>VDFB02000015.1:578989968-579081336 GCA_007258455.2 Sequoia sempervirens
CATACCCCCCTCTCTCTCAAGTCTCTCCCTCCTACCCACTCTCCCTCTTGAGCTCCTCTACCCTTAACCTTTCAACCCTAGGACCCCCTACCCTTTATCTCTCTCCCACTCCCCCCTTCTCTCTCTCAAGTCTCTCCCTCCTACACCTTCTCCCTTTCTCCCCTCTACCCTTATACCCCCTACCCTTTATCCCTCTCCCACTCCCCCCTCTCTCTCTCCCAAGTATCTCCCTGCTACCCCCACTCTCCCTTTCTCTCCAACTCCCTCCATATCTCTCTCTCTTAGGTATCTCCCTCCTACCCCCACTCTCCATTTCTCTCCTACTCCCTCCATATCTCTCTCTCAAGTCATAATTTAAAAAGAATATCATTTATATTTATATTAATATTAAAAATTAATTTTTAATAGAGGGGGTTCGACCAAACATGTTTAGAATATTCAACCAAACCCCATTCAAATCTATTTTTTTATTGTATGTTAAATGGATTCGGTCAAACCCCCATTCGAACGAACATTATTTTTTTGTTCGAACAAACAGTTGTTTGACCGAACCCACTTATCTTCACCCACATCCTCTCAAGCACCAAAATTGCTCATAATTTTGCACTTCGAAGCTCGATTTGAGAATGAAAATGGAGGAGATATCAAAAACCCAACTAGTATCAGGTTTCCCTCAAAATGAGCTATCCAACGAATATAATTTTAATATGTTTTGATTATATTATCTATTTTTTTTTAATTTTTATTAAATATAGGTTTTTCACCAAAAACAAAACTCTATGTTCTGCACATGTGGAAAAAGAGAAGATTATCAAAAAAAATATGAGTGCACCAGATATTGGAGTCCTTGATCCAACAAAAAAAAAAAATATTTGATACATATATGATACATATAGTAAAAGTTATGCCTTATACAGTTGCGTTATGTCTAAATTGTAATTGATTTGACTTTGAAACTTTATTAAAGAACAAATATTCAATAAACAACTATCTAAACAAGTGGAAGCACTATATATCAGAGTTACAAATCTAAATTTGAAAGAATTAGAATTTTATCTTTCAAGGAAAAAGAATTATGCGTTATATGGTGTGCATCACTTTTTAAAAATGTTGTTTTTTGAAAAAAAACAAATTTTCATGGGAGATGGAAAAAGAAGTGCAATCTAATTCCAAAAGTTTTGAAAAAGATATTTTTAGAATCTACGGAAAAAATGTGACAAGACTCTAGTTTGTATCATCTTCAAATTCCTCACGGTTTAACCGCTATAGGTGCTCGAATGTGAAGATTTAGTTTTTAAAAAAAAATCAGTGTCCAGTTTGGCCAAAAATTGTAAACCACTATTGTGAGATCACACACAAATTTTCTCTATGTCAGCCTCAAGGAATTGATCCCTAGCTCCATTTTCATATTCATCCATCAGTTGGATGCTTCACCTACCAACTAGAAAGCTCCCCATACAGATTTGGTGGCTTCAAAGTAATTTCTAATCTCAATACTTTTCCATATTTGTAAGTCATGCTTCAGCCGCATCCCCATTAGCACTACTCTAAAACTTTGGAGGTGTGATCTTCTTCAAGTCACAAGATAGCTCATTGGCCAGGTGTTTCCTTTTAGTTCCATCTAACTTTGATTGTGACTCCTCATCCTCTTGTTCACTAGAATGGGTGTGATCACGAGAATTCTCCCCTTCCTCTTCATTTTTAGGAATTTCCTCATCATTATTTGGGACTTCTTGTTCCACTCTTTCTTTACCCCTTACTTCGTATTTGAGGTTTACTATCCTTTTTTTTGTTTCATCCATTATGCACAAGATGTGGTCCAACTTAGATTCAACATTCTCAGTACCTTGTCCTTCTTCTTGACTTCTCCCAAAGTTAGTTCGTGTCCTAACAATTTTCCCAAGAATAGTTATACCTGGAGATTTCATTTAATTAGATCTAAGAAATTTTACTTAACATTCTAGAAGCATTTAAAAGAACAACCATTCATATAAAGAATTCCATAAAGAACTTATACATAAGTTTTTCCAAAAAAAAAAAAATTATTTAAGATTGAAAAGGATTTCAATATCCTTGTGAAAGGTTGAAACTTGTTTGGCTCTATGCTTAGGAGATAGAGTACCAATCTTCTTCACTCTCATTCAAGGAAAACCCTAGATATCTCAATCTTAGGTATGCAAATGAGAATGAGATCTTGCAATAGGGTTGTCCTAGGCTCTAATTATAAACTAAAGATGGGTTCACCACCAAGCTAGGGCTTGGAAAGATCAATGAAATGTAAGGCCTAATGCTTAAACCTAATGCAATGAAAGATTTCACTAAATGACCTTATAATCCATGTAAAACAGAATAAAAAGGTGAGAAATCAGAAGTGTGAACCTGGAAACTTGAAAAGGATAGGATGAAGCCCTGAAATGTTAGAAACACTGAATTTAATGTTGACTGGGACTCATACACCAGACTGGGTGATTTAGTCCCATATTAGAGTGTTTGGGTAGGAACAAAAATATGGTAGAGATATGACTGAAACTCCTAAAATCTACAAATTTTCCTATACTAGGAATCATACGCCAAAAGTGGTGTATCAGTCCAATTAGGGTTTTCTAGAAATGCAAATTTTAAATTTTCTCTTCAATGTCTACTTGTCCTTTCCACTTGATTTTTGGATCTAAATCTCTAACTTACAACTTATAGATGTCTTCTAATGATCTCCAATGAAAGGTGACAACTTTGACAACGTTGAACACTTGACAACTTTCTCCAAACATGCTCTTCAATATTTCTTCAACCTAGATCTACAAATCACAAACTAAAGAGAGGGGAAAGTGTTGTTTTGTTAGTGGAAAGGGGTTTTTCTTGGTAAAACCCTATTTTGGTAATCAAACCTTGAAATGAAATGAAATAAGATGAAGGAATGATGAATGAACAAGATGCAATGTTACAACTCACCAAACCCTAGCAATAAAGTGTTGCAAACATGTATGAAATGGCTCTAATGGATGTAGCTCTTGTCTCTTTCTTAAATTTAGTAGACCTTGAATTGAATGCTAGCTTGAATCATGAAACCCTACATCACAATTGTTAGCTCAAAAACAAACATGATGCATGATGAATTTGACATGATGCTTGATACTTGAACAATGCTCTAAAACACTTGATAATCAGCCCTTGAAGATTCTTGAATGCTCTTGTGAACTCAAATTTTCTATAAGGATCACTTGATTGCTTGTTAGGATAAAAAAGAGTGAAATAACCTTGTATTTATACTTGTTTATGCCAAATTCCTGAAATTACAACACTACAAGCTGATATTAGATCTAGGAGGATAAAATCCCACCAAGAATTTGAATTAATTTTGATTTTGGGCCACATAGGACTCATACACCAGAAGTGATGTATGAGTCCCATTAGGCATTAATTATGGGACACATTTTCAAAATTGCTTAGATTCATGTAAAATCAAGATTGAGGCCCGAAAACCTAGGTGAGACCCATACACCCAAGGTGGCGTATGAATCCTAGATCACTAAATCTAGGACACAACCTAAAAATGTCAGAATAATGATTGGATGTTGGTTTATTTCAGGATTATCCTTGGAAAGATACATTAAATGAGGCTTATGGATGTAAAATAAGGCTAATTAAAGCATAAAGAAGCCCAATTATTCAATAAAATCCTAGAAATGTGTGAAAGTGTTTTAAAACAATTTATAACACTCTAAATAAGGTACAATTAAGTCCTTTTAGTTCACAAGGGCCCAAGACCTAATGTGAGTGTGTTAAACATTACAACACTAATTCAAGGCATCATTAAGCTAAATTTTATAAGGAGGGCCCAAACAAGTGTGAAAATGTCATGGACGACATTTTTCAACACTACATTTATCCCCCACTTTGGTGAGAGGATGAACATGCTTCAAACTCACACTAAAGTAGATGAGATCACATCAAGAGAGGTTCAATCATACCGATGCTCGTGGGATAGAACAACACCGACAAAGATTGTTGTGCAAGCCCCAGGGATCGAGGTCCTATAGCAAAATAGCATATGCACAAGAGAAAACACATGAAAAATAATATAATGAGCAACAACAAGACACAAGTATACACTACCACAGACAAGGAAAAAAGAAAAAGTAAAGAAAGGGGTGGATAAAGCTTTGACCATTTGTCCAAAAAATGCATGCTCACTCTAAGGCAAGAGAACTTCAGGTTGTCCGTTCAGTGAGTAATCCAAGAAGGTTAGACACATACACACATGGCTAGCATGTACTCACACACACGCATGAGTGGCTAAAAGAAATTCATTCCTAAGTTTAGTTTCCCATCCAACTATACCAAAGATATGCCTTCTGATAACTTTGATAAGGTGCACTACAACAATGATCTTCAAGATTCATGAGGCAAGCAAAGCTTCATATGCTTGGAACTCATGAACAAACAAGATGGCTCCACAGGCATGCAAAGTGTATTATGCAAGGTGGCCATATAACTAAAATTTTGTAAATGCAATATTGTTAGATGTTGTGGTTGTGCTACTGATATGTGGTTGTCATCAATGTCAACACTATTAGCATTGATGTATTGTAGGCTATATATGTCAAGGATATTGAGAAAATTGTTAAAGAAAGAGTTGCAGATTGACAGTGGAACAGTGAAGGTCATGAAGGTGTATTTCTCAGTACGTTGATGATCAGTCATTGTGGACTAAAGGGTTTTTTTTTAATGTATCTAGTTTATCCACCGAAAGTTTCAAAGGTCCGCGTGAAGATTTAATCGTGTTATGAACAGTTGTGTTCTGACAGTTTTTTTGTGGCTTCAGTTAGTGCTCCCGATTGAAGTTGATGTGATTCTAGTAATTCTGATTGTTGTGAATTCTTCTCTAATGATCCTTGATGCTTGTGGATGGTTCTAGATCATGCTCTATATTTTTTGCATGTCCGCGTTGATCGGTGTGCTCGTGGTCGGTGATTTTTCTCTTGTGTGTTCAGGGTTTTATGTTCTTGGATGACATGGTGTTTGTAACATATTGTGGATCCTTAGAGATTAAAATTTGAATGTTTGGCATGCTCGAGGATATTTTTTTAAGTCTTCATTATGTTCTGGTCAACAATGTTTGATGTCCATTGAAAATTTACTTGTAAATTAGGGCCAACATCATGTATATGTTATATATTTTCATATTTCTTTTGGCTGATGAAGTTCTTGATGTAATTCCATGTTGTGGATATATAAGAGAGATTGTTTGAGTGAAGTGAAGTGTACATAAGAGTGAAGAAGTTCCAAAGAAAGAGAAAGTGTGTGAATAGTGATCTAATCATTCAAATGCAGAGTTGAGTGTGAAGAAGTTTGAGTAAAGTGTGAAGGAGTGTTTCTATGTCTAACCGGAACTGTAATCAGGATTTTGTAGAAGCTATTTTCTTAATTCATACCCTGCAGATCTAATCCAAATTGTTGTAAGATAGTGTGTCTTCTTTGGGTAGTGATCCCTCTTGTATTTGAGCAGTGAGCTCTAGGTAGTGTGCCTAAATGCATGTCCATTCCCATTATTCTTCTTTATAGTTTTAACAAGGTATAATATTGTGGACTGACATCCATCATGGTTTTTCCCCTAATAGGGTTTCCACGTAAAAAAAATATTGGTGTTCTCTATGTTTTTGATATGTTTATTATTTGTGGTTTATTGTTCATTTATCAGATCTGAGATTAAGTTAAGTTTGAAAAGTTTAAATATTTTGTGACAACTGATTCACCCCCCCTCTCAGTTGTTTTTCCTTGTTTTTCCAATAATTGGTATCAGAGGAGGTTCCTCTGAAGAAGTTTAAAAGCTTGAGGTGATCCAAGATGGCATCATACAAGAAGGAAATTCCTAGATTCGATGGAAAAAACTACTCTCTATGGAAATCCGGAATGGAATGTCATTTGAGGTGTATTGGTGAACCCTTCTAGAAGATTACAAAGAAAAGATATGTTATTCCTCATAATGGTCTTTCCAATCCTTATGAGATTAAAGAGGCTGAGTTTAACATTAGGGCTATTGAAGCTTTGTTGAGTGCTCTAATGGATTTAGAAATGACAAATGTGATGGATTTGAAAATAGGTCATGAGATATGGAAGAAGTTGGAGACTTTGTATGAAGGAGATGCACTTGTGAAGGTCGCTAAGCTAGATAGTTTGAAAGGAAAGTATGAAACTTTGAAGATGGGTGAAGATGAAAATATTTCTTTTTTTATGCAAAGAGTAAATGAACTTGTGATGGATATTAGATGTGCCAGTGGTACCCTAGATGAACAAGAAATTCTAGCTAAAGTGCTTAGATCATTTGCTCCCTCTTACAAATCAAAGTCCCATGCTATTGAATAGATCAAACCAGTAACAAATGTGACAAGAGATATGTTGATTGGTAAACTTGCTGCCTTTGAGTTGAGTGAATTTTGTGATTCTACCCCCAAGACTAAATCTGCATTTAATTCCTCTGTATCTGGAAGAAACAACCAAAGATATGATCTAGGAGAGAGTTCTAGAAAGACATTCAAGTATGAGGAAGATATGAAACAACTTGAAGATGAAGAAAGAGAGGTAGAAGAGCTGGAAGCACTGATTGTGAAGAAAGAAGGTAGAGGACAAGGTAAGTATAAAGGGAAGTTGCCTATTAAATGTTTCTCTTGCAGTAAAATAGGTCATTTTGCTTCAAGGTTTCCTAAAATATTTCCTAGGTCTAAGCCTAACAAACCTAGATTTCAAAAGAAATGCTATTATGTTGAAGAAGGTGTGACTGATGAAGAATCTGATAAAGAAAATGGAAATGAAGATGAATGGGTTTTCATTGCTATCAACGAAAATGGTTTGGTGGCTACTGAATCTACTAAGGTTGAGAAAGCTTTTGCAACCCAAATTGAAGAAAAGGATGAGTGGGTTATTGACAACGGATGCTCACATCATATGACTGGTGACAAAAGCAAATTTGTAAGTCTAGAGAAATATGATGGTGGGGTTGTAAGATTTGGAGATAACAATGCTGGTGTGATTCGTGGTAGAGGATCTATTTGTCTTGGTGGTAAACATAACAATAATGATGTACTTTATGTTGAAGCTTGAAGCATAACCTGTTGAGTGTTGGACAAATGGTGGACAAAGGTTATGATCTTCAATTCAAAGATGGAAGATGTAGGATACATGAATCTCTAGAAATGTAATTGCTTTAGGTACAAAGACAAGAGGTAATATTTTTCACCTAAGTGTTGCTAATGAAAAAATTTTAATTGCTCAAGTAGATGAAATTTGGTTATGGCATAGGAGGTTGTGTCATGTGAATTTTGATAACATTGTCAAGGTAAGCTCCACTCAAGCAGTAAGAGATCTACCTAAGCTAGTGAAGCCTACTAACACAATATGCAAGGAATGTCATATGGGAAAATAGACTAGAGTCTCTTTTCAGAGCAAGCAACATCATTCTAATGGAGCATTGGAGTTGGTGCATATTTATCTGTGTGGTCCCTCCAGAATCAGAAGTCCACAAGGAGAAGGTACTTTATGTTGCTTATTGATGATTACTCTAGGATGATATGGGTTGCTTTATTAAGAGAAAAATGTGAAGCATTAGAGAAGTTCAAAAGTTTCAAAGCTATGGCAGAGAATGAGATAGGTCTAAAGATCAAATTCCTAAGGTCGGACAGATGTGGTGAGTTCACCTCCCAAGAGTTCAATTCTTTCTATGAGGAGCATGGAATCAAAAGACAGTTGTCTACTCCTCGAACCCCTCAACAGAATGGAGTTGTAGAAAGAAAGAACAGAATAATTTTGGATGCTTCTAGAACAATGATGTTGGAAGGAAATGTGCCTCACATCTATTGGAGAGAAGTTGTAAACACTGTTGTGTACACTCTAAACTAGGTAAATGTCAATGGTGTTTCCAGTAAGACTAATTTTGAGTTGTGGTTTGGTTATAAGCCTACTGTTAAATATTTCAAGATCTTTGGAAGAAAGTGTTATATAAAGAGAGACGAGGACATAGGCAATTTTGATGCAAGGAGTGATGAAGGAATATTTCTAGGTTACTCTAATAAAAGCAAGGCCTAGCGATGCTATAATAGAAGATTGAAAAAAATGGTTGAAAGTGCAAATGTCAAAGTTGATGAGGACTCTGCTAGATCATCCAAATATTGTGGATATGATTTAGATGACCAGCAAGATGGTACATACAAAGGGAAGAATGCTTAGACACATAATCAAGTTCACATTGTTCCAGTAAAACAAGAAAGTCAGGAAGGAGAGACAAGTGGAAGTGCAGAAGAAAGAATAGAAGAATTAGAAGTGCAAGAGAATCCTAAAATTCTGAGGTATGTAAAGCTAAATCATTATGAAGATCAAATTATAGGAGATAAGAATAAAGGTGTGTAGACTAGAAGAACGATTGTAGAAGAGTATTGTCAAATTTCCAAGACTGACTAACAATATCAATGAAGCTTGTAATGATGAACACTGAATGGAAGCTATGAAGGAAGAACTGATGCAAATTGAAAAGAATGATACATGGATTCTTGTTCCCAGACCTAAAGATAAAAATGTGATTGGTACTAAATGAGTCTATTGGAATAAGCTGAATGAACAAGGTGAAGTGGTTCAGAATAAAGCAAGACTAGTATGTAAAGGGTATTCATAAATGGAAGGTATTGATTTTGAAGAAACCTTTGCCTTTGTTTCGAGAATTGAAGTTCTAAGATTATTTCTTGCTTATTCCACATATAAGAACTAAAAATTTTATCAAATGGATATGAAGTTAGCCTTTATGAATGGTGATTTAGAAGAAGACGTATATGTTGAACATCCAAATGGATTTCAACTGACTGACAAGGAAGACATGGTTTTCTGATTGAATAAAGCTTTGTATGGACACAAGCAAGCCCCCAGAGCCTACTATGCTAGACTGGATAAATACTTATTGAACCTTGGATTCAATAAAGGTATTGTTGACAACAACTTGTATTTTAAGTTGGATCATGATAAAGAGTTGATTATTGAAGTCTTTATTGATGACATTATTTTTGGAGGTGATGATGATCTATGTATGAAGTTTTTTGATGAAATAAAAAGTGAATTTGAAATGAGTATGATTGGAGAGATGAAGTTCTTTCTGGTATTGCAAATCACTTAGTTAGACAATGCAATTTTCATATCTCAGTCCAAATATGTGAGAGAGTTGTTGAAGAAGTTTGGCATGGAAGACTCAAAGCATGTTGGTACACCCATGGTAACTAGATGCAAGTTAACACAGAATGATGATTCCCCTAAGGAAAATCAAACAATATATAGGTTGATGATTGGTGGATTGCTCTACTTAACTCAAACCAGACTAGACATCATGAATGTTGTGTGTATGGTTTCTAGATACCAAGTTGATCCAAAATAATCTCATGTGATTGTCATAAAGCAAATTTTCAGATACTTGAAAGGAACAGTTGATTTTGGGCTTTGGTATCCTAAAGATGATGATCTTACCTTGAGTGCCTATACTAAGGCAGATTGGGCATGAGATGTAGATGACAAGAAAAGAACTAGTGGTGGTGCCTTCTTCCTAGGGAAGAAGCTGGTGTCTTGGTTGATTAAAAAGAAGAATTTCATTTCCCTATCTACTACTGAGGTAGAGTATATTGCTGCTGCAAATAATTTTACTTAAGTGTTGTGGATGAAATAGATGTTGAAAGATATCAGAGTAGTATATGATGAGCCTATTTTCATATACTATGAAAACTCAAGTGCAATAAACATATGGAATAATTTGGTGTTACACTCTAAGACCAAGCATATATCAATCAAGTTTCACTTCCTAAGGGAGAAATTCAATGAGAAAGAAGTCAGACTAGATTATGTGCCTACCAAAGAATAGATTGCAGACATTTTCACCAATCCATTGCCAAAGGATACTTTTGAGTATCTCAGAAGGATGCTAGGGGTGATTATCCCTCCTGATAAGAGCTAGAGATTCATTTACTTGCATCAATCTATGTGCTTCATAGCCATATTCTGATCCAGATTGATGTTTTTGTGGCTACTACTCAGGGGGAGTAGTCAGATGTGTAGATATGTGGTTCAGAGCTTGTATGTGGAAAGATAATGCTTATCTTTTCCATTGATGTCAAAGAGGTAGAAGAGTAATGTGAAAAATTGTTGATTATCTAGGGAGAAGAGCCTTATGGGGAGAAGATCATGAGAAGAGTTGAGGAATGAAGAGTTAGAATCTAAGGGGGAGTAAGTGCTAATTGAGAGTTGTGTTTATAGTGTTTTTCACATCATGTGTTTCCATCAATGCCAAAGGGGGAGATTGTTCGATGTTGTGTTTGTGTTGTTGACATGTGGTTGTCATTGATTTCAACACTATTAGCATTGATGTATTGTAGGTTGTATATGTCAAGGATATTGCAAAAATTGTTAAAGAAAGAGTTATAGGTTGACAGTGGAACAATGAAGGTCATGAAGGTGTCTTGCTCAGTACGTTGACAATAATTTGTTGTGGACTAAAGGGTCTATTTTTGAGTGTATATAGTTTATCCATTGAAAGTTTTAGAGGTCTGCGTGAAGATTTAATCATGCTATGAACAGTTGTGTTCTGACAGTTTTTCTGTGGCTTCAATTAGTGTTCCTGATTGAATTTGATGAGATTCTAGTAATTCCAGTTGTTTTGGATGCTTCTCTGATGATCCTTGATGCTTGTGGATGGTTCTAGATTATGCTTTATCTTTGTTGCACATCTGTGTTGATTGGTGTGCTCGTGGTCAGTGATTTTTCTCTTGTGTGTTTAGGTTTTTATTCTCTTGGTTGACATGGTGGTTGTAATGTATTGTGGATCCTTGGAGATTAAAATTTGAATGTTTGGCATGCTCAATGATATTGCTTTAATTCTTCATTATGTTGTGGCTCATGGTGTTTGATTCGCATTGAAAATTTACTTGTAAATTTGGGCCGACATCGTGTATATGTTTCATATTTTCATATTTATTTTGGTCGACGAAGTTGTTGATGTAATTCCATGTTGCGGATATATAAGAGAAATTTTTGAGTGAAGTGAAGTGTGCATAAGAGTGAAGAAGTTTCAGAGAAAGAGCAAGTGTGCAAATATTGATCAAATCATTCGATTGTAGAGCTAAGTGTGAAGAAGTTTGAGTGAAGTGTGGAGGAGTGTTTATGTGCCTAACCAGAACTATAATCAGGCTTTTGTAGAAGCTATTTTCTCAATTCATACCCTGCAAATCTAAATCTGAATTGCTATAAGATAGTGTGTCTTCTTTGGGCAGTGATCCCTCTTGTATTTGAGCAGTGAGCTCTAGGCAGTGTGCCTGAATGCATGTGCATTCCCATAATTCTTCTTTATACTTTTAATAGGGTATAATATTGTGGACTGACATCCATTGTGGTTTTTCCACTAACAAGGTTTCCACGTAAAAAAAATCTTGGTGCTCTCTATGTTTTTGATATGTTGATTGTTTGTGGTTTATTATTCATTCATCAGATCTGAGATTAAGTTAAGTTTGAAAATTTTAAATATTATGTGACAACTGATTCACCCCCCCTCTCAATTGTTTGTCCTTGTTTTTCCAACAAAGATAATGTAAAGAATGATCAAAGGAGTCTTGCTTAGTTCATGTGAGGTCTTTAACTTAGGGAACATTGTTCCTAATGTCTCCAAGAGAGTAACAATCAAATAATAAAATATTGAAAAATTAGGGGATGCAATGTGTCGCATCAAACCACCAAGAGGAATATAATATGCTAAGAGAGATCACAGTCTAGAAGGACATCACACCCATACATCAAACAAAACAACATGTGGGATCACATTAACAAAATGCAATCACACAAAATAAAAAGAAACAATGCAAAAGACTAGTAAGGCACATGTCATTCAACCTATTAGCAGGTTGTCTACATCCCAATCATGTTCATCGTATATGGAAGGAAAACAACTAGCCAAAGGGACAGTAGCAAGTGTTGAACTGGGTTCATCACCAAGTTCAACACGCTTCCTAAGAGAATTATCGTTTAAGCTCATGGAAGAGGAAAACAATGTGCTCAATTCATTATGCACCTCCTCATCAATTTTAGTAATCTCCTCGTCAACATCTAAATTAATCACAATAGGAGGTCGAATGATAATGTCTAAAGGAGGGTTTAGTTCTTGTTGCAGTTGCACTATAGGACCTTTTTGTGGTGAGGGAGACTCATCATGCATTACTTTTTTTAGGTTTGGATTTTGATTTTCTTTGTTTGTTTCTTCATTTGACTTTTGAGCAAGGGAACAACATCTACACCTACGCTCTCTAGCACCTCTATTTTTTTTAGTTCAATTTTCAAGTTGTGTTTGTGTAGGAGTAGGATGATCAACCATAGGTTTATTTTCTTCCCTAAGGGGAGGAAAGGAAGGAACCATGGAAGTTTATTCAACCACTTTCTCTTTAACTTTGTAAACTTGTTTTATTCTAGGAGGAGTAACAGGATTTTTTTTGTTATCTCTTGGTTTATTGTAGGAAGTAGGAAAATGATCTATCTTAGGTTGGTCTTTTTTGTTTGGAATGTCATTAGGCTCACTCATGGTTTCGTCAAGTATGGTAAGTTGGGTCATGGGTTTAGGCATGTTTTGGAGGGATAATTTTGCTATGCATTTCACCTTGAACTTTTGGTAGGATTTGAAAATGAAGTCTTCTCAAGGTTTAATAGGTTCCATGGGCTCATTCCAAAAGAAATCTAATGAAAGTTCCCTTGGGAAGACAAAGGGTTAAAGCCACTATGATGCACCGTGAAAATTTCATTGTCAAAGGGAAACTTTAAGCATTTATGCACAACCGAAGGGATGAAAATCATGGAGCGAAGCCATGGATAGCCTTGCTTCACATAAAATTGGTCCAACTCTGGGATGATGGAGAATGAAACATCTAATGTTTTTGGTCCTATTTGTAAAGGAAGGGTGTTTGATCCCATCATAGGGCAAGTGAAACCGTTATGTGTCTTGATCCATTCTTTCGGTTTATCATATATTTATTGGTAAAGCTCATGCACAAGTAATAATTCCTTGATGATCACATTCTCTCCATAGACGGGATCTATTAATATCCCATTAGTGGGCTTATCATAGATTCGGTCAACTATGTAAAGAGGACCATCAGGTGCATGTTTAATTATATCTTTAGAGGAGAAATAAATGTCAAGAGGCTTTCTAGTTTGGCCCTTATGATGTTGAGTTTCAACCAATGCAACCAAACCATCAATAGGATTTTGTTCTTGTTCATCAATATCCATAGGAATTTGTTGAATTGTATCTATGTTTTCATCATCCGTGTCAACATTCATCACATCAATCTTTGTAGTTTCGATAGCTTTGACAAATGAAATATTATGTTTCAGCATGGGGTTTGTAATGATTTAAAAATTTTGGTTAGGAGGGGCAACAGAATTATTTCCTTGATCATTAACACCTCCAATGAAAAGAGGACCGGAATCAATGAGGTTTTCCACAATATGTTTAAGATGCTTACAATGTTTTGTGTCATGTCCATTTTTTAGTGATAATGGTAATAATCATTTGATCTAAATTTTGGAGGTAAAGGTTTATTAGGATCGAGATTTTTAATGGGAGGCAAGGTAATCATCTTTTGTTCTAAGATTTTGGAATTGTATTATGGAGGGTATCGAGTAGGGGAGTGAATTATCTTTTCGGGTCCCCATAGCTAAAGGGTATCGCTACTTTTATAGTAGCTACTTGGTTATCGTCATGTTGAGTTATTTTTTGAGGGGGATTTAGTTGAAGGAAACCTTTATTCTATTTTATAAAAGGTTGATAATTGTT
Organism: Sequoia sempervirens; assembly: GCA_007258455.2. Classification (NCBI taxonomy): domain Eukaryota; kingdom Viridiplantae; phylum Streptophyta; class Pinopsida; order Cupressales; family Cupressaceae; genus Sequoia; species Sequoia sempervirens. The sequence continues at coordinate 579,003,806 of VDFB02000015.1, forward strand.
TTGGTTTGCGGACTTGAACTTCTCATAATGGTTAGAGGTGGATTTTGTGTCACAACTACTAACCAAGTTTTGATAATCACGAGCAGCAATACATAAGTTCATGAAGGAGGGGGATTTCATCATGGTAAGCTTATCTGGTATCTTTCTTTTCAAATTCTCCATTAACATCTTTTGAAGGTGAGGTTCAAGAACCTTTACATCAATTTGGGAATAAAGCAATTAATAGCATGAAATAAAGTCTATAATCTTTCCCTCTTCATTTTGCTTACATCTCATCAAATCGGTTAAGGTCATCTCAGGAGTCATATGCACTTGGAAATGGTTGATAAATTCCTCAACAAGTTCATTGAATGAACTAATTGAGTTGTTCAGTAACAAGGAAAACCATTCTAAGGAAGTGTCCTTCAAGGATCTCAGGAAAAGCTTAGCCAAGAGTTTATCATCGAGACTAAAGTCACTACATAGGGCGGTATAAGTGGAAGAATGGTTAGAAGGATCTCATTTCCCCCCATATTTCTTGAATCTAGGCACCTCTACACCTTGTGGCATCAGTGTTTCCAATATCTCCAAGGAAAAGGGGCTACTTTTGACATAATATGTAGGTGGGCCATTTTGATTTTGGTTGATAGTGGAAACTTTCTTTTTGAAGGGATGAAACAGTTTGCAAAATTTGGTTTATGAGAGGGTCATTGTTTGTATTGTGAGATGGAGGTGAATAAGGTGGAGGGGTGTATGTTTTCAAAGGACAAGTGAATGGAATGCTTATAGTTGGTAGAGTGGTAGGAGATATGGCATGTGATGCCACAAAGGTACTAGGGATACTAGCGGAAATACCTAAGGAAGGAATCACATTACTAGTAGGTTGCATTGTTGTTGTAATTGGAGGGTTGGTATAGGTAGGAATAGAGGCAATTGTTGTGGGAGGAGGAATTTGAATTCCTCCTTGGCTTGTGATATTATTCGGTGGTAAAGAACAATTGGTGGTTGATATAAGATGTTTGCCAAAGATCTGAATTATGTTACGCACAAGGTTAACTTCGTCTTCACTTTCAAGCATGCGATGAATGTTATCTATGGTAGGGATAGCAGTGGTTGAAATGTTCTCAATAATTATTTGATTTTGTAGGTTTTCTAAGTCTTCATGAATTTGGATTATCTTTTCTTGTGGAGTACTAGCAACCATTGTTTCAACATGTGTCACACTACTTGAAGGAAAGGAATTGTTAAGGGTATGGTCCATACCTAGTGAACTAGTGTCAACACTAGTAGTGAAAGAGCTAGACAACTTAAGCACCATGATGATTGTGATATCATGGGATGACATGAGTCTCGAACTTCGTCACACTATAGTATTAGCAATAGGACACCAAGTAGAAAAGCTCATGCAAGGGATACTAAATGCAAGATGGATGCAAATGCAATTTAAGCTAAATGCAATAACAGAAACTCTGTAAACTAAAACAAAAAGTTATCAACAGCAAATAGAAGCTTAGAAATAGAGTTTTAAATTTTGGAAAATTTAGTTTAAAATCTACACTCAGACTAAATTTCCTAGAGGGGCGTATGAGTCCCAGTGATGGTTTTTTTCACAATTTAAAAAAAAATTAAGTGATTTTTATGCTTTTTAGTTTGGATGATTTGTAGACTAAATGCAAATGTAGATTTCAGATGATTTTCAATGATACAAGATGCAAAAATGCAACCTATATGCACTTTCACTAATGCAAGAATTAGAAACCCTAGATGTGAGTTAACACATGCAAACCCTAATTTAAAGTTAATGAAAGCTAGATCTAGCATGATAATGCACTCCAAATTAGAATTCAGATGTTCTAAATGCAAGTTCACCAAAATGAAAGGTTGAAAATTGTTTTGTTCTATGCTTGGGAGATAGAGTAACAATCTTCTTCACTCTCATTCAAGGAAAAGCCTAGAGATCTCAATCTTAGGTATGCAAAGGAGAAAGAGATCTTGGAATAGGGTTTTCCTAGGGTTTGATCATAAACTAAAGATGGGTTCACCACCAAGCTAGGGCTTGGAATATCAATGAAATGCAAGGCATAATGCTTAAACCTAATGCAATGCAAGATTTCACTAAATGAGCTAATAATTCATGTAAAATGGAATAAAAAGGTGAGAAATCAAAAGTGTGCACCTAGACACTTGAAGAGGACTGGATGAAGCCCTGAAATGTTGGAAACACTGAATTTAATGTTGACTGGGACTCATACACCAGAATGGGTGATTTAGTCCCATATTAGGGTTCCTAGGTAGGAACAAAGACCTGGTAGAGATATGACTGAAACTCCTAAAATCTACAAATTTTATTATACTAGGATACACCAGAAGTGGCGTATCAATCCAAATAGTTTTTTTTGGAAATTCAAATTTTGAATATGCTCTTCAATGTCTGCTTTATCCTTTCCACTTGATTTCTGGATTTGAATCTTTGATTTGCAACCTATAGATGTCTTCCAATGATCTGCAATGAAAGGTGAAAACTTTTACAACTTTCTCCAAACTTGCTCTTCAATATTTCTTCAACCTAGATCTGTGAATCACACACTAAAGAGGGGAAAATGTTGTTTTGTTAGTGGAAATTGGTTTTCCTTGGTCAATCCTTATTTTGGTAATCAAACCTTGAAATGAAATGAAATAAGGTGAAGGAATGATGAATGAATAAGATGCAATGTTACAACTCACCAAACCCTAGCAATAAAGTGTTGCAAACATGTATGAAATGGGTCCAATGGATGTAGATCTTGACTCTTTCTTGAATGTAGTAGATCTTGAATTGAATTCTAGCTTGAATCATGAAACCCTACACCAAAATTGTTAGCTCAAAAACAAACATGATGCATGATGACTTTGACATGATGCTTGATACTTGAACAATGCTCTAAAACACTTGATAATCAGCCCTTGAAGATTCTTGAATGCTCTTGTAAACACTTGAATGATATTGTAAACTCAAATTTTCTATAAGGATCACTTGATTGCTTGTTAGGATAAAAATGAGTGAAATAACCTTGTATTTATACTTGTCTATGCCAAATTTCCCAAAATTACAACACTACAAGCTGACATCAGATCTAGGAGGATAAAATACCACCAAGAATTTAAATTAATTTTGAGTTTGGGCCACACGGGACTCATACACCAAAAGTGGCATATGAGTCCCATTAGGCATTAATTATGGGACACATTTTTAAAATTGCTTAGATTCATGTGAAATTGGGATCAGGGCCCAAAAACCTAGGTGGGACCCATACATTCAAGGTGGCATATGAGTCCTAGATCACTAAATCTAGGTCACACAACCTAAAAACACTTGAATTATGATTGGATGTTGGTTTATGTCAAGATTATCCTTGGAAAGATGAATTAAATAAGGCTTGTGGATGTAAAATAAGGCCAATTAAAGCATAAAGAAGCCCAATTATTCAATAAAACCCTAGAGATTTGTTAAAGTGTGTTACAACACTTTACAACACTCTAAATAAGGTACAATTAAGTTCTTTTATTTCACAAGGGCCCAAGACCTGATTTGAGTGTGTTGAACACAGTACAACACTAAGTCAAGGCATCATTAAACTCAATTTTATAAGGAAGGCCCAAACAAGTGTGAAAATGCTACAGATGACATTTTTTGACACTACACCTTGAGTTTACATAGAATGAATATTCAGATAGTCTAAGGGAAAATATCCCTCAGATTCACTTTTTTATACATAGCTACATGGGGTATACCCCTCAAATTTTTTCTCATATCCTTCATCAAAAGGAAATATCCCTCAAACCTATCCTTTGATACATAATTCCAGGGAACATATTCCTCTAATTCGCCACTTGAGGCTACTACAAAAATTATAGCCATAGGAATAACATGAGGGTCCCTAAATATCATTGTTGGACTAACACTACATTTTGAGGGCATGTCCCTAGAAAGTGATAAAGATTCTGACTTCATCGGGGAAATAGAAGATAGATGGTTGAAGTTGGTAGCCTCTCTCATCCTTCTTTTCTCTTGACTAATTCATGAAAAGGTGTGACTAAAAGTATCAATATCACTTAGTCAAATGACATTTTCATGATTGGTTCCCTCAATGGTTCGATCAAGGGCTTCTCTTTTCCTTCTTGGCCTATAGGGTGATCCCACAAAACTAATTTACAATTTTGTTGAGGAAGGAAATTTTCCAAAATTCCCCCATGAAAAAAATTTGGGTTTTTATGGGTTTGCTCGAAGGAGGGTTCGAGCAAACCCAAAAAAGGGATTCGCTTGAACCCCCCTTCGAGCAAACCCCTTTTGATGGTGTCATCCCTTTTGGTGCCATTTTTAAGGAAAAAAAAAGGAAAAATTGCAAAAAAAGGGGGGTTCAAGCGAACCCCCCTTCACTCGAAGGAGTCAAGAGGGTTTTCTTGAAGCAGGGTTCACTTGAACCCCCCTTTTTTCACTTATCCCACTCTTCTACCAATTTTTTGCAAAATTTTTCCTTTCGAAGCTGAGGTTGAGGATGAAAATGGAAGAAACTTCACATACCCAACTATATGATAGTAGTCCTCAGAACAAGCTATCCATTGAATATAATTTTAATATGTTTTGGTTTTATTATGTTTTTTTAGTTTAATTAAACATTTCTTTTCACCGAAAATCAAGCTCTCTATTTTGCACATCTGGAAAAATAGCAGATTATCAAAAAAAATTGAAAAATAATTATGCACTAGATATGGATGTCTTTGATCCAACAAAAAAGAAATTGAATTTTGATACATACAAAAAAGTTGTGTTAGCAAGTAAATCATGTCTAAATTGTAACTGGTTTGACTTCAAAACTTAATTAAGAAAAAAATATTCAATGAATTGTTATGAAACTAGTTGCATGCACTAGATATCGTAGTTACAAATCTAAATATGAAAAAAAATAGAATTTTATCCTTCATAGAAAAAAAGTTGTGTTAGCAAGTACACGTCACTCTTTAAAAATGGTGTTTACTATTAAAAACTAGTTTTTGAAGGAGATGGAAAAAGAAATGCAATCTAATTCCAAAAAAAATAAAAATATATATATTTAGAATCTATAGAAAAAATGTCACAAATCACTAGTTTGCATCATCTTCAAATTCCTCATGGTTTAGAAGCTATAGGTGTCCAAAATTGAAGATTTAGTTAAAAAAATTTGGTTCAATCTCTAGTTTGGCAAAAAATTGTAGACCAATATTGTGGGATCACCCCGTAGGTAGGACTCATTTTCAGTCATTGAATTTCTTGCAGTCATCTTGAGACACACCATCTTGGAACAATAATTTCCAAACATTAGACTCATATAATGTTGGATTCGAAACATAGCGAGCACATAGGTTCCAATGTTGAACCTGGTAGCTCTGATACCATGTATAACATTCCCATTGTTCTACACAACAATTTTCCTATGTTTTACCCATAATTGAATAGTTTATACATCTAACCTTTAAGAGCAATAAAAAAATTATTTTCCTTCAAATAATAAATGCACATTTGAAGCCTATTTCAAACTTTCCCATTGCATAAAAAATAATTCCTTTCATTAATTCAAGTAATGATGATACATAATTTCCATATGACATTTCATATTTACAATTCTCATAGAGATAGATACAAGTTACATACATAGCTTAAACAAGCTTACAAAATATATAAAGTACAAATGGTCCTAGTAGTCCCCCTCAAATCTTGGCCACCAACTGATGAGGAGAAGCATCACTCAAGCACTTTTCCACCAACCACAGACTTACTGCAGTCTCCCACACATCTACGTAACTGGTAAGATGGCCCTACCATTCGATGAACAGAGTGGTTTGGTAACCTCATGACAATAGCCTCTCTAAGCTTAGTGTTGTGTCCTTTACATATCTAGAACTGACATAAAGTGGTTACAACTTACATGTATGAATATCCCTTGCCTAGTATGTAATCTTGGATCACAGTGAAACCGATAGTGTAAATAGTGGCTACTTACACTACTTTGGCCAAAGTTTTCATCACCCATAACTTAGAGTGGACATAACACATTCACCAACCTTCCTAGCTTGATTTGGTTTTAATGACCATTCATAGATATACCTAGGTTTCCCCCTTTCCCATGGATCAGACAAATCCCAGAAATAACCTACTTAATATCTCATAAACAAAGTGACTTTACTACCAAAGTAATTCTAGCAACTTCTTGGTCTTTGCTACATATGTCTAGTTTAGACATCCTACATATAGTGATGACAACTATGTATAGTATAAATATGTTGCATTCATACAAACTCCCATTTATAGGGTACATACAAATATAACTAATAGGATATGTTCGACAACATAATGCACAACCAAGAACATGCAATCATAAACAAACATTACAAAATATTCAAAATCATTCTTTTCCAATATAGTAATAAAACTAATTAACTTTTCCAACATAAACAACAAAGGTATAGAAACTAGCATGCATGTATAATGCTCCAATTGATTAAACTCCTTCCTAGTTCTAATCTTCAACATCGCTTGATACCTCCTTCAAGATCCACTTGATTTCCCTCTTCTAACTTCTCACTAACTCACAATAATTACAAATACGAAATAGCAAAATAACTCTCAACTCACTAACTTAGAAATCACAGCAAAATAACATCAAGATAATCAGAATGATAAGTGTAGCAATTGGTAGAATGAGCACCTCTATTTATACTAAATTGTGAGCAACTGAAGGCTACAAACAAGTTAATATTTTTTCCACCATTCTATCCTCATGCAACGACTCATCAAACTAACTCATAGGTTTGCAACACATAACAACCCTTTCCATTTTAATGGCTAAGTCAACTTGTTATAAAGGATAGCAAGACTCATTTACTGAGTCAAAAGAACAAGCTCACAAACAAGATTCCTAATTTGAATTCCTTCACATATTGTTGCCAAGTTTCCTCTTGACTAATTCTCAAAAGCTATTAATAGACTAATGTGTATTAATCAGACTTCTTATGCAATGCATACTCTACCATATTGGCGCCACCTTCCCAAGTTGGCACCCATATTATAAGATAGGTTTGACTTATTCATAAGGCTTAAAAACTATATTAACTTCTCTTTTAAATGTATACACAATAGAAAACTAAAGTCATACATACCTTTCACATTTGTTGACTTGTTCTTTAGATTACTTTATGCGTTGGTTGCTAAGTTCCAAACATTGTGCCTTGTTTCTCTTATGTGCTTTATTCATTCCAATGCATTACTTTATGAATAGCGCTATTTATTGTGCTCAAAAATTATCACAAATATTTCCAATATGTATATATATATATATATGAGTGTGTGTGTGTGTGTATTTATATATCATTTAGAATATATATGCATATATTTATATCAATATATATATATATATATATTAATACATATTTATCTCCTAAAGTTTATCAAATACATTTAATTGATGAACAATAATCATATGAATAAATAAGGGGTGGAGGGCCTAGCTCAATTGGTTAAAGCATCCTGTTGCAGGAAAGAGGTCATGAGGTCTAGTCTCCCCCCAAACCCATGGTATCGAAAGTCGTGTTGTGTCAGCGCCATCAATCACATGAAAAAATTTTACCAGGTGCATTGTAATTTATAGGGGACGGATACCGGACCGATTCTTGTAGTCTAAAACAAATTAAAAAATCATGTATAAATATATAAATAATAACATTACATATATATACAATTATATATATATATTAATATATATTAATATATATGTTTAACTATATTAATTTATACATATATTTTAATATATATACATTTACATAATACCATTTCAATATCTTTATAAAAAAACTCATACTCATAACCATCGATTGGCATATACATGGAATATATATACATATATATATATATATATATATATGTATACATGTCACCTTTGGTCCAATCGATATTCCCATGAATATGGGTAATATATCCATGAGCATGTGTAGGTATGTCTACCTATGTATACTCATGTATGTATTCACTCACATGTATGATTCTATCGTACACATGTACATATATACATATATACATTTTATGCATATATATCATTGATACCACAATATGGACACAAGGAAAGAATTTCACATGACATCGAGACTTAATCACATTCCTCAATCACAACATTCACATCTAACCCAATGATTACTTACCTTCTCCCAAAACTGACTTGACTCACTAAGACCAACTAGGGTGTGAGTATGTGAATGCTTAGTTATTCTCATTAAGGGTTACCAAACCAATTTCTTCTCTTGAGTGATACTTCCCCTCTCTTTTGTGTTAGAATTATATATGGAGATAGCCTACCAAGATCTAGAGGCCAAATGGAAAGTACAAAGAGAGAATATGAATATGACAAGAATAAATTGTATTCCTATCAATTATGCAAATATGATTCAATGTACAATGTATGAGAGACCCCTTGGTTATATAGCCAAGGTGAGACATAATATGTCATAATATTATGACAAGTGTCTTAATCATATGAAATGAGACAACTTATCACAACCCTCTAGGTCACATGTGTTACAAGTCAAAAGATAAGATAACAACTAATGACAACTAACACCTTCTAGAAATATTTCTAGGACCTAAGTAAATTTAACACCTAAGTCCCCTAATAAAATTAACTAGGTACAATACTGAAGAGGACAATCCAAAATATAGTAGAGATGAATGTAGAACATAATCCAAAGAAAATGATATCTCCTTTGAAGAAAAAGAAGCCTAATCCAAATGTTGGCCAAAAGTATCCACATTCACGTCAAATTGAAAAGAATGATCATGTATAGAATGAACAATAGGGTCAAAGTGTTCCCTCACAACAACTAAAGAAGGATCTTATCCATCAAAGAGAAGATGAATTTTATCAATGATGTCTCCCAAATCTGCAATATGAGACTCCACAAACAAGTTTAAAATACCTGTCAAGAAGCCATTACAAGTAACCAAATCTAAAAGACAATGAATATCCTGCTACACTAAATCAGAAGAATCCATATCTATAACAACACAAGCATCATCAACTAAAACTGTAGATGGAGGAGATATAATGCATGACTCAAGAACTAGATCTGGTGTGAGAACGCCCAAGTTCAAGAAGCCAAATGTCTCCTTAGAATCATGGTTCATACTTGAAGTGTGATCAACAGCTAAAGGAACAATGTCACCATCAAAAGAAAAATTCTCAAATGTATACAATTGAGATGAATGATTAACTATCCCAGTAGCAATGATCTCTCTACTTTCCAAGTCGCTAATGATGTTTGAATTAGGTGTGAACTCCACAATCCTCCCATCTCCACCATGTGTAATTTGATATATGGAAAGAATATTGTTCATCAAATGAGGAACACACAAAACATCTTGGAAAGTGTTGTCCCCAAAACTAATAGACCCATTCCTCATTGCACTCATGTATGTATTGTTTCCCATCAAAATAGGAGACATAGTACAAGGTTGAAAAGAAGATAATATAGACTGTGAAGATTCCATATGATGATATGCTCTTGAATCTAGAAGCCATCTCCCTAATCGATGACTTGAAAAAGCACAAAGATCATGTCCTTTATTTATTGATGTAGAATCCAAACTAGCATGACCTTCATTCTTTTTAGACTATTTTGAAGGGAGAAGGAGGTGATTTAAATATTCTAGAAGGAAAATCAATGTGATTCTTTTTTGAGAAGATGTTTCAACTCATCAATATCATTCTTATAGCAATAGTTTTCTTCATGTACATCCTTCTTGCAATATGCACAAGTAGGCCTCTCCTTCTTAAATGATTCTCCTCTAGAGGGAGATAATTTCGATTCTTTATGTGGCTTGTTCTTTTTCTTCTTTTGCTTCTTATCAATATTCATTGATTCTTTTTGTACCTTAGACTCACTAGCCAACAATGATTGTGACATGGAAGACTTGATTAAACCCATGTTCATTAACTTAGTGTAACATTCCTCTTGTTCTACATAGTAAATTTTCTATGTTTTACCACAAGTGAATTTAATCTAATGGCTAAACACAACAATAAAGAAAATTCATTTCAAAACAAGATAAAATGCACACATGATAGCAACAAAATATCTTTCTCATTTCATTCAATGAATTGTTCAATATTTCCAAAGAAATAATTTCATAATCCAAATATTAAATACATTTTCCATCTTTCAAAGAAATAGATACAAGTTACATACATAGCTCATCTGAGCTCCATTGGCACTAGAAATACAATTGGTCCAAGAAATCCACTTTCAAATATTGGCTTTCCGGTTAAGAGGAGAAGCATCACTCAATTTCTTTTCCACCATCCACAGACTAACTATGGTCCCCGCACATATACCACATATGGTAAGATGGCCCTACCCTTCAACGAAGAGCTTTGGTCTAGAAACCACAAAATATTTTCTTATCCAAAGCCGGTATTGTGTCCTACATAACTAGAACCTTACCATACAAATCATCTATGTTCTACATGTATGACAAGCTAGGACTAGCATGAATTTAAGTAAAACAATGAATTGATAGTGTAACCAGTGGCAAATTACACCACTTTGGATAAAGTATTCATCACCCCTATTTCAGAATGGACGTCACACGCTCATCCACCATTCTAACTCGATTTGTTAAGACCAATTATATTATATGCATAGGCAATTCCCTCTATTGGATAATCTATAACCCGGCCCCAAGAACAACCTATATACACTAAGTATTTTATGACTCCTTTTCTAGGTTAAATATGTGTTTCCATAACGTACCAAACCAAACTGGCTTAAGCTATAAAGACCCCACTTTATTGAGTACTTTCTACCATAAATATATATATAAACAACCACTCCTTAATGTGGAGCATGTACAATCACTTCAAACAATAGAGAATTCTAATCTATAACAATAAATTACTTTCTATTCACAAATGTTGAAAAAAATATTTCCCTAAAAGATTATAGCTTTTCCAAACAACAAACAAGCAATATATGACAAACTAAAATCAAACAATCATAAGAGAGTAAGATTTAGCATGCATGTAAATATAAATCTCCAATTGATCTAGCCAGTTTCCAATCCTAGACTCCTTAAATCAGCTTGCTACTTGGAAACAAAACACTTCTACACTTCCCAAATTCCCTCACAAATTCTCACAATAACTCCCTTGCAATTCACTCTTAAACTCCCCCTCACAAATCTCACAAAAATAGAGCAACTTCAAAAAATAATAGCATAGTGTAATTATGTGTCCCTTTGAGGTAAAGAATGCCTCTATATATATACACAAAAATTAGCTTCTTAAGGCTAGAAACAAGGTAGATGAATCAACACTTCTCAACTTGCATGATTCAAATCAGCTTGGTAAAAAAAAGGTGGCAGAATTCAAACTTAATACTCAACAAAATAGAACAACAAGTCCCTTCATTCAAAGACAACAAGAATGCATTTCAAATATGCAAGGTAAATTACCAAACAGGTCAACTCAATTCATGTCAGCATCTACTTGACTTGTTCTCTCATTTACTTTGGTTTTCATTGTTGGACAGATCTCACAAAATAGACTTCTAATGCAATGCAAATATTCATAATTTGGCACCACATAAACCTCTTACGTGCTTTTGGTGTTTATAGATTTATGACTGAGTTAAAGCTTTTAAATGCATTTCAAATAGCTTTAAGTACTATTGACCAAGTCTTATAGCTTTTCCACATGCCTTCCACTATATTGCGTTCCATAAATGCAAGCATGGTAAATCATTATAAATGGCAATAACCTTGCCTTAATGCACACTTCATTGTTGTGCATTCACTATATGAAATGAGAATTATATACTATGGTTTACATAGTATGCACTTGGTTTTAATAATATTTGCACTTTATTTATATAAACAATGTTTAATCAAACATTAGAGATATCAATAATAATATATATATGCATTGCATATATTCCGTTATACATATATATACATATATAGATATACATAACTTAATGTGTTATTATATATATATGTATGTATGTATGTATGTATATATATACGTATATATATTTATATTTATATATATCAAATCATACAATTATCGATATACTTCATTCAATATTCAAATGCATAAATTATATCCATTTTCCATTTAAATTTTTATCACACTTGTATATATATGTATATGTATGTATGTATGTATGTATCTATATTTATATATATTAATGTACTTGTATGGATGTTTCCTTCATGCCAATACATACACATATATTAATATATATACACATATACACATATATATCCATCGTATATATATATAACATTACCTTCAAATATGCATAAAAGTGTGATATCGACTGACATATATATACATATATATATATATATATATACATGTCACTTTATCCATTCGATGTTCCCGTGCATATGGGTAATTCACCCATAAGCATGTGTAGATATGTCTATCTACATATAGTTATGTACGTGATTACTCATGTGTATGAGTTCATCGTGGACATGTGTATATGTTTATATATATACATCCTATGTATATATCTCATTGATCATACTCTCAAATAAGTACTCAAAAACACAAAGAATCACAAACACTTATTTCAAGCATGACCTCACAAACAAATAAAACCTCTCCTAAATAATCAATTCAAGGTATCTTACCTTTTACCCAAAACTATTGACTTGACTATTCTAACAATGATTGTGTGAAATCTCAGTTTAGACTCATTAAGGATTTCCAAACCAAAATTCTTCTCTGGAGTGATACATCCCCTCCCTTACGGAGGTGTTAACCAACACCTGCAACTAACTTGTCACATTTGCAAAGGTAGTCAATTGATCACAAAACAATCATTTGCAATATATATTCAAAAGTTAGAATTAAGACACATATATAACATCAATTTGAATCAACCATTTATTCATTATATTTCCAAAGATTCATTCAAAAAAAGTTCATTCACATTTATTTCCATCAAAGTTACAAACACACACACATATGCAAGTATTTCATCTAGCTAGATAAAAGTAACTAGGTAAATATACTACGAGGTGTAACATATTCCCCCCTTGTGAATCATCATCCTTGATGATCTTATTTAGCAAACATAAATAAAACATAACACATAATATTGTTTTCAAGAACTCCAAAAAAGCATGTAAAACATGTGGAAACTTTTTTCTCTATTTTAGCATAGTCTTCCCAAGTAGCAAAATTTTCTGCATACTAGTCCCACTAGACTTTACACTACATAACCTCTTTGTTACAAAAGCAAAGCTTATGCAATCTAAGCACCTTAATAGGTTCGATTGTTACTAATCTAAGGTCATGTACCTATAAATCATTCTAATCAATGACATGATTATCATCTGGTATATACTTCTTTAGGTATGAAACATGAAAGAAATTATGCATTCAGGCAAGAGCTAGTGGCAATGCTATTCGGTAAGCAATAGGGTTTACTTCTTCTAGGACCTCAAATGGACCTACGTATCACAGAGCTAGTTTAGAAAATTTTCCAAACTTGATGGAACTCTTTTGTTGTTTTACTCCTAACAACACCTTTTCCCCTACCTAAAATTTTCTAGGTACTCTCTTAGAATTTTCATAGCTTTTCTATTTGTCATTGGCTTCAGCTAGTCTTTGCTTAATAATTCCAACTTTCTCTTCCACTTCTGACAACATATCTGGTCTAAGACTTATCCTATCCTCAAGCTTATCCCAGCTTATAGGATTATGACATTTTTTACCATATAATGCTTCAAAAGGAGCCTAATCATGGAATGATAGGAATTGTTATATGCAAACTCCACTGAAGGCAAGTAATCTTCCCACTTGTATTACTAGTCCATGAAATACATTCTCAGTAGATCTTCTAATACATTCACCCTTTCAGTTTTCCCGTATGTCTCTAGATGATATGCAAAACTTATATTTAATTGAGTTCCAAGTGAGGATAACAAGGTTTACTAAGATCTAGAGGTCACACGAGCATCCTTATCTGAAATAATATTTTCAAGAATCCCATGTAATCTAAATACCTCTTGCATGAATTTTTGAGCTATGACAAGAGCTCCATCCGTTAAATATCTAGGAATAAAATGTGCTACTTTGGTAAGTTTGTCCACTACCACCAAAATTGCATTGTGCTTATTCCTTGACAAAGGAAGACCCTGTACAAAGTCCGTACTAATGACTTGCCAGTTCCTCTCAAGAACATCATGAGGATACAAAAGACCTATTGGGTGATGATGTTCAACTTTCACCCTTCGACACTCTAAACATCTTGCTACAAATCTAGTAATGTCTCCTTTCATCCCTTTCCAAAAATATAATGGATTCACATTAGCCAACATCTTAGTCACACCTAGATGTCTGGAATAAGGTTCTTCATGTACTTCTTTCCATACTATATTTCTCAACTCTTCAGAATTAAGAAAATACATTTTTCCTTTAAACCTTAACAATCCAATAGGTTCAAAATGAAATCCTTCATACCTTGCATATTGCAGATTATCCATGAGTGCTTGCCTTAACTTGCTCATGGTACTCATCACCCTTGGATTTCTACAATCCTTGACCCTTAAATTCAATCTGAATGGATACCATTGAGGCGATATGCCTTCTACAACTTAGGGCATCAGTAATCTGATTCTCTTTTCCCTTGATATAGTTGGTATTGAATTCGTAATCAAATATCAACTCAAACCATCTCTATTGTCATGCATTCAAATTGGGTTGAGTGAACAAATACTTAAGACCATGGTGATCAGTTTTTAGTTGAAATGGCTTTCCAAGCAAATAATGTTTCTACAACTGCAATGTATGAACTATTGCTTCTAACTCTAAATCATGTGATGCATAATTTTTCTCATAGGGTTTCAAATTGCTTCATTCATATGCAATGGCATTCCCTTCTTGCATCAACACTCCACCCATCCCTTCTCCTGACACATCTATGATGACAGTGAATTCACCACTCAGATTTGGTACCTTTAATATCGAAGTCGTAGTCAACTTCTCTTTGAGTAAATCAAATGTTGCTTGACATTTTTTCGTCCACTCAAACTTCTTTCCTTTCCTTTGGAATGAAGTGATAGGAAATGCTATCTTAGAAAAGTTTACAACAAACTTCCAACAATAGCCAACCAAACCCATGAAAATTCTAACCTATGGTAAGTTCTTAGGTACTAGCCATTCTAGCACCACTTTTATTTTAGTTGGATCCACTGAAATTCTCTCACCAAAAATTATGTGACCCAAATACTACACCTTCTTCTAAAAGAAAGTACACTTAGAGATTTTTCCATACATTTTATATTCTCTTAGCAGCTGGAGAACCATCTCTAAATGTTTGCAATGCTCCTCTTCATCCTTGGAATAAATTAAGATATCATCCAGGAATACTAAAAAAACCTATCTAAACAATCCCTAGAAGCATTGTTCATTAGGTTCATAAATGTCGCAAGTGCATTAGTAAGTCCAAAAGGTAAAACTATAAACTCATAATGCTTGTATCTCATTCTAAAGGTAGTTTTGAATATGTCTTCATCTTTGATTCTCAGTTGATGGTAACCTATTTGTAAATCAATTTTTGAAAACATAGACGCTCCTCGCATCTGATCGAAAAGATCATTGATACGTGGCAATGAGCTGACAATGTAACTAGTGGCGAATTACACCACTTTGGCCAAAGTATTTATCACCTCTAATTCAAAATGGACGTCACACACTCATCCACCATTCTAGCTCAATTTTTTAAGACCATTTGTATTCTATGCATAGGTTATCACATTCATTGGATTCAACCTAATCCCAAGAATAACCTATATACTCTAAGTTCACTATGACTCATCTAGTAGGTAAAACATGTGTTTCCATAACCTACCTTTACAAATATAGCTTTAGCTATATATACTCCACTCTATTGAAGTATTTAGGACTATATATACACCCACTTCTTAATATAGAGTACGTACAAACACTCAAGAAATAGAGATTTCAAAACTATAAACAACAAGTGACTTTCAATTTTGCAAAGGTAGAAAATAATCTTTCCCTAATAGCATATCTCATTTTCCAAATAAAAATAAGAAAATCACAGAATCATTCCAAAGTCAATCAAAGCATTAAAGAGTAAGATTTAGCATGCCTATAAATGCAAAGCTCCAATTCAATCTAGTTGGTTCCCAAACTTAGCCTCCTCGAATAAGCTTTCAACTTAGCAACTATCACTTCTAATTTTCTCAAATACCCTCACAAATCCTCTCTCTAAACTCTCACTAAACTTAAAAGAACAGAGCAATAGACAGAAAATAACAGCAAAATTGTAGATATGTGTCCCTTTGAGGTAAAAAGCACCTCTTATTTATACACAAAAATTAGCTTCTAAAGGCTAGAAACAGGGTAATAGAATCAACACTTCTTAGTTTAATTGGTTCGACTCATAAAGGTAAAGAAAAGGTGACAAAATACAAACTTAAGACTCAACAATACTACATAGTAAGTCGCTTCTATCATGGACAACAAGAACATCATTCATAAATGCAAGGTAATCAAACTCACAGGTCAACTATTTCTATGCTAGCTTCTAATTGACTAATTATCCCATTTAAATCTGGCCTCCATCATTGGATAGAGCTCTCCAAATAGACTTCTAAAGGTATGCAATTATTCATAATTTGGTGCCACATAAACTTCTTACATGTTATTTGGTGTTTCAAATAAAAGACCAAGTCAAAAGCTTTTAAATGCATTTCCAAATTGCCTTCAATACATTTGACTATGTCTTGAAATCATTTCCACGCACCTAACATAGTGCTACATGTATTTGGAAAAGCATGGTAATACTTATGAAATGCTCACAACACTGCCATATTGTCTGCTATTCATTATTGTTGCACTTTACATTGCTTATGATATGCACTTTACATATAATTAGTGCTTTAATATATAATCAATGCTTATTCAAAAATTATAATATATCTATAATAATTATATATGTATGTATAGTATATATCTATTATACATATATATACATATAAATATAACTTAACATGTTATTATATACATGTATATATATATATTAACTTATATGCTTAAATATAATATATGTCATTCGATATTCAAATGCATAAACTTATATTCATTTTTTTCCAAATTAATATCACTCATTTATATATACATATATGCATATGTATATATATATATATATTAATACACTTGTATTGACGTTGCCATCACATCAATACATACATGTATATCAATATACATATATACATATACATTTATATGCATCGTATATATATAAAACATTGCTTCCAAACAATTAAACATATACAATTGCAATAACATCGACGGTCATATATACACTAAATGTATATACATATATTTATACATGTTGCCTTGTCCATTCAATGATCCCATGCATATGGGTTATCTGTCCATAAGCATGCATAGATACGTCTATCTATATATACTTATGTACATCTTTACTCATGTGTATGAGTTCATTGTAGACATGCACATATGTATGTATATATGCATCCTATGTCTATATCTCGTCAATAATACTCATAAATAAGTACTCATAGATACAAAGAAACTCAAACACTTAAATCAAGAATGTTTTCACAATCAAACCAAAACCTCTCCTAGTTCACGAACAACCAAACTAAGGTATCTTTCCTTTTTCTCGTTGTAAGGAAGCTAAGGTAGCAGAACAACTTCCTACACTAATCTTGAGAGGAGAATAATGCAAAACTTTTATAGATCTCTTTTAGTTACATAAACTTTAACAAAAATAAACATAAATATTGTACATACCACAACATAGTGATTTACTTGGGGAAAACCCTTTCAAGAGAAAAACCCCACACTCCAAAAGCCGCCCAATATATTATTCAAAAATCACAAAGATTACAATATCCTTGCAAAGCAAGCTTCACACAAGAGTATCACCAACCAGACATCCAAAGGCAACACGACTACTATCAGACTCTCAAAATACATCACAACACACAATCGTAATACAATGCCCTCATAAAATAAGGTTTCCTTCTAGGGAAATTCAAGCTAATCAAATATCAGTTGTCAGATATGAGACATAATGATGAATGGTCCAGATTTACAATAATAATTTATATAAATAATTTTTTCCTTTTAGGGGTGCTACCCCTGGACCCCAGCCAGGGGGGATGATCCCCGTAGACCCCTCGTGGGGGGGAGGAAGGATCCCCCATGTCCCCCTTTTCATCGTCGAATTAACAACACCTTATGTATCAATGGTAACTTATGTTATTGCAAGGTTGAGACACATTTTCCCAACACCCGTAACTACTTACTTGACTTGACCAATCTAAAAGTGTGTGTGTGTGTGTGTGTGAAAGCTCAGTTAGACTCATTAAGGGTTACTAGACCAAAACTCTTCTCATGAGTGATACTTCCCCTCCTTTCTAGAGGCGTGAACCTATACCTGAAACCAACTTGACACATTTGCAATGGTAGTCAACCGATCACAAAAAAATCATTTGCATTATGTACTCTATAGTCAAAATTAAGACATATATAATATCATTTTGAATCAACCCTTTATTCATTATATTTCCAATGATTCATACAAACAAAGTACAATCACATTTATTTCCACCAAAGTTACAAACACACTCATATAAGCAAATATTTCATCTTGCTTGGTAATAGTAACTAGGTATACACAACGGAGTGTAACATTTGTTGTGCGATGACTTTAAGCAATGATTCCTCTGCAACCACAAATGTTATAAAATCATAAAAAAAACATGTTGATTAGTATCACATTACCCACAGATGATTGTGGGTATTTTTCTTTAAATTTTATGTGGGCAGTACAAGAGTTTCCCCCACCATTCCTTAAAATTTTAAGAGCAAACAATTTCCCTCAACATATCTTCAATTTTTAGAAGGGTCAACAATGTTTATTTGATATTTATGAGGACTTGTTGCCCCCAACACCTCGCAAAACTTGAGACCCATTTTTCTTAGAGAAATGTGAACTCTCAAAAGCAACAATCATTGCCACCTTTGGGTACCTATTGATGGAGATGTTATCACATTCAAACTCAAGGTCATGTTGATCACAACCCATATTAGCAAGACAATCTACTAGCTAATTACCCTCTTTGTAGATATGCAAAACTTTATTTTCTTTAAAATTATTTACAAGCAACCAAACCTAATGAAGAATGTATCTTAGTTGTCAATTCTGCATTTTTCTATCCTTGCACACATTCACAATTAATAGATAATCTCCCTCTATGTGAATTTTTGAGACTATTACTTTTATTGTTAGATTTATACCATGCAACAATGCCTAAGCTTCAATGGAATTTTCTATTCCATGAGGAAGATGAATTGATTTGGCACCCACCAATGAACCATTTGAATCCCCAATAACTATCCCTGCTTCTAAAACCCTAGGGTTCCCTCTTGATGCACCATCAAAGCTTAATATACAAAAGTTTGTGGAGGGTGGTAGTCATACTATTAAATTTCCTAACAACTATTTCTTTGAAATTTGATATAGGTTTTCTTTGAATGGCAAGACAACTAAACTCCATTGTTTTAATATTCTTGCATCCCATGTTGAAAAAATAGAAGATATAGTTTTATGATTTTGAACATAAGAGTTTACTACCTTTGAAACTGCTTTCTCAAATTTTAACGGTAATTTATCTATGGATTAAACCTCTCCCCTAAAAATATACTTGTTTCTTATCCACCATATATTCCAAATGACCATAGCTAGAACTACCTGTGAAATATAAGCAAATAAAGCAATTTTGTGTAGCACAGGCTAGCTTGAGAAAAGATCCCAAATAGTTTTAGGCAATCGAGAGAACCAACTAAGTATCTCTTTTAAAAATTCATAGCACGCTTGTGCATAAGAATAATGTAAAAATAAATGGTCTACATCCTCAAAAGATTCTTTGCATAATCACATTTGAACTTTTCTACAATTCCCAACTTGGACAACCTATCACTTGTTAGAATCCTATTTCTTAAAGCCAACCAAGCAAAACTACCTACCTTTGGTAGCACCTTAGAGTTCCAACAAAAATAATATGCTTTGTGTGCTTGAGCATGCATGCCATTACTGATTATAGCTTTCTAGCCCCATTTAACTATATACCCTCCAGTTTTTGAAGGTGCCCAAATTAACCTATCCTCCAACTCTAATTTAAAAACAAGCCTCTCTTTTAGTATATTATTCAATAATGATTTTTTATTGTCAGCTATTGGAGTATTTGAAAAATATTTCCATATGAATTTCCCTGATAGAACATTTGTACCTTGAACATAATATTTGACTTTAGGACCCCATATATCTGAAAAAATTACTTTTGTTGAATGTAACTCATGATTTCTCTGTAGAGGGGGAAGACCATTCCATGAGTCTGTCCAGAAAAAATATTTTTCTCCATTATTCACTTCCCCTAATATATATGGAGTTATTACTTTTCTGCATGCTAATAAAAAATTCCACATTGCAGAACCCACAAGGGGATTTGATATGGTAAAAATTCTTTCAGGTAGTACATTGTCCAAATACTTAGTTTGCATTATTTGACACCATTTTGAAATGAAGGTAATATTGTAGCTTAAAACTTGTAAAACTATGAGACTGTAGATCAAATTAAGTGTTCTTTGTCACAATTCTTTGTGTATGATTAATCATTTTAGATCAATTTTACCAATTGTAGAAAGAGACAGAAGATTGTAGAAGAATGAGACAAGAAGATACAAGTGACATGGCATATACATGGAGAAACCCTTTAGGGAAAAAACTCCACCAGAATCAATATTTCTTGTATTATTTAACCTTAGAACAAGATTACAATAATATTGTATCAATCCTTGATTGATATGATTCCTTTCCTTCAACAATTCTTCTTCAAATCCTGCAATAAAATCTCATAGAACTCTCATCCACTTGCTACAATTAATAGATAATTCTAAGCATGTAAACTCAATAAGAGTTCTACAATATAAGAGCATAAATCTCCTCACAAAAATCTACACCTAGATTGGCAAAGTACAGTTCCACAATGTAATATGAATTCAAACCAAAGTCTTCCTCAATTTAGGCACCCCAAATTGAACACTTAATTGAACTTTGGTCAAGAAAATATCTTGCAAGCATCACCTCAAATTTGGCACCCAAGAATGGGCCTGCTTGACTAAGCCTTGTAAATATCTTCTCATGTAAAAGGTGTTAACTGAAAGATGCCAACTTGGGTGCCCAAGGTGGTCCCAAGTCAATCTTAGTTAGCTGAAACATATCTCTCCACCAATTCATGCAAACATTATGCATGATTGATCATCCCCACTTAACTGAAAGTATCCACCTGTTATATGCCATGCAACTGAAGTCATAAGTCATGCAACTCAAGTCAACTCAATTCAACTAGAATTTAACTCAAACTAACTACATTCAACTAAAGATAACTAAACCATAACTGAACTAAACTAAACTAAACTAAACTTATAGTGCCACTCCAAAATATCAATCCCTAATTTGTAGGTCAAAACATGCATTACTGAAGTGTTATCAATCCTCCAAATAGTCAACTTAAGCAAGGTGGGTTCCACCTTCCATGTGGGCTCCCCATGTGCTCCTATTTTGTAGGAGCTCTTTTTGGACATCCCCACATGTTCCTATCATTTAGGAATAATCAAAAATGTCAATTTACATGTTCATTTCATTTGAATTTAATCTCTTTCTAATCCTAGTGTTGGGGAACACTTTCCAAGGACTTAGGAGATACATGAAATATGTTTAGGATTCCAATTAAATGGAATCCTATTCCCAACATTCTCCCACTTCAAATTATACATTGAAATTATTCTAAACAAGGAATCATTATTATAAATCAAGTACATGACTCAAGGCCAATGGGCTTCCTACACCAAGAGAAATTATTTGTAGGAACTGGTTTCGTAAGATAATCTGCAGCATTGATCAAAGTGTCAAATTTCTCAATCAATACCTTCTCACTCTCAACCATTTCTCACACAAAGTGATATTGTACATCAACATGCTTATTATGAGCATGATACATAGGATTTTTGGCTAAACAAATAGCACTTTGACTATCACATTCAAATCTAATTTGTTTGCAATTAAAACTAATACCTTTCCCAAGTCTCTATGACCCAACTGCCTCTTTAGAGGCATGTGTAGCAGCCATGTACTCTACTTCTATGGTGGAAAAAGAAACCATGGGATGCCTCTTACTCATCCAACTAACCATAGCTCCAAACAAAGTAAACACATAGCCACTTGTCGACCTCCAACTGTCCAGGTCTCCTACCCAATCTGAATCAACAAAACCCTATATGTCCAATGATCTATGCATAATATCAATATCATTAGCACCATGATAAACTAAATAGTAATTAGAAGTACCTCATAAATATCTAAACACCCTCTTAACATAAGCCCAATGTTCTTTACCAGGGTTAGACATAAACCTACTTAGAACTCCCACTGCTTGGGCTATATTTGGTCTTGTACAGACCATTGCATACATCAAACTGCCAACTACACTAGCATATGGAATTTGAGACATTTTCTCATGATCAAAATTATATTTAGGAATCATGTCTAAACTTAACTTTGTGCCGACTGGTAAAGGAATATTAATTGGTTTACTATCCTACATGTTAAACCATTTCAAAATAGTATCATCATAGTTTCTTTGACTTAAGAAAATATTTTTGTTACCTCTATCTCTACTGATCTCCATACCAAGGATATATTTTGCAGCCCCTAGATCTTTCATCTCAAATGTGCTAGAGAGTTGTGCTTTCAATTATTTGATCATTACCTTGTTGTGTCAAATAAACATGTCATCAACATACAAGATAATAATTAAAAGTTGATCATCAATAACTTTTATGTAAACAAAATGATCTTCCTCACTCCTAACATAACCATTTTTCAATGCAAAAGCATCAAACTTCTAGTACCATGTTTTAGGTGACTATTTCAACCCATATAAAGATCTCTTTAACCTGCAAACCAATGATTATTTTCCTTTTACAACAAAAACATCAGGTTGCCTCATATAAATCTCCTCATCAAGATTCTCATGTAAGAAAGCAGTTTTCACATCCATTTGCTCTATCTCAAAATCATAAGTAGTAGCAATAGATAAAAAGAATCTAATAGAAGTTAATTTAGAAACAAGAGAAAATATTTCATTAAAGTCAACTCCCTCTCTTTGGGAGTAGCCCTTGGCTACTAATTTATCCTTGTACCTTTTGAGATTACCATCTACTCCAATTTTCTTTTTAAAGATCCATTTACAACCAATGGCCTTTCTTCCTTCGGGAAAACTCTCAAGATCCCATGTGTCACAAGTATCCAAGGAAACCATTTCCTCATGCATAGCTTGTGACCAAAGCTTGTTCTCATCTGAAGACAAAGCTTCCCTGTAAGATCTAGGTTCATCATTAGTACTCATCAAAGTAAATATACAACGGAAATCAAGTGGGCTATACCTATCAACAGGATTATGTTGTCTTGTGGATCTTCTCAAAGAAGGTTCTTCTTGTTCCTCAATATGCTCATCATGAGCATATATCTTAGAACTCTGTGAACTCTCCTCATCCAATCCATCCAATTGTTCTTCAACATGTGCATCTGCATGCTTCTCAGTATTTATCTCAAAATGCACTATTCGAGAAGTATCCTTCTCCTTTGTTTGTTCTTCTCCTATATAAGATCTAAATTCCCTGAAAATCACATCTCTAGATAAAGTAATTTTTTGGGTTAGAGGATTTCAAAGCTTGTAACCTTTTACATTTTCACCATAACCTATGAATATGCATTTATGTGCTTTTGGATCCAACTTAGACTGCTTTTCTTTAGGCACATGAACAAAAGCCTCACAACCAAAGATCCTTAAATGTGCAACACTAGGTTTCCTACCTAACCACATTCCATAAGGGGTTTTATCTTCAATAGATGAACTAAGAGATCTATTGATTAAATAAAAATAAGTACTTATAGCCTCAGCCCAAAGGCATCGATCTAGCTTAGCACTACTTAACATACTCCTAGCTCTTTCCATTAAGGTTTGGTTCATCCTTTCTGCTACTCCATTTTGTTGAGGTGTATATGGAGTAGTTTTCTTACTCACAATTCCTGCATGCTTACAATAATCATCAAATTCCTTAGAACAATATTCACCACCATTATTTGATCTCAACATTTTTATCTTATGATTTTATTGTTTCTCAACTAAAGCCTTAAATTCTTTAAACTTATTGAACACATCATATTTCCAATGCATAAAATATATCCAAGTGTATCTTGAGACATCATCAATAAATGTGACATAATATCTAGATTTTCCAATAGAGTCCATATCCACAGGACCCATAACATCTAAGTGAATAATGTCTAATAATCTTTTATCTTTTTTTGTTCCATTAGGAAATGAAGATCTAGATTCCTTTCCAAACACACAATGCATACAAAAATCATTTTTTCCAATTTTATAATTAGGAATACTGTCAACCAATTTCTTATTAAGAATGGTCCTAAGACCTTTTTCACCAATGTGGCCCAATCTATGATGCCACAACATACATATTTTCATCTTTAGTTACATTGGTTGATTTATTCAAATTGGAGGTATTAAGCTTAAACAAAGTCCCAATCTGAGATCCTTTAGCAACCACCATATTCCCTTTCACCAATCTGCAACCATCTTTGTCAAATGTCACATGCATTCCAGAATCATTGAACTTAGATACAGAAAATAGATTTCTAGCAAGTCCTAGAATATGTAAAACATCATTAAGGGTCTTAACCCTACCATCACTAAAACACAACTTTACCTCTCCTTTTCCCACAACCCTTGTTGTGCTATTATCTCCAAAGAATACATTCCCTCCATCATATATAGTATGCTTAGTGAACCACTTCTTGTTAGGATTCATATGATAGGAACAACCTGAATCAACAAGCCAAGGGTTATCACTAACAATATTAGATGAAATGACCAATACATCATTACTGTCATCCGAGGATTTCTTTGTAGAAACATCATAACTCTTTTTCTTGTTCTTACAATCCTTCTTTACATGTCATGGTTTTCAACAGTTCCAACACTTTACCTTACTCTTACCAAGGGTTTTAGACCGTCCTTTTGACTTACCCTTTCCTTTCTTGTCTCCCTTAGGTTCCTTTTCTTTAGGCCTACCTCTTACAAACAAGGCATCTTGGGATCTCGTTTTAGACTTCCTCCTCATCTCCTCTGGTAAGAGAGTAGGAATTATATTTTCCATCTTAGGATCTGCACCACTACCACTAATAGCAACAATTAGATTTTCCCAAGATTTTGGTAAAGAACAAAGTAACAAAATGAATTTATCTTCATCTTCTAGCTTTACATCTACATATGCTAATTGACTTAGAATCAAATTGAAAGCATTTAAATTATGTGCAACAGAATCACCATCTTTCATCTTTAAAGAATACAACTATCTTTTCAAATACAACTTATTAGTAATACTTTTGGTTTGATAGATATCACCTATCCTCTTCCACAATTTATTTGTGGTAGTTTCAACTAGAACATTCAAGAGAACAGCATCAGTAAGACATAACCTTATGGTCCCTATTGCCTTCTTATCAAGCTTAGCCCAATCTTCATCTAACATCATTGTAGATGGATTTGTCTCATTACAAACATCTAACCACTAATCTCTCTCTTCAAGGAGATCCTCCATTTTTAGTTTTCACATCTCATAACTTGATCCATTGAATCTTTCAATATCTAGACGAGAAGTAGAACTCATTGTAACACACTTCTTTTACAAATCTGCAATAACACAATAGTAAAAGCTCCCACTATAGCCAAAAAACCTTCAAAATTTTAAGAGAAAGGCGTCTGAAAGCCTAACCAACCATTAGTTTTGATACCAAATGTTATTAAAAATGAAGGTAATATTGTAGCTTAAAACTTGTAAAACTATGAGACTATAGATCTAATTAAGTGTTCTTTGTCACAATTCTTTGTGTATGATTAATCTATTTAGATCAATTTTACCAATTGTAGAAAGAGACATAAGATTGTAGAAGAATGAGACAAGAAGATAGAAGTGACACATCATATACGTCGAGAAACCCTTTCGGGAAAAAACTCCACCAGAATCAATAGTTCTTGTATTATTTAACCTTAGAACAAGATTACAATAATACTGTATCAATCCTTGATTGACATGCTTCCTTTCCTTCAACAATCCTTCTTCACAACCTGCAATAAACTCTCATAGAACTCTCATCCACTTGTTGCAATTAATAGACAATTATGAGCATGTAAACTCAATAAGAGTTGTATAATACAAGAGCATAAAGCTCCTCCAAAAAATCTATTCCTAGATTGGGCAAGTAGAGTTCCACAATGTAATCTGAAGTCAAACCAAAGTCTTCCTCAATTTAGGTGCCCCAAACTAAACACTTAACTGAACTTTGGTCAAGAAAATATCTTGCAAGCATCACCTCAAAGTTGATGCCCAAGAATGGGCCCACTTGACTAAGCCTTGTAAAAATCTTCTCATGTAAAAGGTGTTAATTGAAAGACGCCAACTTGGGTGCCCAAGGTGGTCCCAAGTCAATCTTAGTTAACTGAAACATATCTCTCCACCAATTCATGGAAACATTATGCATGATTGATCATCCCCACTTAACTAAAGTATCCACCTATTATCTGTCATGCAACTTAAGACAACTCAAGTCAACTAGCATTTAACTAAAACTAACTACATGCAACTGAAGATAACTGAACCATAACTGAACTAAACAAAACTGATAGTGCCACTCCAAAATATCAATCCCTAATTTGTAGGATCAAAACATGCATTACTGAAGTTTTATCAATCCTCCAAATAGTTAACTTAAGCAAGGTGGGTTTCACCTTCCATGTGGGTGCCCCATGTGCTCCTATTTTGTAGGAGTTCTTCTTGGATGTCCCCACATGTTCCTATCATTTAGGAATAATCACAAATGTCAATTTACATGTTCATTTCATTTGAATTTAATCTCTTTCTAATCCTAGTGTTGGGGAACACTTTCCAAGGACTTAGGAGATACATGAAATATGTTTAGGATTACAATTAAATGGAATCCTATTCCCAATAATTTTGAACTTGTTTTGTGTATAAAATCCATACTAACTTTTCTCCAAGAGCCATGTTTCTTGCAGAAATATTATGAATACCTACTCCACCTTTGAGCTTTTCAAAATACATATTTTCTAGCGAGACTAATGGAATCTTTTTTTTCATCAATATTCCCTTCCATAAAAAGGTTTTAATGATTTTCTATATTTTTGTAATGATTGATTTAGGTGCTTTCAACACTGTCATGTATTAAATTGGTATTGTTGCCAATACTAACTTTATCACTAGAATTTGACCTGATAGAGAAATTCATCTGTCCTTCCAAGATTTTTTTTTCTTTTATACTTTATATTATCTTGCTCCAATATGAAACTTTATTCACACCAGTAAAGAAAGGTATCCCTAAGTATGTGCAAGGAAACGTTGCTTCTTGAAAATCCAATAGTTTCACTTTCTTTTTATGTTAGCGCTAGTATTAGACATGTAAATCTTAGATTTAGTAGCATTTATTTTTTGCCCAGATGCAGAACAATACTTATCTAATATTTATTTGATTTGATTTGCCTCTGTAATAGCATATTTACCAAACAAGACTATTTCATCTACAAATAATGAGTGTGTAGCAGATATGTTAGTGAAAGGGATTGATATACCTTGCCATAATCCTTGCAAATAAGCCTTTTTAATCAGTCTACTCAAAGCTTCTTCAAGTATTATAAATAAAAAGAGAGAGAGGGGATCCCCTTTTCTAACTCCCTATGATGAATTAAAATAACCAACAAGAGATCCATTAATGAGCATTAAGAATTTTACCCTAGATAAGAATCAGAGAATCTATTTACACCATTTATTACTAAATCCAAATTTCTGCAACACTTGTATGAAGAAAGACTAGTCTACCTTGTCATATACCTTCATCATGTCTAATTTAATAATAAAAGAAGACAAGTTTTTAGATTTGATGGAGTGTAATATCCCATGTGCTACTAAAGCTCCCTCAATTGTTTCTCTGTCTAACACAAAACCTCCTTGCTCTTCTAAAATTATTTTAGGAATGAAAGGGTGGAGCCTAAGATAAATAGCCTTTGTGAAAATCTTATATATTGTATTGCACAAAGCTATAGGCATGAATTCAAAAAAAGTCTTAGGATCTTTGACCTTTGGAATTAAGGCTATATTTGTTACATTGAATTTTTTTAGCATTGTTCTTGTCCTTCTTGATTCGTCCAAGGCCATTAAATGTCATTTCCTATAAAGTCCCAACATTTTTGGAAAAGATATTATTATGAACCCATCAAGACCTGGTGCCTTATTCTTTGGTAAGGAATAAACCACTTCCTTTACTTCATCTAATGTGAAAGGATTCGTTATCTTATCATTATCCTCCTATATAATTAATTTGGGTATCGCCTCCAAAAAATCCAATCTATATCTGGATTTTATTGAGATTGTTGATTTATTGGGGTACAGACATAAGGTTTGAAAAAAAATTAACTCCTTCCTGTTGAATATCAGATTCCTTAGTGAGAGTTACACCCGTATCACTATCTTGAATTGAGAAAATTAAATTCATGGACCTTTTAATCTTAGTCAAAATATGAAAGAATTTTGTATTTTGGTCACCTTCACCAAAGCTCATGTGGCTTTGGTCTCCAATATATTTCCTCCATTACAATTAGTTCTAACCATTCTAACTGCAATTTATGTTCTTGTTCCAAAGTGACTACACCCAATCCATTTGAAATAATGTGTTCATTTATTTCTTCTAATTGTTTAAATATTTTTTCTTTTTGAATAAAAATATTCTTAAAGACATGTATATTCTAATGCTTAATTTGCAGCTTAACATGTTTGAGTTTTCTGCACAGTTGATGCATTCTAGATCCTCTAGTATAAGGAGCACTTCCCCATCATTTATAAGGAGATGTAAGAAATCAGGATGTATGAACCATATTTGTTTGAACTTGAAAGACGATTTTCATTTTGGGCTTATATTTGTAGCTGATATACTTAATGATATGATCCTGACAAGGGAAAGATAATAGATGACAGAGCATATTCACCTACCACCCAATTTGGTGATGATAAAAATCTATCCAAACTCTTTGCAATCTATAGAAAATCCTTCCTTTGAACTTTCCAAGTGAACTTTCCATTTGTAGCTCGTATATCAATTAGAGCTTTTCTTTAATAAAAGATATAAAATCCTCTGTAGTTTTTTTAGGAGGGAAAATTCCTCCTTTCTTTTCCAATATAGAGGAAATTGCATTTAAATCACTAGCTATTATAAACTTCTCCTCTCCCAGATTGTAAAGAATGTTTTTTAGACTATCCCAAAGCAATTTCTTACCAATAATGGTATTTGATCCATACACATTTATCAAATAAAAATTTAATTCAAAATGTGAGACTCTCATTAGTTGCCAATTTTTATCATTTACAATTGAATCAATACTAATAGTTTTAGCATAATGCAATTAATCCACCAAATGCCCCTTGAGAAACTAAACAAATTGAATCGCATTTTGACCACTTGTTAACTGTAGATTCAAAACTATTTTCAAAAAATTTGGTTTCTTGTAGCAATATGATGTCAGCCCCACAAGCATCTAGTTGATGCTTGTGTTGGCAACACAAGGGCAGACAACTGAGGGGGGGTGAATCAATTGTCACATAAATTTAAACTTCTTAAACTTATTAACCTTATTCTCAGATCTGATTAATAACCATGAAAGCATAAATCATCAACACATCAGAAACACATATAACACCAAGATTTTTTTACATGGAAACCCTATTAGGGGAAAAACCACAGTGGAGGTTAGTCCACAAGATTATACCCTGTTAAAAGTATAAAGAAGAAAAAATGGGGAATGCATATGCATTCAGGCACACTGCCTAGAGTCAATGCTCAATTACAACAAGGTTTACTACCCAAAGGAAGACACGCTCTCTTACAAAAAAATTCAGATTGCATCCACATGATTTTGAATTGAGAAAATAGCATCTGCTAATGCTTGATTATAGTTCAGTTAAGCACATGAACACTTCTTCACACTCTACTTTTTCCTTCGAATGATTAGGACATTATTCGCACATCTCATATACATGAATTCATTCAAATGGAATAAATAATTGCTTATATATATCTGCAACAAGAGATTACATCGCTACATGTCAGCTTCAACAAAATAATAAAACATATACAAATTGTTGGCCCAAAACAATAAATAATTTTCAATGTGAATCGACCAATGTTGGCCACAACATAATAAAGACCCAAAACAAAATCCTCGAACATGAAACATCTTCAAAAATTATTCCACGAAGATCCACAACATGCTACCATCACCTTGTTGGCCATGAACCTGAAAAAAATGAACACTCAAGAGAAAATCACCAATCGAGAGCACAACGATCAATGTGGACATGCAACACAAATAGAGCACGATCTAGAAACATCCACAAACATCATGAATCACCAAAGAAGCATCGGTAACAACTGAACTTACTAGAATCAAATCATCTTCATTCAGGAACACCAACTGAAGCAAGAAAAAAATATTAGAACACAACTGCTCATAACTCGATCAAATCTTCATGCGGATCTCTAAAACATAACGTGGATAAACTAGATATACTCGACAAAAAACACTTTAATCCACAACCTCTGATCATTAATGTACTAAGCTCGGAAACATATTGAACTTCACTTCATCACTGACAACCTACAACTCATTTTATTACAATTTTTTCAATATCCTCGACATATACAACCTTAAAGACTTTAATGCCAATAGTGTTGGCATCAATGACAACCACATATCAGTAACATCCAACAGCTTGATCTGGAAATTTTGGTTTCTTGTAGTAATATGTTTGTTTTGGTTTCTTATTATTTCTAGTGTTGACATTTTAAGGGGGGCATATCCCCCTAGCCATTTCATATACATCTTTGAGATTCAACTTATTGACATACCCCTTTAGTGGTGGTGTTGTTTATAATGCCCCTTAAGGCATGGTTATCAATTGGTCTCCTATGGCGTTAAGTATTTATTCATCCCCTATGACATTAAGAATTTGTTCATCCCCCATGACATTAAAGTTTGTGTACCCCCTAAGGTGATTTTTATGCACTCCATGAAGTGTGGTTTGCATAGTCTTAGCATAATGAAATTTTTTTGTTCTATGAGTTCTAGCATTTTCAACATGGCCACCTAGCATAACACAAATTGCTTGCCAATGGAGCAATGTGTTTCATAAGTGTCTTAGCATAACGTAGCTTGTTAGCCTTGTGGAACCCATCATATTGCATGGACACCTAGCATAACACCTTTTGCTAGCCAATAGATCTATGTAGCTTGTGAATGACTTGGCATAACACAGCTTGTTATTCCTCATGAGAGAATTATCTTATCTAACATCATGTTTGATGGATGACATTAGGTATATGAGAAAAATTTAAGACTGAGATCTCTTTTCCTTATCGACTTGAATTCTTTTAGTATTAATCTTGTGTTTTTGTTTTGCGATTATTGTATGTTATGTGTTTGCATCGTGTTGGCATTGTGTTTGATGTTCATGTTATGTTTTCATTATATTATTTTATGTGTCATCATTGTGTATAATTGTGTTTTCCATGTTGCATTTCACTTCACATGTGTGTTCCTTTGTCCTCATGTTGTCTTGCCATGGGATCTTGAATCCTGGAGACTACCACATCCCCTAGATTTAATGCCATCCTACCTCCTCAATATCTAGACAATTGAACCCCTCTTAACATATTCTTACTTTAATGTGAGTCTGAGCATAATCATACTCTCACTAAAGTGGGGGCTAAATGTACTATCATAAATCATCTCCCTTAACAATTTCATGCTATATTTTTCTCCCTCTTATGTGTTTGGATCTAATTATGCACCTAATTTCCTAAATTATGCATTCCATGGCCCATTTTAACATTTATCAAAAAATCAAATATGCAAGGTCAAAGTATGCATCTAATATTTCCCCTGATATTTTGGATCCCAAAAAAGGAGGGATCTAGTCTAAGGCACCCTACACCCTAGACCTCTTAATTTGGCTCCAAATTTAATTTAATTTTCAAGAAATTAGAACAATTTCATGTATAAATACATAGTATTTTCACCATTTAATTAATAGGAAAAAGAAGGAGAAATGATTAAGCAAATTGAAGATCCTAAAATCAAGCAAGAGCAGATTTATCAACATTATTGTAGCATTGTTTTTAGTCAAGCATCATGTCAATCCTTCATCATGTTTTTATGTAAGTTTGTTCATGTTTTGTAATCATTCGCTTTGTGTGTACTAACTCATGTAGGTCTTCAGATCAAATCTAAGTGATGAGTTACACCAAGTTTTCAATTCATTACTTTATTATCATTTAGTCTCTATCCCTCAAAAGGATACGCTCTCTTTATCATCAATTTTTCCTTTATGGAAGGAGAAATACCAACATGAGGGGGGCAAGAATTTGGGTCCATGAAGAGGGGAAGCTTCACTCAAAAAAATCTCACAGGAAACACGTACACATTAAAAAATGTGTATGTGTTATGCTTCGAGTACCCGAGCCTAAAAAATACATATGCATTATGCTTTAGGTATGCACTAAAAAATGCATACGCATTTTATAACACGTACGAGTCATTTATTTAAAAAATTAAATACCTTTTAGAAACCCATATGCATTTTAAAACGCGTACGCGTTTCTAAAAAGTATTTAATTTTTTAAATAATCAAGCAAATAAAGAACGCATATGTGTTTTGTAACACGTGCGTGTTTTCAAAATTTTGAATCCCCAACTCACATGCTTTCTCATTTTTAGGTTCGGGAACGCTTGGCAACCCAACCCTTATCTTTGAGCTGCAACTTAAAAACTAAGGCAAGTTTCAAGAGAAATGTCCAACTTTGGCAATATGGTTGATGGACTTTTTTTTTTTAATCAATTTATGAAATTAAAACCCATTAGAGAACATGATGTCTAGTTTCCAAATATATAAAAAAATTTAAGATTGGATTAGATATGTTATTTTTTAATTAATTTCTAAGCAAACTAGTCCATAAACTTGAAATATTTGACTTTTTTGTTTTTTAATAACTTTTTTTTGGTTAATTTTCTTATAAATAAATTATATGGCATCAATCTTCAGAAAATTCTCTACAAAATGAAAAAAAAAAATGTTTAGTTTAGGTCCAATTATGCTATCTGTACACGTTGATTTTTAAAAATAGCAATTAAGGCCAATAAAAATTCAATAAAAAAAATATTCAAAAAAAAAATTACAAAAAATATCCTCATCAATCTTCATGTTGTTAACTATATTTCCCCAAAAGGAATTAGTAAAATACTTTTATTTGGGTCAAAAAGTGGTGTCCATACATGTGCATGGTATGGTTAAAAAAGACTTTTAAAAAGTGGTTTTTATACATCCCTATCAAAATTCAATTTCTATTATCTAGGTATTTGAATAAATTACATATTTGGAAACTAGATTCAAAATTCAAAATTTCATATTACTAACTTTTTTTAAGATTCATTGTGTAAGTGTCAAATTTTCAGTCCAAGTGTGACAAATTTTAAAAAAAAAAGCAAAAACACTTCCACTTTTTGAGCTTTTTGTGGATCCAACTTCTTGAATCAACCTGGGGTTTGACTGAGGCAAGCCCTTATATGGCATAACCCTTCCCCTCCTTTTGTGTGTGCAAGTTACAGATCTGAAGAGGATTGGGGGAAGATTGAGGACAATTTATTTATTCATGCATCATAATTAGCCCTGCAAGTTGACAAGATATGAAATCTACATTATGTCAATAACAGATGAAGATTCAACAGCTAAACCTGGAAGGAAGAAGCCATATACCAGGGACCTTAGGCTTGTGAAATCAAATTCAAGTTTCAATTCCACAATCTAGGGCATCCTAGCGCCTTAGACCACCCAGATTTGGCTCAATTTTAAATTGTAGGTGCATCAGTGTTTGCCTTCTACTTTTCTAGAACTTAAATTTGTCTGTGTGCAGTTTGTCATAATTCATCTCAAAACGTTGTATTTTCATAGTTTATGTATTTGCGTCATTGCATCACATCAAAAATCAATTTCCAACCTTTAAGGAATTAGACCCAAGATTGATTGACTCGCCTTTTAGCAAGTAATTCAATCTCTTACCCTTGTCGATTTGCAATTCTAATGTTCTATAAGTGAAAAGTAGATAATCCTAATTAGATCTAGGATCACTTTTCCTATAAAACATTTCCATAAAAACCATGTTTTCAACAATTTTTTTGAAATGGTGGGTGATTAAAAAGGTCGTGCTAGCTTTTAGGGAAATTTATATGGGAATGGTGCAACATGGAGCTAATGGCAATGAGTAGAAAGGGGAGTCACAAACACGTGATAAGTTGTAGATTTTGAAATGATTATAGTAAGATATGACATGAACACCACATAGGTTATCTACTCCACAAAAATTATATTGCCATGAGGAGCCCACATAGGCATGGTATGAATAGAAAAAATCCACACATGCACACTCCATAAAATTCCAAAAAATGCTAAACTTCAAAAGCTTTGCTTTCTCCCTAGCATGTCCTCCATTTTAACAATTTGGGATGAGCATTGACTTCCTATATACTAGGAAACAAAATATGCATTAATAGTGGTTTATCCTTAAACGCCAATACTAATTTTCTCAACTAGGTTGGGGTCCCATGGGGGGGCTTCATGATTTGTTTTCAAGGTGCAGGGAATCCCATTAAAAAATATGTTATAAGATTAATTGGATTTTTTCCTTGAGTAATAACATCCCCTACTTCTTAGGGTTGTAGATTTAAGTGGGTGAAATCAGGGTGGGGCTAGAAATTGCCCCACCAACTTAGGAATTTTCTCTACCAATTATCAATCATATGAAGTTTTAGATTTCCAATAGGAAAAAAATGGAAGGAAAATTATCTTTATTTATTTATTATTTTTTTGAAGGGGCAAATGTTTTTGATTCAAAGCTATAAACTAGTGAGGCCACAAACAAAGGACCTCATCCCCAACATAGACACTCAATAATAACACCACAATGGGATTTGAACCTTAATGGCAAGAAAAAGAACACCACATTTAAACTATTACACTATGCCAATATTAGCTTTATTTATTTATTTTTATCTATGTATTAAAACTAAAATAACTCTCAATAGCACTACTAAATATTCCTAAATAAATCTCAATAGAGCCCACTGATTTTTTTAATAATCCCCTCATGAGACCCTAGCCTTGCTCTATCCATCGCCATAAATATATTTATCCAAACCCATTAAAATATGCATTCTATGTCACCTTAGCTCTATTCATAAAACACATTCAATATATTTGAGTTTTTCTTTACAATTTACCCCTTTTGATAGTATAATACCCAAAAATTCATGACCTTGTCTTCATTTTCTATTTTTTTTCTTCTTATGTTAGCATTTGCACTCTCTTCCTTGTATGAAGAATGCTCAAACATTGTTTTCGAGCTTTCATCTTACAAATTCTGCTATGTGTTGCTTTCATAAAAGAACAAGTCATGGATGTGAAAATTTTAAATAGGACTATGGTAAGAAGATTGTTAGCATTTACCACTTTAAAAATCAAAACCAACTAATGTTTAAGCAAAGGCCTTCAAAAATTCATGGTTCATATAAGGAAAACTTCTTATGCTAATCTTCTCAACTAGTTGGATTGGCTAGATATTAATTCCTATCACCTATGCACCTTTTAAAAAATTTGCCCATTTTGACATTTTTATCTATATTCAAGAGATTGGCATGCTTATCATTTGTGTTTATTAAAAGAGTTGACCCATTTTAATTATATTTTTTAGTTGTTTCTATACCTTTCACTATTTTTTTTCATTTTTGAAATATTTTTTACCTATTTATTCAAAGTGGGAATAATATTAGATTTAATCAATTCTTTGTTGGCATTTTAAAATATTTCTTTGTTGTGTAATAATAGTATTAGTTCAAGTAGATAGTAGATAAATATTCAATGTCTTCATTTCTTGAGTTGTGCTCAATAAATTAATTGTTTTGTTTTGATATAACTTTTCTAAATGAATTTTAGTTAGCAATCTTAATCTTTGCGTATTCAAGAACAAATTTTGGATATCAATGAGATATGTGTCATAGATATTTTAGTAGAGCCCCTTGCAAGATTATGTTTGAGCTAGTGAAATGTGAAATGTTTCTTTTGACATTTAAAAATCGTTGAGAAATGATTTCAACTATCTTTCCTTTTTGTCTATATTATAAGAATTGTTATCTTCATTAGGATTTTCATATCATTTTTTATATAAAATTTATTTGATTTTAAGAGGAGAAATCTTCATCTTGAAATTGGAAGAAAACATGCAACATATGTTCCTTGTAACTAATTTGTTGAGGCTATTGAAACCTATGATTCCCATTTTTTATGGTTTGTCATAGACAATTTTTTGTGCTTCATTTTTAAGGGTTGTTTAGGGATTTACATGAATTTCAAGGTTTATTTATTTATCTGATATTTTAGGATATTGTTTTAGATAGGATTTTAGTGGGGCTAAAGTTAAGTTGTCCAAGATTCTCATGTACGAAAGGTTATATTCACTCTTACACATTGGAATTGATCTTCACCATTGCTTGCATATGTTTTGTAACCAATTTAGGTAATGTGTCTTACATGTCTATTTCAATCAATAATACCAAACATTTTAAATGCAAAGATATATCTCCATCAAATACCTTAGCTAAAGTTAAAGTTGTCCAAATTTACCATGTATGAAGGGGGTATATTCGCTCTTACACATTAGAATCAATCTTCATTATTCCTTGCACATGCTTCTTAAGCAATCTAGTTAATTTTTGTCTTCCATGTCTATGTCAATCAATAATACCAAGCATCTTAAATGCAAAGATATTTCTCCATCAAATACTTCAGCCAAAGTTAATTTGTTCAAATTTCTTATGTGCAAAGGGTATATATTCACTCTTATGCATTAGAATCAATCTTCACCATTCTTGGCATATGTTTTTTAACCAATTAGTTAACTTTTTCATTACATATCTATGTTAATCAATAATACCAAGCATCTTAAATGCAAAAATATATCTCCATCAAATATTTTAGCTGAAGTTAATTTGTCCAAATTTCTCATGCATGAAGGGGGTATATTCACTCTTACACAGTAGAATCAATCTTCACCATTCCTTGCACATGTTTCTTAAGCAATTTAGTTAATTTTTGTCTTACATGTCTATGTAAACATCTTAAAATGCAAAGATATATCTCCATCAAAGACTTTAGATATTTGTTTCTTACATGTCTATGTCAATCAATAATACTAAGCATTTTAAATGCTAAGATATATCTCAATCAAATACTTTACTCTTCATTTTTCAGATCTTGATGATTCATTAAATTTTATTTTTGGACCTAGAACATGTCTTATAATTTAGTGCTATCATTTCATTTCCAATTGACATGCAACTATCTACTAAAATGTTAGGCGTGATTTTAAATTGCAATTCATTATACAAATTGTAAGTGGTCGATCATTTTTTTTAATACCATAATTCCAATTTCGTAATGATAATTCAAACTATTATCAACCTCCCATTGAATTGATATATCTGGACTATCCAACAAATTCTATTATTACAATACTACAAAGACAACCCTTCCCTGTTAAAATTCAACCCATCACCCAATGAAACAAATTCATTTATAATCTTATTCTTAAAGAAAAGTTACATACCAATCTCTACAACATGCGTAATATGTAGGAAGTGCTTGTGTCAAAATACCAAGTTGTAGATTAAATTGACTGCTCGTAGACTGCAACAATATTTGCCACCTGTTGTGATCAATGTGGCCAACATTTGCCTACTTTCATCTCCACTAACGTGCCGGCTCACACTTCCTTTCCTCGCAATTTCTCATGAGACGCCCAAAACTCATGACAGTTATCTCTATTGTGACCTCTTCAATGTACTGCCTTCGAAATAGTCAAATAAATTTGACTTACTCGTGTTTTTGCCTGCCTTTATCTCTGATTCATGCACTGGCTTTGAAAGGGTCAATTAATTAACTAACTAGTGTTTTGCCTGCCCTTGCCTCTGTCTTTGAAGGAGTCATTTCATTGATTCGGTAGTGTCTGTCCTTCTGGAAATGGAAATAGATTTTTTTATAATTCATGGTATTGAGTGATCTGTTTTTGGGTTTACAGATGATTTATAATAAATGAAATTATAGAACCATAAATCTGCAAAAAAATTATCGTAATTTTTTAAAAAATTGGTAAAATTGAACAATTTTTTCTTCGATTTTTTGAAAAAAAAAAATGACTCTTTGATCAACGATTTTTTCCATTTAAAACCTTCAAAAAAAACACAAATAAAATTGTGCTGATTTTCACACGAAAAAAACCAGGAGACCATAGCTTATTGCTTATTATCATGCTTTGATAGATATTTTCCAAGCATCCATAACTTGTTCAAAAGAGTCTGTTTCAGGCTTTTAGCCATAGCAGCAACGCAGTGAACTGTTTGATAAAATGCTTTGGTAGACATGTATGAAAAATGTGGTAGCATAGACAGCAAGTGAACTGTTTGAAAAAATGCCTCAAAGAAATGTGTCTCACGTGATGGAATGTCAAGACAATCCATACTAAATCGGTGGTTGGAAAAAATCTATCAAAACATAATAGTAAGCAATATATGACAAGGTGAAATTCAAAAATGCCTCAAGAAAAATGAATGCAAATACGCCATAGGCAGTGAAGTGTTTGAAAAATGCCTCAAGAATGTAGTCTCATGGTGATGGAATGCCATGACAAGCCATAGACAAGGCAGTGCACTATTTGAAAAAATGCCTCAAATAAATGTGGTCTCATGGTGACAGAATGTCATGATAAGCAAATAGCATTCAATCACCATGGTGTTATTTGCTTGTTGTGGCATTCCATCACCATAAGACACTATTTGCTTATCATGACATTCCATCACTATGAGACCACATTTCTTTGAGATATTTTTTCAGACTGTTCGCTGCCTTGTCTATGGCTTGTCATGGCATTCCATCACCATGACACCACAGTTCTTTGAGGCATTTTTTCAAACAGTACACTGCCTTGTCTATGTTATTGCTTACTATTATGCTTTGATAGATTTATTTATCTTTTCCAAGCATCCATAGCTTGTTTGAAAGCACCTGTTTTAGGCTTTTAGCCATAGCAGCAAGGCAGTGAACCGTTTGATAAAATGTTTTGGTAGATATATACGAAAAATGTGGTAGCATAGATAAGGCAGTGAACTCTTTGAAAAAATGCCTCAAAGAAATGTAGTCTCATGGAATGCCACGACAAGCAAATGCAATTGGCAACTGCTCCTAGTTACTAGTTATGCAATGTGAAGTAATTGTATAACTGCTTAAGTTGACTTTGTTAAAAACTATATTGTAGTTGAAATGTTGTTATCTATCAGCATCTAGTTATTAATTATGCAATGTGAAGTAATGCTATAGTTTGAAAGATGTGCAATGCAATGTAATGAGCAATATGAATATAAACTTAAAAAATCTATTTTCTACAATTCATTAGTTAAACTATTTATTTAATTTGCTCTCTATATCTCTATTCTATCCCCAAAAGATTTTTGCTACTATATATGAAAATACTTCATATTTCATGTATGAAACACCTAACTGTGCTATAAACAAGATGTAGATATCCCACCCCATACAGAATTTGAATTTGTGACTTCTCCTTTAAAAAATACAACTTTGCCTTTAATTCATACACTGAGTGCGCCTCTCTAAGATTTCATGTTGATGCTTCGCCCTGATGCAGTCTCCACTTCTTTTACAAGATTGTATCGATTATGTAACACCTGTCAGCTCTTCTGAAAAACCATCATGGATTTGGTACTTAGATGGGTGAGTGAGCAGGTATGGTCTTGTAACAACCGAATCCTGGATATTTGTATTCTGCTCGAAGAAACTCCGATTTTATAATACATGGGTGAATTGTGCTGCCCTATTCTGTCATTCATTTTACAGCCCCAACAGATTAACGGGCTGTTGCACATTCCCTAAAACCGTTCACCTGATGTATGCTGACAGGCGAGCTAGTTAACAAACAGACGTCTAAGGTCCCACCTATCCACAATTCCAGACTAAAAATTTTAGGAAATAACAATATGAACTTGATTGTAACAATCCACTTAGTTTATCTGTTTCGGAATTCCATTCTGCTGTTTAAGGGTGTCGTCCAGATTGCAAGGAAGTGGTCAGCTATAATTTAAGTTGAAGTAGCAGTTTTTCAAAGCTGCTTGGCTGCAGATGTGTTGTTAATTGGATTGGTAACCATTGGTTTAACTATTATGTTGCTGTTTTGTTTTGGTAAGCTGTTTTTCTGTCAAAATTTTGTTGTAAATGAGTTTTAGATACCCAATAAAAATTATTTATCTTCTAATAAAAACAATGCATTTAATTTAGCCTTTACCTAAAAAACTATAAGATATCCTATAATTCATATAATAAACTTTGATCGTACGAGTTCAAATGCACATCCATCTCTCATGACATTAAGATTTCACCTAGATAACAAATAGTGTGATAAGAGAGTTTCACTTTCCAATGCCATATTTAGCAAAGTATCTTAGTGATACTAAAACAACCTAATGCATGTTTCCATCATGCCAAAGATCACAAAAAAAAATACAAATCAAAATTACCGAATAAGTTACATGTTGCATTACATGCAGTTCAGCATTACCAGATTTATCGGTCAAACTTCGGATTGAGGAGTTTTAGGAAACAAATATTAATAGACAAATTGATTGACGTAACAAACCACCCTTCACAAAAGTAGCTGCAGCAGGAACAGAGAGCAATTGGAGTAAATTATGGATAAATTGGTTTAAGGATTTAGCTGTGTAAAGGAAATTCGATGGGGGAAGATATGCAAAACCTGACGATCCAAGTCTTTGCTTTACTTTGTAAAACTTTTTTTTGTTCTCCGAAAATTCTATTCCTATAACTTTATTGTGCAGCTTCAAATTTTGAAACCATATACTACTCGAAG
This sequence comes from Sequoia sempervirens, assembly GCA_007258455.2. Classification (NCBI taxonomy): domain Eukaryota; kingdom Viridiplantae; phylum Streptophyta; class Pinopsida; order Cupressales; family Cupressaceae; genus Sequoia; species Sequoia sempervirens. The sequence continues at coordinate 579,045,104 of VDFB02000015.1, forward strand.
TGTTCTGCCCTCTCCATTCTCAAAGTGAATTTAATTGAATTTAACTCAAAGGGATAAAATTACCAAATAAACAAACTTGAACATGAAGTTACCAAACACTGAAGCTGCTTCACCGTTTACAACTTGCAATGGCTCTAAAACCTACTGCTAGTTCAACATTTATTTCCTTATCTACCCTCTATTCATACAAGTACGTGTACGTAGTATAACTGTCAGTTCAACATTTAGTTGCTGATGTACCATCTGTTTACACAAGTACATAGTATAACTACTCCCACCTCAACATTCATTTACTGCTCTACCATCTGTTCATTAGGAGTACGCATTAAATCCCAACTCATGCTGTAATTTGAATGGTGCATGTGATTTTTAATTGCAAGCATTCAAACTCATTTACTGGCATTTATGCAAGATCCAAGCACTAAAATACTACTGATGTAATCAAAAAGAAACGAACTAACATAATCTCAACAAGAGAAACATATCCAAGCATCCAAAGCATGGACCTTCATAAAAATTGGAAAATAATAATTTGACGGACTCTGCCATCCAATGAGCCTACCATTGTCAAAACTACGCTCTATTTTACTAAATTGAAGAAATCTAACTACAACAAAAGAACTGAAAAAAATGTGATCATCTCATCGCACTTCTCAACAAAACAACGGCCTCCATTAAAACTTGCAGGCCCATTCCTTCCTACTTAGATGAGCTAGCTGGACCATTGGTAACTCCGTTTTCCTCATTTTTAGGAGGGTTAAGCTCATCCCAAGCCTCAATCCATGTGACCATTGCATCTCCTAGCTTCTGAAAATATGGATCAACTTTTGCAAGCTTATCTTTGACTTGCTTTGACAGCTCAATATAGCATTGCTGCACAGTTGTACATTCTTTGGGAAGGGTAGCTGATTGGAAAAATGGAATTATCTCCTCTTGCCAAAATATTCCCTTGTACTCTTTCTTCAAATTGACAAATGGGTTGCTCGCCTTACTGTGCCAAATGTATGGCAATCCGGTCTTCACACCCAAACCCAAATGGTCACATATCACCTGCAACCAACCAAAAGTTTTTTAGCCACAAAATCACAAACAAAAGGAAAAGGTGGAAACAAGCATGTCCAAAAATTGGTAGAAAGCAAATAATTCAAGCCTACAGAGAAGGTTAAGTGTGAAACCTTAACACACCAGCCTGCCCACATGTCATCGTAGCGACCAATGGGCTGACCATCGCCCATAAGACCAAAATACATTGCAGGGCCAATCAACTCGCGATCGAAGGCCAAATTCATCCCGCACATAGGGAACAATGTACCCTTTGGAATTGTAAGAACTGCATCGACAAACCTACAGAGGCACAAAAATGATTACACGTTTAATACCTATAAACGAAAAGAAATGAATGAAAGAACAGTCAATGGCATAACGAAGGGATCTATACTTTCAGATGAAAATTGATAGGTACTCATATGACCTCGAGAACAGCTAACATCAAGGTAACCCTAGTATTGATCTTGAACAAGAAATACAGATCTGGTTGGTAAAAGGTCCGATTTTGTTTGCATCAATATTTCAGATTATAGTGGTGAACCATCACCAGGATCTATTCGACTTGGAAATAATCATAGTTTTGGTTGCATCGACATTTTGGATCGGGATCTCCGTGACTTTTGAAAAAAATCACAATTTTGTTCACATCAACACCAAGGATCAATTATCCAGATGAGGGTTCAGGATTATGGTTCAAAGAGCATGATCTCAAATTAACACAAACAAAAATACACTATATTTTTCCACAAGCCCTTCTCATTCAATCCAATTTACTGTGAAAAGTTCACTGACATTAATAATTGGAGACCTGACTGCGGATCGATTGAAAAGAGTTGTCAATGTTTGTGGGGAATTAGGCAATCGGATTATTAAAAGAAAAGATATTTGCATGATAAAACATACCTCGTATTACGCTCCCGGGGCTTGACGAGCTGAGTGGGGGCATCGTAGTCAGGTATGTTAAGCCAGAGACCATGAGAGACTGCAGTCGGTGTCCCATGGCGCAGACTGAATGGGTATCCGCGAACAAAATCCGCTCCCTCCCTGTACGGATCGTACAGGGTATTGAAGAAAAACGGCGTTGAGGGGCAGAGCAAGTTCTTTATGTGCTGTTCCAGTGCATTTATGTCCTTCCCCGACGGATCCTTGGCAACCTGCAATACAGAGACCGCCTGATGAAAAAAGAAAAAGAAAAAACAAAGGTATCGACCGGATCTATAGCTAAAGAAGGCAGATCGGGGGAAAAACTTACAAAGCAATCATCATCAATGGTGTAAATGTACTTCTTCTTGGAGACCATGTAACCAAAGCAGCGGCAAGCGCTGTCCTTGAAGGAGATGCAGGAAGCCTTGGGACCAAGGATCCTGTTGATGTCGTTCCGGTTGTAGAGCTCGTAATCGAAGCCCTTGGGCACACTGATGACTTTGGTCGGGTCCCCGTCCTGCACTATGATCAAATGGTATTGCTCGAAAAAAGGCCTCCACATCTCCAGAAAATCCAAGTTCCTTATCGTCGGTATCACTATATCCAGCTCATCCTTCAGCATAGGGGTGGGAGCCGGGCCTGCCATCTTCTTCCTCTTCCAAGAGCAAACTGTACCCACCTCAGAGCAACTAATTCTGTCCGAGGTTGGAGAGGAAGCAGGGGCAGAGGCTGTATATATACACTAATATTAGGCTTCCCCCACCTTCATCTAAGCCGCTTCGCCCGCCCGGCCGACGACGCCGCCCGTTCCTCTCCACGTCGTCCGTGTCTTTCCGCGTTGGCTGACTTGAATTCCATATATTTTTTAATTTTAGTTTAAGATATTTTATCTCCGCTAGAGACCAAGAAGGGTCAATGGGACTAAGGAGGATAATAATAGATTCCAATGGACAAAGGCCGATTCCAATACTTCTCTTTTTTCTTTTGTATTTTAAATCAAGATAATGAGAAAATTCTACTTGTAATTATCTTGATAATTGAATGTGTGAAGAAACCTTAGCTATTGTTATATTTGAGTTTAATGATTGAAGGCTAAATATTTAAGACTTTATATGTATTGGCATATTTATTTGTAAGTTCTTCGCTTTGTATGTGTTATGTTCAATGATTTGTAAGTTGAGTATTAAGAATAATTTATATAAGGTTTGAGTAAAGGTATAAATATTTTTGTATTAATTATAAATGGATAGAGTGCAGAATATCTTTTGTGGATTTATTTGTAGTTCTTTTTTAACGATTATACATAAGGTAAATATTAACTTGTTTTCTAATACCATCTAAATTATTTATAGCATCGTACTTGTTCATATTGAACTACAAGTCACATTTTTCTTAAAATACATCATATGCATGATTATCCCTATTCATGTTCATGGATGAAACTTAGCCATGTGCTCTCTATCTAGAGTTAAGCACTTTTTTGTGGCATGTATGTAATATTAATGATTATATTATAGTATTAATATTTTTCTAACATATTTGTGTGTTTTATCCTCATAACATTATGTTAGATGTACAAGACAACTGAGAGGAGGGAATTAATCAATTGTATATTTTAAAACATCAAAAACCCTCATCAACATTCAGATTTGCATTAGCCCTTAAACCCTTAACAACCATTAAACCCTTATCATGCATTAGTAGAATGTAAACATATGAAACAGTAATGCAAACACATCCAAACACTTAAGAACACCATATTTACATGGAAAACCCAAGAAAGGAAAAACCACAGTGAGGATTAGCTCATTAATATATGGATTGTAACATCGAATACAATAAGGCTCACTCCCAAAGGCTCACTGTCGATGGCTCACTTCCAAAGAAATCAATGTCAAAAGAAATAAGAATAGAAGAAGGGGTAGCTCATTGCCAATTTGAATTACTAATAATGCATCTCTCATATGTCAAAGGTAGAGTTCCATTGAAGCACAAACAACTCATCAAACAGATTGAAATGTAGACACCTTCTACTCACTGCATTAATAAGTCATAAGCATTGAGGCTCGCACTCAGATCATCACACTTGATCACATTCGCATCTTTCTCATCACACACTCTGCTCTTTTTCCACACAATGATTCTCCTTGCATTTATACCCTTCGTGACCTAAAACAATCTCAATTAGGTCGGTCTTAAGGAAACGTATACACCTCAACTGTGCAACATCAAATAGGTCGACACCAAACACTTTCACAATATAAATAAGTGAAGGTAGACCATGCCATATCTTAACTAGGACCCAAATCTACATTGACATGATTCTCAACACTTCCTTAAACAACAATTATTATTTGCAATTAGCGCTAGCACACCAGGTCGGCCAAACCTACACTAACACTAACAAGCAACTCCAAACACACCTCTCCAGGTCTAGAAACATCTCGTGAACCACACATCAACACTCCACAATATCCATACAACATCTTTGAATATTCCAACATCATCAGAATATTATACACAACTACTGTAACCACCCTAAACTCAAGAACTCCTTCATTTTGTGCAACCAAACACACTAGCACAAACATCCAACACACCAGACAACTTTGCGAAATAACTTAGCACCTAAAACTTCAAGGGAAGCTAGATACAAATGGTATAAGCATGTTCCTAAATCTATAACATTAGAACCTTCACTGTGGAGAAATGCAAAGAAATCTCATTTCTCCCAAACACCCTGTTTCACTAGACAAACATGAACTGTCAAACACATCTTTCATTGCGATACGATCAAGAACCTAAAACTTTGGATATGAAACATTTGAACACCTCTCATCATCATCTCCAAACCACATGAGCATATCTTCAATCATGAAGAAATGTGGAGCAAAGCATTGAACACCACTTTGTCACACTAAACTCTATTTTATTCAAATTTTCTCAAAAGCACTTGGAAACCAAGTGAACCAGCTTCGTCAACAACAGTACTAACATTTTTGTAACACGTCTATAGCATCTGCAACATGCAACACTTTCCAACTACAACAATCTCCCCAAATACAAGTCGTGGCAACAACCTCTGCAACTTATATTGAAGTAGGACATCAATGACAACACCAGCATTGGGTTGACATCAATATCAACAATTCTAGACACATAATCAACACCAGTATCATTCCAACACTCTATTTATATAAGGCATTAACATTAATGACAAAACCCAAGCAACTCTGTAATAACCCCCTCTGATCTAGGACTTAACCAAGAAATATAAAACATAGATTTTTTACAAATAAACCAATTTCCAAACAGTTGCAAGAAATTAAATAACCAGATTTTATTGATGCTTCAAGAAATACATAAAATCCATACCCGGAATCAACAGCATAAATCTCAGATCTGGGAATGCTTGATCAACAGCTATGAGAATCAACAATCCTCAACCCTATACCCTAAAAACTTTGTAAACCCCTTAATGATGATCTCCAGGAAACTGATGAAGCTTTGTAATAATCTTTGTGTGAGACTATCTCTCAAAATTCCCTTGGGTGATCCTCCACACCTGTAGACAATGTCCTATTTGAGGGTTATCATCCTTAGAACAACTTGAAACGTCATGCCTGCAAATTTGTTTCTTAGCTCTCTTCAATTTGCAAATAATAACTTGGATAATGAAAAGTGACTTCTCTTTGCTAGATTTTATTCACCTCCAAACCCTATGCCCCTCTTGAAAATTATTTTTATTCAAATAATAAAGTAATTCCTTTCCAAAAACCAACGCTTCATTTGGCCTCTTTAAATGTTTTAATTAAATTCACTTTTTGAAACATGTGCCATTTAATGATATAATAATAAAGTAACTTAAAATATATAATTTTAATTAAATTTACTTGATTCACCTTAAAACACCATATTTTAAAGTACTTTATTAAAATTAACTTTATAACATTAAATCATAAAGTCATTTTAATGATTTAATTACTCTCAGCAATGATCTAGCAATAACCTCTTGAGAGTGTTCTAACATAAATACCAACTATAGGTGTGTTGCCACTGAACCTAATAACACTTACTAGAAATAGCAAGTGTGAACGAAGAACTCATGAACTGCCTTCATAATGCCTACCAAGAAAAATACTCAATCACTGAGTTGAAGATGTTGGAATGAAAACATCAAGCCTATTGAAGTCCCTTAACACCCTCCAAAGGGCCCCCTACACATCTTTCTAGCTTATGAGAACCAAAGAGTAGGCTAATGGCTCTCTCTGATACAAATCCTAAAAAAAGGGGACATTATAGTCTGCCCTCCCCAAGATTGCTTGTCCCCAAGCAATCCTCACCTGAACAACCAAGGCTGCCCTGGATGCTAGGATCCCAAACTAGTCTGTATAATGTTCTACCCAAGCTCCACTACAACCACTGGAGAAAGGAAGTGCTAAACTCGGCAACCCCATCAAACACTATTTGAAGAAGAAACAATTTATCAAGCATAGTAGATCCCAAAGCACACAACCCAACCAGAAGCCTACCATACTCATCACTCAATGACCTTCGCTACGCAACTTTGATATATTCTTCACCAAGCTGAAGTTGGTGAAGTGACACACTGTAATAAACTCTAGGTATTACACCCCTCCATGAGAGTATTCTACTTGGATCCCATGGAAAAATTTGGAATTTTTCCTTCTTGACTCCTGATGGTTCCTGTTGCACCATTCTAACTACACCAAGAATGCCAAACTGCTCAAAATATGCCCTTATAACATGTATTCCAATAGCATAATTACCTTGTAGAAGCAACTTCGAACACTTGTAAGTTTTGTCCCCTTCATCCACATAAGGAAACACCTCATACCAACCATCCAACTCACACTTGCATATCTTCTACATCATAGTCAAATCAAATGTGAGTGGGATGGAAGAAAAATGGTGACTTCACCTCACCATGCAATCAAGGTGAAACTCACCTGCTTGCATCAATGGAATGCTAGTATAGTCACATGGATTCCATACTTCACTGCCACCACCAAAAGATGACTCACAACTCAAATCATGATGGACAAACCTTGCGACAACATTCTCCACACTACCAATGTAGAAACTTGGGCCTATATCACCTGTAAAGTGTTTTCCTTCAAGGACACCTACTACAACATATTGTTCTTTGTTATGCTCATCTTGTGCACTCACCCCAATTGTGTCATCTACTTCTGTAAACAAAGTGGATGTTTCCACATCTCCAGTATGTGCATTCCCACAATCTGTGGATGTATGCTCATCACCAATGGCTACCATAGGTAGCTAAATTTCAGGTGTGGGTGGTGAAGACCACACCAAACTCAACACCATGGTGAGCTTTTCAATATGAGTCTTTGACTCTTGAAGTTCCATTTGAGTGCTCTTCAAAGAGTCCATGGTTACCTCAAGCTCATGAGTGAGCTCATCAACCTCTTCTTCTTTCCCCCTTAGTGCATCATAATAAATCCCATTAAGCACGAGAAGATGATCTCTATCTGATAGTAACTGTAGGTAATTAGTTTTCATTACCCTTAACGCTTCTCTTAGTGCCTAAAATTATGCTAGGGAAAGTTCACCATCAAAGTGTTCTTGTGTTCGCAGAGTCCAACAACAGTTTTCCATCAACTGTTGAGCGACATCAAAATGTTATATGGCTATAGCAATCATACCTTCATTCACCTTCAATTGTCCTACCAAATGATGGGACCCATGAGATTTGTCATCCCTATACAAATTTCCTAATTTGTAATCAACACTATGATAGGATGTTGAATCACCATCATTAACTGATTGGAAAGCGTCGTCATGTGTGCCATCATCATTACACACATCCTCGTCATATGAACTGATGTTATGAGCCTCATAGGTTGACTCAAATGGAATATTAGAGGTTGTTGATTTGACAACTTCTTTGCACACTTCCTCTTCCAAAATAGATGCATGTACATTTGAAGAACTATCCTAGAACTCTGCCAAACTTCCATCATGAAGTATGGCATCCTTGTCACTTTAAACTATTGTTGTGCACTCCTCATTTGTTTTCCCAACTAATAGATGAGGTTCCAACAAATTTGGATGCACCTATACAACTCCTTCCTTGTGATCACCTAGAGGTTGCAAATCACTTTGAAGCAATTCATTTTCCTTATCCAAATGTTTTGGCTTTGCAACCACCTTTAAATATGCTTTAATATTCGGTTCCTTCATCAACATGTACAAATCCTACATCAGCTCTGACATGGATTTATCTATAGCCATATTCTACCCTTAAGCTAACTAATGAGTGCTCCACTTTGATTGATTCCATACCCAGACTGATCAATATTTTTCAATTTGCTCAATTTGATAGATATTCTATTTTATCAAACTCAGAGCATAACAATATATTTGTATTGATTGATATTCCATAAGGAAAGCATTAACATATCTAATAATCAATCCTGTGTCATTCTTACTTTCCCATGTGACTGCAATACAATATTTATTCTCAAAAAATTATCAACAAACTCATGCATTCTCAGATTAAAAAAACATTGATGAGTAGATTACACATATCAGTTTTTTGTTAGGTTACAACAACTCATACTATGTATTTGTTTAACACGGCTACAAAAATAATTATGCCCAGAAATGAACAACAACTTGTAATATTGCACAAGGCCAACAATATGATTGATTTTATAATATTTTTGTGCTAAAAATTTTATAACAAACTTGAATGTATTCAGAAAGAAGTTAATAGAGAACAGAAAATAACACCCAATACTTCTTAACAACCCCAATGATATATACTAAGCAATATCTATAACAAGAACCACACATACAATGCTTAGAAATAAAGAACAGACCTATGCATGCTCAGAAAGACAATAACTGGGATTTGATTACAGGTTTTCACACTTAGATTCTGTTGTAGCATACAAACATATGATGTTTCTAATTTCTAGGCAATTAGTTACATTGATTAAGCACATGGAGGTAATTTACCCAAACCTAGAAATGAAGAGAGCACTGAAAGTGGCCATGTCCAGGTCTAAAGTGAAACACATAAGCTCACAGGTTTTTCATGACTTCTCATTAAGCACAAACTCTTTCCTAAATTGTCTCATCCTAAATTTTTCTTCTTGTGGTCTTGTATTATCTACCAACCAATGTGATTTTCCTTTGAAAATGGCTTTTTTCTTTATATGACTCTTTGTCTTTATATAGTTTGTCCTTTAGCGGCCAAGAGTGAGAATAGAAGAGGCTATGATATTGAATATATCCTTGTATATAATTTGGCTCTATATGGAACTCTAGCCACTATTGACTTTTGTCTTTATTCCCAACAGCATTCCTTAAGGTGATGCGATGGCCAACAAGGTGGAACATACAACCAAGGAGCACCTGATAGGTAAGAGATAATGATCAGTTGGCTCTTCAAAGTCAAAGTAAGCCTTCACTAAACTCATCACCCTTTTGTTGATGTGCTTAGAGAAAATAAGTCTCACCAAATTCGCAATCACTCACGATTTTTCTCATCTACAAATTTATGTCGATCTGACTTTATTTAGCAGTGGCTATAGATATTAGCACTGGAAAAATATCACAATGCCTTCAGGAATATTATCGGCTCCTTCAAATCCTGAATTTCTTATGTCAATCCCTTCCATAGTTGATGGAAAACCTTTGACCATTTGGATCCAACGTGGCCACCATGTTGAAATATTATTGTTGCTCCTTGTGAGGAAAGTGGGGGATGGATGGTGTTTAAGGAATTAATACCATATGTGATGGTATTAAGAAAAATATAGCAGCTCTAGAGAAAACACAAAAATCCAAGAACTACCTTTTATACCTTGCTTCATTCACCACGTTTCTTTGACATGTCTCCACCCATTTGTTGTCTTTTCCTACACTCAAATTTTGTTTTCTACATTTTATGCCTTGCCTCATTCACCATGTTTCTTTGACATGTCTCCACCCATTCATTATCTTTTCCTACACTCAAATTTTATCTTCATCTAGAAATATTGTCATATGGAGACTTGACCAACCCAATACTCTTCACAACTCCTTAAATATTTACGGTAGGTTTGTTTTGTGGCAGCTGGTGTAAACAATAGAAATATTCAATGTTACTTCAATCACCTACACACTTGGTGGCTCATCAACCCTTCAAGTAAAAAGACAATCATTTCTCACAAAGACCAAACTTGACATGCCCCAAGTCAAAGAAAATACTCAGAAAAGACAAATTAGTGCCATGGCTCCTTGAAAGTATGATATGTTGTGTTAATATGCCACGATATGCTCCTCAAAATGATACGATGGGATTAAAACTTAAGCCTCTGACAAATTGAAATATTCCCGCACTATATATATTTGATATACATGGCATTGGTTGATGATAAAAAATGGTTGAAACAAAGATTATATAATGTGGAATAAAATATTACCAATCACCTAGTAGGAATAGAATAAATTGTCACAAACCAAGCAAGGGTACAAGAAGCACACTAGTATTTTAATAATTATTTATAACCCTAGAAGCAACTTTTCAATTCGATAATTTCCTCAAACCTTAACAATCTAAAAAATTTCTTTTTGAAAACCCCTCAAGATGGCAGGTAGTTACTGTGCTCTAATACCAATGTAATAACCCCCTTCTGCTTTGGGGTTTAACCAAGAAATACAAAACATATATTTTTGCAAATAAACCAATTTCCAAACAGTTGCAAGAAATTAAATAACTAAATTTTATTAATGCTTCAGTATATACATAAAATCCATACCTGAAATCAACAACATAAATCTTAGATCTAGGAATGTTTGATCAACAACTGTGAGAATCAACAATCTTCAACTCTATACCTCGAAAACTCTATAAACCCCTTAATGATGATCTCCAAGAAATTGATGAAGCTATGTAACAATCTTTGTGTTAGACTATCTCTCAGAATTCCCTTGGGAAATCATCCACACCTATAGACATTTTCCTATTCAAGGGTTATCATCCTCAAAACATCTTGAAATTCCATGCCTACAAACCTATTGCTTAGATCTCTTCAATTTGCAAATAATAACTTGGATAATTAAAAGTGACTTCTCTTTGCTCTTTTATTCACCTCCAAACCCTACACCCCTCTTTGCAATTAACTTTATTAAATAATAAAGAAATTCCTTTCCAAAAACCAACACTTCATTTGGCCTCTTTAAATCTTTTAATGAAATTCACTTTTTGAAACATGTGCCATTTAATGAAATAATAATAAAGTAACTTAAAATATATCATTTTAATTAAAGTTACTTTATTCACCTTATAATGCCATATTATAAAGTACTTTATTAAAAGTAACTTTATAACATTAAATCATAAAGTCACTTTAATGAATCTAATGATTTAATTACTCCCGGCAATGATTTAGCAATAACCTCCTGAGAGTGTCCTAACACAAATACCAACAGTAGGTGTGCCGCCACTGAACCTGATAACACTTACCATAAATTGAAAGTGTGAACGAAGAACTCTTGAATTCCCTTCATAAGGCCTACTAAGAAAAAACTCAATCACTGAGTTGAAGATGTCAGAATGAAAACATCAAGCCTATTGAAATCCCTGAATACCCTCCAAAGGTCCCCCTACACATCTCGCTAGTCTACGAGAACCAAAGAGTAGGCTAATGGTTCTCTCTGATATAGATCCCAAAAAAATGGGATATTATAAACTCACAAACAACTCAAGCTTCCAACATCTCCAAACTTCCAACATTCTCCCCCTTTGTCATTGATGGAAACACTTGCTTTCTGAAAAATCATTAACAACAAAAGCAACCAACAACAATACTGTAATAAGTAATACTCTCACTAACTAGGACAACTCTTTACTCTTCACAAAATTCTTCTCCTACAACACCTACATTCTAAATCACTCTCCTCCTTTTCTCCTCAGACAATACTCTCCCATACTCTCTCCCGCTATGGTCTTCATACCATATTCACTTTTGCACTATGGTTTTTCAACCAACTCTCTCCATGTTTTTCTTGCTCCCCTTGTGGTTTTTCAATCACTTTAACTCTCTCCATGTTTTTTTCAGATTCTCTCTCCCCCTTTGATATCAATGGAAAAGGGTCATCAACTCATCCAACTCTCTTTCCTATATTGAACTCATTTTCTCTCCCCCTTTGAAAAAATTCATAGGGAAACACTTGCATACTGTAACATGCCCATTGTTCTATCTAGTAATTTTTCTGTGTTTTACCCACAAGTGAATAGTTTATGTATCTAACAATGAGAGGAATACAAAAAAATCTTTCTTTTTGAATATTAATGCGCATTTGAAACATAAATTTTCCAAACTTTCCCTTTGCATAATCAAAGAATCATTTCATTAATACAAGTAATGATTTCACTTTACATAAATTCAAGATAACTTTTCACATTTACAATTTCCATAAAGATGGATACATGATTACATGCATAGCTTCAATGAGCTTTCTTGAAATAGAAATACAAATGGTCTAGAATATCCTTCTCCAAATATTGGCCACCAACTATATGAGGAGAAGCATCACTCAAGCACTTTTCCACCAACCATGGACTTACTGCAGTCCCTCGCACATCTACCAACCTTGGTGAAATGGCCCTTCCCTTTGATGAAGAGATTGGTTTGGTAACCTCATAACCCTTAGCCTTTTTTGAGCATGGTGATGTGTCCTACATAGATAGAGCTACCATACTATAACTACAACTATATGTATGACATTCCTAGTCTAGTATGTAAATTCATATCACAGTGAACTTACAATGTAAACAATGGCTACTTACACTACTTTGGCCAAAGATTCATCACCCAATACTTTGAGCAAGATTCATTTATTTCACCACCTTCCTAGCTTGATTTGATTTGACCATTTATACCCTATACATAGGTTACCCCCTTTCCCATGGATTATCCTAACCCCAAGAATAACCTACTCATTATTTAAATGGCATTGCTATTAAGTATCTTAAAGCAACTCTATCTTATGCTACATACATATAGTATTGACAAACTACATATATTACTGACAATCTATGTATAGTATAAATAGAATACATTTGTATAAATTCTAATATAGTATATATATATCTATATAAGTATAAACCAAATAGAAAGGTTTCACAAATACAAGAAACAATCAAGAGACATGCAAGCATATCCAAGAATCATGGCACACATTTAAAACATTTTTTTCCAAACATGGAAAACATGAATAAATAATCTTTCCAACATAATTACGGAGGAATAGAAATCAACATGCCTGTATGAAAGCTCTAACTGATAATTCTTCCTTCTTAGCTTAATTCCTCAAGCCCACTTACAACTTCCTCTAAGAACAACCCAATTCCCACTTCTAACCTCTTATCAAACCTCTCAACAATACCAATGCAAAATAACAAAACAACTCACTAACTCTCAAGCTCTCAACTCACTTTGCACAAAAAATACAACAAAATAACAACGAAGTAATCAAAATGAAAGGTGTTTAAACAAATGGTAGAAAGAGAACCTCTATATATACTAAAATATAAGCAACCAAAGGATATAAACAAGATAATACTTCTGCCACCTTTCTATTGCCATGCAATGACTCATCTAATTAACTCACAAATTTACAACACATGATGGTCCTCACATTTCAAATGGTTGAGTCGACTTGTTTCAAGAGACAACAAGACTCTTTTACTAAGTCAATGAACAACAAACTCTTTTAGCAGGTTTCCTACTTGGTTTACAAGTTGACTACCCCTCTATATTGTTTCCAACTTATCATTAATTGGTTTTATGCATATCCACAGGTTTAAGACTTCATTTTTGCTTCCAAAAGCTATAGGTTTTAGCACCACATTTCATGTTTTAGCACCCTTAAGAATAGCGATGCCAAAGGCTTCTTCTAGCATTTTAAAATTGTATTCATTTCCTTTCCCAACATTTCAACTTTATGCCTTTTATCATGTGCAGCCTTTGACTTGGTCTTTTCTTTGTTTCATGTGCAGATTTTAAATTTAACATGCATTAACATAAGACAATGCTATATGTGCACAAGCTTATTTAAAGCACTTTACTAATATCAACTTCAGCGCTATATAATGTACTTTCAATATATTTCAAATACCTATCATTTCATATTTTATATATATATATATATATATATATATAAAGTATATATATATATATAAAGTTTTATATATATATATATATATATAACTTTATATATATATATATATAACTTTATATATATATAACTTTATATATATATATAACTTTATATATATATATATATATATACTTATTTACTCAAGATTATCAAATACATTAATTGCTAATTAAAAATTATATATAAACATATATTGAAATAACAATCATATATATATATACACACACAAATATATATAAATATATATGTATATATTTTATTTTATACATATATTTTAATTATATTATATATACATAATATTATTTTAATACTTTATATAAACATGTATACTCTCATTTCCATTGATTGACATATGTACACGAAGTGTATATATATATATGTGTGTGTGTGTGTGTGTGTGTGTGTGTGTGTGTGTGTGTGTGTGTGTGTGTCACCTTCGTCCAATCAATATTCTCATGCATGTTGGTAAACCATCCATGAGCATGCATAGATACATCTACTTACATATACTCATGTACATATTTACTCATATGTATGAGTTTATCGTAGACACGTATATATATAATATATATATATATGTGTGTGTGTGTGTGTGTGTGTCACCTTCGTCCAATCAATATTCTCATGCATGTTGGTAAACCATCCATGAGCATGCGTAGATACATCTACTTACATATACTCATGTACATATTTACTCATATGTATGAGTTTATCGTAGACACGTACATATATACATTTTATACATATATCTCATCGATATAAATATAAACACATAAGGAAGGACTTTCACTCAACATCAAGACTTAATCACATTCATCAATCCAAACATTCATAAAATAAGATTGTAAACCAATATAAACATTCACAACCAAAACTGAAGATCACTTACCATTTACCCGAACTGACTGACTCAACTTAGACCAACTAGGGTGTGAGTGTGTATATGCTTAGTTAGGCTCATTAAGGGTTACCAGATCAAGTTCTTCTCCTGAGTGATACTTCCCCTCTCTTTCGGAGGTTTGAACTTGTTCCTGCATTGAACTTAGTACATCATAATAGTAGTTAGCTGATAACAATACATTCATAAGCATCACATATATTTCATATATACGGAATCATTATAAACATTAAATTGCATCAAACATTTATTCATCGTATTTCCATCAAGATCCATATACAAAACACATTCATTTATATTAAATCATTTTTACCAAACAAGGTAATAGTAAATAGGTAATAACACATGGGGTGTAACATATTCCCCCCTTGTGAATCATCGTCCCTGATGATTTTTAAGTATCAAATATAATCATAACATAAAACACAACATCACAAAATGTAATACCACAAAACATCATTGTTTTTCAGGAGTTGTCAAAAACTATTAAGACTTGTGGAAACTTTTGCTTCATCTCAGCATAGTCTTCCCATGTGGCAAAATTTTCTACATATTGATCCCACTAGACTTTGTGTTGCAGAACTTCACTGTTACGTAAGTGGAGCTTACATGTTCCTATTGGGAATAGGATGCCATTTAATTGCAATCCTAAACATTATTTATTTCATGTGTCTCATAAGTCCTTGGAAAGTGTTCTCAAACACTAGGATTAGAGAGAGATTAATTTTGGATGAAATAATCATGTTAATTGAAGTTTGTAATTAATTATAAATAATAGGAGCATGTGAGGGTTTCCAAGATGAGTTCCTAAATAATAGAAGCACATGGGGCACCCACATGGAAGGTGGAACTCACCTTGAGTTAAGTTAACCGTTTGGAGTAAGAGATAACACTTTTGTAATGCATGTAAAGATCCTAGGAGTTAGGGTTTGATGTTTGCATGCATGAAGTTCAATTCAGTTCAATTCAGATCAGTTCAGTTCAGTTCAGTTAAGTTCAGTTTAGTTTAGTTCAGAATTAGTTTAGTTTAGTTTAGTTCAGTTATAGTTCAGTCATCTTCAGTTAGTTTTAGTTGAATGCTAGTTGACTTTAGTTAACTTGGAATGCATGGCTAATGACTTGAGTTGCATGATAGATAACAGGGATTTCCTTCAGTTAACTGGGGATGACTATTCTTGCATGAATGGTGTTGAGAAATGTTTCAGTTAACAAGAAATGACTTGGACCCAACTTGGGTGCCTAAGTTGGCTTCTTGGAATTAACTCCTTTGCATGTTGAGATATTTCATAAGGCTGAGTTAAGTGGGCCCTCTTTTTGGCACCTACTTGAGGATGAATCCTTGAATATATTTACAGAATAAAGGTTGAGTTGGCACTTCAGTTTGGGACGCCCAAATGCATGAAGATGAGGATTTGACATTGTTCTTCACGGTTAAACTCTACTTGGAAGAGATTGGTGTACCTTTTAGGGATAGGGCTTGAGCATTGTAATTGTAACTCAATTGGAGTATACAAAGTTGATCAAAACCTATTTATCTCAAGCAAGTTGAAGAGAGTTTATATCAGTTTTATTGCAGGTTGTGAAGAAGATTTGTTGAAGGCAGAAGAAGCATCTCAAGGAAGAATTGGAATTATTGTAATCTACTTTAGAGATTAAATAATACATTGATTCTTGGTGGAGTTTTTTCCCGAAAGGGTTTCTCCACGGTATATGTTGTGTATCTTCTAATATTTTGTCTAATTCTTCTACAACTTCTGTCTTCATTCTACAAATGATAAAATGAATTAATTAGTTAATCACCCACAAAGAATTTGTAATAAAGGAAAAGCATATTTAGATCAGCAAGTATAATAGTTTTACAAAGTATTAAGCTACATAAACACCTCAATTTTCAATAGTTCTGAGCACCTTGAGAGGCTCGATTGTTACCACTCCTAGGTCATGTACCTGTTAAAGCATTCCAATCAATAACATGGTTATCCCCTGGTATATACTTCTTAAGATACAAGACATGAAGATATTATGCATCCTAGCAAGAGCTGGTGGTAAGGAAATTCTATACACAAAAAGGTTGACTTCTTCAAGAACCTAAAAGGGACCTACATAGCACGGAGCTAGTTTGGACGACTTTCCAAACTTGATAGAAGTCTTGTGAGGTTTAACTCTCAACAAAACCTTATCCCCTACTGAGAAATTTCTAGGTACCTGTTTAGAATCAACATAACTTTTTTGCCTATCATTAGCTTTTGCTAGCCTCTACTTGATAATCTCAAATTTTTCATCCATTTTCGATAACATCTCTGGCCCAAGGCTTATCCTATCCTCTAACTTATCCCAACTTATAGAAGTTCGACACTTTATGCCATATAATGTTTCAAACATAGCCATCTTGATTGCAAAATGATAGGAATTGTTATATGCAAACTCGACCAAAGGTAGGTAATCCTCCCATTTGTATTACTAATCCATGCAATACATCCTTAGTAGATCTTCTAACACTTGGTTCACCCTTTCATTTTTTCCATCCATTTTTGGATGATATGTAGAACTTGTGTTTAGTTGAGTCCCAAGTGAAGAAAACAAGGTTTTTCAAAATCTAGATTTCACACAAGCATCCCTATTAGAAATTATCTTTTCAAAAATCCCATGCAATATAAGTATCTCTTGAATAAAATTTTGTGCTATTACAGGAGCTCCATCAATCAAATTCCCTGGTATAAAGTGAGCTACCTTTGTAAGCTTTTCGACCACTACTAGTATGGCATTGTGCTTATTCCTCGACACTGGAAGACCTTGCACAAAATCCATGCTAATAACTTGCCACTTACTTTCTATAACTTCATGTGGATATAAAAGACCTATAGGATGATGATGGTTTTCCTTCAATCTTTGACATTCTAAGCAACTTTCTATAAATCTTGTTGCATCCCCTTTCATTCCCTTCCAGAAATATAATGGATTTACATCAACCAACATCTTAGTTACACTTGGATGTCCTGAATATGGTGCATTGTGAACTTCTTTCCATACCATGCTCCTTAATTCCCTAGTGTTAGGTACATAAATCCTTCCCTTAAACCTCAATAAACCATTAGGTTCAAAGTGATATCCTTCGTACCTTCGATCGTGTGGATTGTCCAACAATGATTTCTTGACTTGTTCATAAAAATCATCACGCTTAGATTCTTACAACACATGACCTTTGAAGTTAGTTTGGATTGATATCATCGAGGAGATATGCCTCCTATGAATTAGGGCATCGACAACAAAATTCTCCTTTCCCTTAATATAGAAATCATAATCAGATATCAATTTCAACCATCTCATGTGTCATGCATTTAGATTAGTTTGAGTAAACAAATACTTCAGACCATTATGATCAGTCTTAAATTCAAATGGTTTCCCCAACAGATAATGTCTCCACATTTGTAATGCATGGACAATTGTTGCTAACTCCAAATCATGTGAAGCATAATTTTGTTCATAAGGCTTCAACTTCCTTGACTCATAAGTTATGGCTCACCCTTCTTGCATCAATACTCCACCTAAACCTTCTCTTGAAGCATATGTAATAACTATAAAGTTACGATCTAGATCTGGTACCTTTAGTATTAGTGTTGTGGTCAACCTTTCCTTGAGTTAGTCAAATGTTTCTTGACATTTCTTGGACCACCCAAACTTCTTCCTCTTCCTTTGCAATAACATGATGGGAAAATCTATTCTTGAAAAGTTTGCAATGAAGTTTCAGTATTACCCAACCAAACCCATAAAACTTCTAACTTCCAACATATTCTTGGGCACCAACCACTCTAGCTGTAATATGCCAAACACTCATTGTAATAAATTTCCTAAGTTTTACTATGCAAGTAAATAAAAACTATGTAAGAAGCATTGCAATAAAAAATATTCCTTTTCTTTATTGAAAATATATGAACAAAGATGTTATGAAACATATAATAAGGATTTTCATTCCATTACAATACTTCTCTAAGTACAGTATTCCAAGAAAGTAAAAAACTACATACATAGCTCCAACAAGCTTCATGACATAAGATATAGATGGTCCAGTAATCCGCCTTTCAAAACCTTGGTCCTCTGTCGCCTATTGAGGAGGAGAAGCATCACTCAAGTGTTTTTCTGCCAACCACGGACTCATATGTGGTCCCTCAAACATCTATCATTGATAGATGGCCCTTTCCTTCGATGAAGGTATTGGTTGGGTAACCCTATACGACATAACACTCTGAGCTTAGTGTTGTATCAAACATGACTAAGATTTATAACCTACACTAGGTAACCCTCATGCATTTAAGTAGACACAGTGAATTGACAGTGGAGTCTCAGCTTACACACTATTCCTAGTGGAGTCATCAGACACCCCCACTACTTTGGCCAATGTTTTCACACTCAGTATAATTGAGCTATGGTCTACCATTCACCCACACTATGGAAAGCTCGTTTTGACTTAAGGCCATTATATCTATGCCTAGGAAATCCCTCTCCATGGGCAAGATACTCCCTAGGATAACCTAACTTTCAAACACAACCTAAGGTAACACAACTCAATAAGATAAGTATAAGTTCCCTCCCTTCACTGGACAACATTCCAAGGAATAACCTACTAGCCATCTAGCATAAATAACTATCTAGTATTGAGCATACCCTAAGCTTGTCTATGTTTAATCATAACTGGTATAATAACAATACCTATGGAAAACATAACGTATTTCCCATGATTACAAATGTCTAGTATAATAATACCCAAGACAAACAGTTTCTCCTATCATGGAGTACTTACAAAAAATGCACAAAAAAGTAAATATATTCTACTTTTCTTTTCAAGTAAATATTACTTTTCACTAAATGCAAGTATCAACAAGACTAGATCATTCAATCAAGACACAACTCATTCATAAATAGAATAATCAAAGAAGAATATTCTCATGCCTGTTTAATAGCTTCCCAATTCAACTAGCTACAGTCATAGCACTTCAGAACAACTCTTTTCAACAAAGACTCACAACTTCTTATCTCTCAAGTTGGTAATTGTTCCTTCTCAAAAGATACCTATAACTCTCTTAAATCTCAAGACTCTCTTTCACTAATTGGACAAAATATTGTTGATAATATAGCACACTAATTTGTAGATTAGTTGTATAGGAAACTACGCATAAAAGAGTAAGAATAAGGCATCCCAAACAATGAAATTCTTGCTACTATATATACAGCAAGCAAGCAATTGTTCTTTCTACAGTCTAGGCATGAAAATGACAGCTACAAACATGCAAATCAACACCACTATCATAGCTTAGAAAGGTGGTGAATGAGTAAGCAAATTCTTAACTTGATTACCAACATATCAACCCAATTCATGATAGCAATTTGAAGAATAAATCAATTTCCATGTGACAAAATACAAATGCAGACTTCTATGATAAACAAACACAAAGGTGGCGCGATTTAACAATGAAGAGAAATAGTCAATAACCAAAGCTTGCCACCCCAATTTGCATCGACTTATTCCATGCTGAGTGTAGACTCATAAACTCATTTGATTTTGATAAATTTTTCAATTGTTTAGATTATGCAACAACTGTTTGTTAGCCACAACAATTCGTGGTTTGTTGTTTAACCAAGTCCAAGAAGAATTAAAGTGTCGACTTCTTCAATATCAACTTAAATGATAAAGCAAATTGCAGATTAAAGAATGACAACAAAGACATATAAATCGACTTATGAATATAGTCATATTCATTTCCAAGTTTCAGATATTAAGTTGCCCAAGATTATCAACTATAAAGCCAACGTATTAAGCATAATAATTAGTTGCCATTTATTGTTTGAAATAGTCGATTTCAAAGTGAATGATGTTTAAATTAAATCACCATGTATATACATATATATATATATATATATATATATATATATGTATTCGTATATATGTGTGTGTTTACGTGTATATTATATTAACATAAAACAATAAAGCATGTATATATAATCAATATATAAAAGAGTATATCAACTTGGAAATCACATTGTTATATTGACATATCGATATATTCGCATGGGCATATCCATTTGCTACCATATGTGTATATGGATACACGTATACATATGGATATATATACATACATTATATATATACAAATATATATATATACATTACATTATACATATATACACATGAACAATTCACTCACCAAACAAATACATAACTACCATGGTGTTTGATATGGGACTACGAGCGATATGTCTATACGTATACATATGCATGTTGTTGGTTCCATTGGATAGTTCTATGTGCATAAGAAATTCGTGCATGAGTGTGCATAGGTACGTCTACCTATTTACCCTCATGTACATGTTCCTTGGTGCATATAGTCTATCATCGCCATGCATGTGTGTACGCATACATACCCCGTATAATCCATATATCAATACAAGCATGGTAACAAGAAGGAAATCACAAACTCATCAAGGAATCATCACCCAATAATGCACACAATAGTAAACTAGACTTTTACTAAAGTAGACATAACAACTAAGGATGACTTACCAACTTCCCACTTATTATTCCAGCTCAATTATATTCTATTTGTGGTTTGTGTAAGATCAGATAGGTTACAATACTGGTTACCCGACCAAGACCTTCTCTTGAGTGATACTTCCCCTCCACCTGGAGGAATCAAACATGTACCTGCAAACACTACACATGTACATGACAGTCAACTATTCACAAAATATGCAATATACACATTACATCTCCAAAGTTAGAATATCAACACAATATTCATCCATTCACATAAATGCATTCCTTCATATAGCATTAAATGAGATGACATTCATTCATAAGATAGTGATAACAAAGTGCACACACAATTTATTTATCCACTAAATTCACATTACATTCACTTTTTACCCTACATGGTAATAGTAAATAGTAACTACACAATGGGGTGTAACATACTCCCCCCTTGTGAATCATCATCACCGATGATTTTATGTATCAACATAAAAAAAAAATAATAATCAACATATTGTTCAAGCATTTTCATAAGCTTCTAAAACAAGAGGAAACTTTTGTTGAATCACAACATAATCTTCCCAAGTGGCTGAGTCTTCTGCATATTGATCCCACTGGACTTTGCACTACAGAACCTCCCTATTGTGCAAACGAAGCTTACGTGTTCCAAGCACCTTGACAGTCTCGATTGTTACCACTTTGGGGTCCTGTACCTATAAAGCAATCCAATCAATCACATGATTATCACTGAGTACATACCTCTTAAGGTAAGGTAGATGGAAGACATTATGCATTATGGCAAGAGCTAGTGGCAATGCTATTTGATAGGCTATTAGATTCACTTCCTCAAGAATCTAAAATGGTCCAACATAATGCAGGGCTAACTTGGAAGACTTTGCAAATTTAATGGAGCTTTTGTGAGGTTTTACTCTCAATAACACTTTGTCACCTATGGAAAATTTTTGGGGCACTCTCTTAGCATTGACATAACTTTTCTAATGATCATTAGCTTCAACCAACCTTTTCTTCACAATATTAACTTGTGCATCCATCTTAGCCAACATCTTTGGCCCAAGGTTCACTCTATCCTCAATTTTATCACAACTTATAGGAGTTTGACACTTTTGACCATACAACACTTTGAAAGGAGTCATCTTTATCGTAGAATGATAAGAATTGTTGTAAGAAAATTCAACTGAGGGAAATTAGTATTCCCACTTGTACTGTTGATCCATGCAATACATTCTTAGTAGGTCTTCTAATACTTGATTCATCCTTTCTGTTTGACCATTCATTTCCAGATGATAGACTGAGCTAATATTCAACTGAGTCCCCAGTGTAGAAAACAAGGTTTGCCAAAACCTAGAAGTGACTCGTGCATCCCTGTCTGAGATAATCTTCTCTGGAATCCTATGCAACCTAAAAAATTCTTGCACAAACTTTCTAGCTATGACAGGTGCTCCATTGGTTAGATTCCCGGGTATAAAATGTGTGACTTTGGTAAGCTTATCTACTACCACAAGAATGGTATTGTGCTTATTCCTAGGCATAGGAAATCCTTGCACAAAGTCCATACTTATGACTTGTCACTTCCTCTCTGGTATGTCATGTGGATATAACAATCCTGCAGGATGATGATATTTTTCTTTCACCCTTAGACATTCTAGACACCTAGCCACAAAATTAGCAGCATCTCCTTTCATCCCTTTCCAAAAATATAATGGCTTCACATATGCCATCATTTTGGTCACTCCAAGGTGTCTAGAGTATGGTGTTTCATGTACTTCTTTCCATACCAGGTTTTGTAACTCCACTACGCCAGGAACATACATCCTACCCTTATATCTAAGTAATCCATTAGGTTCAAAATAAAAACCCACACCTAGAACATTGTGGATTATTAGTGAGTGCCTGCTGGACTTGCAAGTAGTACTCATCTTCTTTGCACTTTTGCAACACTTGTCCCTTAAAGTCAGTTTGAATTGTTACTATTGAAGCAATACGACGTATTCAACTCAAGGCATTAGTAACTTAATTTTCTTTCCCTTTTATATAATTGATATTGAAATCATAGTCAACTATTAACTCGAACCATCTTCTCTGCCTTGCATTTAGATTAGGTTGAGTGAAAAGGTACTTTAACCCATTATGGTTAGTTTTCAATTAAAAGGGTTTCCCTAACAAGTAGTGCCTCCACATTTGCAATGCATGAACCACATCTACTAACTCTAAATCATGCGATGCATAATTTTTCTCATAAGGTTTCAAATTTCTAGATTCATAAGCAATCACTTTCCTACCTTGCATTAACACTCCTCCTAACCCTTCCCCACATGCATCTATGATAACCACAAAGTTACCCTCAGGATCTGGTACTTTCAAGATTGGCGTAGTGGTCAACTTCTCTTTAAGTAGATCAAAGGCTTCTTGGCACTTCTCAGTCCACTCAAATTTCTTTCTTTTTCTCTACAAATATGTTATTGGAAAAGCAATCTTAGAGAAGTTCACAACAGATTTTCTATAGTACCTCACTAGACCAATAAAAATTCTAACCTTAGACACATTCTTGGGTACAAGCCACTCAAGTACTACCTTGATCTTAGCGATATCTATGAAGATTTCGTCTGCCAAGATTACATGCCCTAGATAATGCACTCTCCTTTGGAAGAAAGTACACTTAGATAGTTTACCATACAAATTGTGCTATCTTAAACATTGCAATACTTCCTCTAAATGTCTATAGTGATCTTCCTCATCCTTAGAATAAATCAGAATGTCATCTAGAAAAACTAAGACAAATTTATCTAGGTAGTCTCTAAACACACTATTCATCAGATTCATGAATGCGATAGGTGCATTTGTCAACCCAAAAGGTAAAACTGTGAACTCATAGTGTCCATATATGGTTCTAAATGTAGTCTTAAAGATATCTTCATCTCTAATCCTTAACTAGTGATATCCAGATCTCAAATCTATCTTCAAGAATATGGCAGCTCCTCTCATTTGATCAAAAATATCATCAATGTGTGGTAACAACTACTTATTCTTCATTGTGGCCTTGTTAAGCATACAATAGTCGATGCACAAACACAAAGTACCATCCTTCTTTTTCACAAAAATGACCGGCGGTCCCCAAGGTGAAACACTTGGTCTTATCAACCCTTTTGACAATAGTTCATCCAAGTATGCCTTAAGCTCATTAGCTTGGTTGTCGTCATTTTTTAGGGCACCTTGGAAATAGGTTCAGACCCTAGAATTATATCTCTAGAGAAATCAAATATCCTCTTTAGTGGTAATCCAAGTAACTCCTCTAGAAACACATCCAAAAAATTTCTCAATATAGGATATCTTTCCATGTCAGACATCCCAATGTCATCTATCTCACTGTCTTCCATCTCTTGGAAGAATCCAAGTTATCAATACTTTCTTCAATTTCTTGAAGCTTAATGACAAAGAGCTTACACCCTTTCTTCTCAGCCCTCACTAATTGCATTGTCGAGATTTGACAAATCTTCACCTCTCTAGGTATCCCTTAGAATTTTACTCAGTTACCAAGATCATCTAGGCACTCAATAATTTTTGCATGAAAATATACCTTATACCTATGTATCCACAACAAATTCATACCTAAGATAACATCATAGGAACCTAAAGGTGCAACATAAAGGTTTAATTTAGTAGATAAACAAGGTAGCTCTATCCTAGCCTTGAACAAACATTATTCCACCTTTGCTCTTGTCTGGTTTGCATACTCTACATCCCAAGACGTTGCCATGTGTCCAACATTTCTAGATAATTGTTTAGCTACTCTAGGTGAAATGAAATTCTCAATTTCCCCAGTATCAATGAGAATTGAAATGGGTAAACCAAACAAAATACCTAGAGTTTCAATTGGAGTTGCCTGATACTTTGCTTCGCGATCATCTACCACTACATGTATCCTCTATTGGAACATTGCTCGCTGAGTTGGTAGTGAATTTTTGGAAGGATTAATGGGACAATCTATAGCAAAATGGTCTCGCCCACAAGTATAGCATCTGGTAAAAGGTATCTTCCTCTTCGCAGGTTTTCCAGATCCACTAGTGTTTCCACTAGTATTATTGGTATTTCCTCGGTTGGAACCATTCCTCTTCCAATCCCTTCTCGACTCTTTACCACTATTGGGGTTTCCTTTTTCCCCTTGCTTAGATACATTCTATGTAACCTCCACCTTCTTTGGAGTTAGCTTGTCAGGAATTTCCAAATCCTTTCTACGATCTCTATTTTCTTGCCTATTGGAGGTAGCTCTAAGCTTCTGCTCCTGCTTAATTTCCTTCTCATATATGAGATCCGTAGTTTTTGGACCATGCATATCCACTTCACCTATGATCTGGTTATTAAGTCTCACTATAAATTTTCTAATGCGGAAGTGCTCATCCTTATGATATATAGGAACATAATGCAGAAGTTGGGTAAACTTCTCCCAATATTCATTGATGGACAAAATTCCTTGCTTCAAACTCTAGAAATCTAAGTTTTTGGTCATAGTATAATTGGGGTAACCATCGCTTGCAGAAAATATCAAAAAATTCCCCCCATGTCAACTTCCATGAGTTGATACTAAACTCCAACTTCTTATTCATCCACCAAGTTGAAGCTTCTCCAGCTAGCTAGTACGCACCCCAAGCGGCTTTAGTGGTATTAGTGTAATTCTATATTTCAAAATACTTTTCCATTTGAACCAACCATGCCTCAACTTCATCCCCACTAGCGCTTCCCTAAAACTTGGGTGAAACAATCTTCTTCATAGCCTTAGAAAGTTCAAAATCCATACACTTCTTATTTCTTTCCTCAAATGGTGTTGGTGATCTTTCTTTTTCATGTTCATGGGTTCCATCATGTCAATGAGAAGAGTTTTCACCTTTATTCTCATTAATGAGAACCTCTTTCTCAACCCTAGCTTGCACCTTTTCTTACTCAAGGGTATCTAACCTTTCCAGAATTTGGTCAAGTCTAGCTTCAATTCTTGTTGGTCCTTGGCCAGCTTCTTAGCTACCGCCAGGATTGGTACATGTCCTCACCATCTTCACAAGATCGGGTTTTACCTGAATGTTTCTATCCATGTTAAACTAAATTATGTTATCAATTATCTTATGGAAGCATTTAGAAATGAAATTCATACATAAAGAATTCCACATAAGATTAAGCACACGCTTCTGATAAACAAATAATTCTATTCATTTCATAAGGATTTCAATATCCTTTGATTACATGGAGTGACTATTCAGATAGTTGAGTGGAGATTATCCCTCAGATTCACTCTTTGACACATAAATTAATGGAGTATATCCTACATACTAAGAATGTTGTTTAGTTCTATCTTTCTATTCATCTCTTAATTGTTCATATCTATCCCAAAATGGATAGTAGCCTTCAAATTTATTATCTGATACATAGTTACGAGGTTCAATACCAATATGGTGTTCATCAACAATGTAGTCTACCTCTTTCGCAGACATTTTTTCATGAGACCATTTCACAGCTGGTTGATCTAGAGGTACATATCCCTCAAACTCGTTACTTGAGGAAATTACTATTACTTCAAACAATGGAAGAACTCTAGGGTCCCTAAAGATGAATGTCGAGCTAACATTTCCTTCTAAGGGCATATCCCTGGAAAGTGTTAATGACAAATACTTTTTTTGGTGAAATGGAAGGTAGATTGTTATACATAGCCTCCATCTTCATCTTTCTCTTCACATCATTGATCTGAGAAAGTGCATGACTAAATGTCTCGGTATTACTCAACCAGACAACATTGTTGTAGTTGGTTCCCTCATGGTTCTAATGATGGCTTCTTTTTCCTTCTTGGCCTTGAGGTAGCTCTTGTTTCTGATTACTGAATTTCGAGCCATTGATCTGAGATGCACCATCTTGGTACAAGAATTCACAACATTAGATAATGTTGGACAGAAAGAATTATGATCTCACAGGTTCCAGAGCTAATCTGGTAGCTCTGATAGCACATGTAATATATATCAAACGTTCATTACAATAAATTTCCTAAGTTTTACTATGCAAGTAAATAAAAACTATGTAAGAAGCCATTGCAATAATTTTTTTCCTTTTATTTATTGAAAATATATAAACAAAGATCCTATACAACATATAATAAGGATTTCCATTCCATTACAATATTTCTCTAAGTACAATATTCCAAGAAAGTACAAAACTACATACATAGCTCCAACGAGCTTCATGACATAAGATATAGATGGTCCAAGAATCTGAATTTCAAAACCTTGGTCCTCTATTGCCTGCTGAGGAGGAGAAGTATCACTCAAGCACTTTTCTGCCAACCACAAACTCATATACGGTCCCTCGCATAACTATCAATGATAGATGGCCCTTCCCTTCGATGAAGGTATTGATTGGGTAACCTCGTATGACATACCACTCTGAGCTTAGTGTTGTATCAAACATGACTAGGATTTATAACCTACACTAGGTAACCCTCATGCATTTAAGTAGACATAGTGAACTAACAGTGGAGTCTCAACTTACACACTATTCCTAGTGGAGTCATCAAACACCCCCACTACTTTGGCCAAAGTCTTCTCACTTAGTATAATTGAGCGAAGGTCTACCATTCACCCACACTATGGCAAGCTTGTTTTGACTTAAGGCCATTATATATATGCCTAGGAAATCCCTCTCCACGACCAAGCTACTCCCCAGGATAACCTAACTTTCAAACACAACCTAAGGTAACACAACTTAATAAGCAAAGTATAAGTTCCCTACCTTCACTGGACAACATTCCAAGGAGTAACCTACTAGCCATCTAGCATAAATAACTATCTAGTATTGACAATACCCTAAGCTTGTCTATGTTTAATCATAACTAGTATAATAACAATACCTATGGAGAACATAACCTCTTTCCCATGACTACATATGTCTAGTATAATAAAACCCAAGACAAACAATTTCTCCTATCATGGAGTACTTACAAACAATGCATAAACAAGTAAATATATTCTACTTTTCTTTTCAAGTAAATATTACCTTTCACTAATGCAAGTATCAACAAGACTAGATCATTCAATCAAGACACAACTTATTCAGAAATAGAATAATCAAAGAAGAATATTTGCATACCTGTTTAATAGCTCCCCAATTCAACTAGCTACAGTCATATCACTTCAGAACAACAAATCTTTTCAACAAAGACTCACAACTTATCTCTCAAGTTGGTAATTGCTCCTTCTCAAAAGATAACTATAACTCTTTTAAATCTCAAGACTCTCTTTCATTGATTGGACATAATATTGTTGATAATATAGCACACTAATTTGTAGATTAGTTGTACAAGAAACTACGCATAAAAGAGTAAGAATAAAGCGTCCCAAACAATAAACTTCTTGCTGCTATTTATACAACAAGCAAGAAACTGTTCTGCCTATAGTCTAGGCATGAAAATGATATCTGCAAACATGGAAAGAAACACCACTATCACAACTTAGAAAGGTGGTGAATGAGTAAAAAATACTCAGCTTGATTACCAACAGTTTGACCCAATTCATGACAACAATTTGAAGAATAAATCAGCTTCCATGTGACAGAATACAAATGCAGACTTCTATGATAAATAGACACAAAGGTGGCACAATTTAGCAATGAAGAGATACAATCAATAACCAAAGCTTTCCACCCCAATTTGCATTGACTTATTCCATGCTGAGTATAGACTCATAAACTCATTTGATTTTGACAAAGTCATTGATTTTTTAGATTATGCAACAACTATTTGTTAGTCACAAAAATTTATGGTTTATTGTTTGACCAAGTCCTAGAAGAATTAAGGAGTCGACTTCTTCAATATCGACTTAAATGATAAAGAAAATTGCAGATTAAAGAATGACAACAAAGACATAAATCGGCTTATGAATACAGTCATATTCAAATTTCCAAGTTTTAGCTATTAAGTCGCCCAAGATTATTGAGTATAAAGCCAACATATTAAGCATAATAATAGGCTTCCATTTATTGTTTGAAATAGTTTATTTCAAAGTGAATGATGTTTAATTGAAATCACCATGTATATACATACATACATACATACATATATATACATATATATATATATATGTTTTTATATATATGTGTGTGTTTACATGTATATTTATATTAACATAAAGCAATAAAGCATGTATAGAAGAGTATATCAACTTGGAAATCATATTATTATATTGAAATATCAATTGTGTATACACACACACACACATATATATAAAATAGGCTGCTATATACATGTATGTATATGTGTACATGTATCAATATATTTGCATGAGAATATCCATTTGCTACCATATGCGTATATGGATACACGCACACACATTATATTTATATATATATATAAATACACATTTGATTCACTCACCAAACAAATACACAACTACCATGGTGTTTGATATGGGACTACGAGTGATATGTCTATACGTATACATATGCATGTTGTTGGTTCCATCAGATAGTACTATGTGCATAAGAAATTTGTGCATGAGTGTGCATAGGTACATCTACCTATTTACCCTCATGTACGCATTCCTTGGTGTGTATAGTCTATCATCGCCATGCATGTGTGTATGCATACATACCCCGTATACTCCATATATCAATACAAGCATGATAACAAGAAGAAAATCATAAACTCATCAAGTAATCATCACCCAATAATGCACACAATAGTAAACTAGACTTTTACTAAAGTGAACATAACAACTAAGGATGACTTACCAACTTCCCACTTATTTTCTCGACTCAATTATTCTACTTGTGGTGTGTATAAGCTCAGATAGGTTACAATACTGGTTACCCAACCAAGACCTTCTCCTGAGTGATACTTCCCCTCTGCCTGGAGGAATTGAACATGTACCTACAAACACTACACATGTACATGACAATCAACTATTCACAAAATATGCAATCTACACATTACATCTCCAAAGTTAGAATATCAACACAATATTCATCCATTCACATAAATGCATTCCTTCATATAACATTAAATGAGATTCCATTCATTCATAAGACAGTGATAACAAAGTGCACACACAATTTATTCATCCACTGAATTCACATTAAATTCACTTTTAACCCTACATGGTAATAGTAAATAGTAACTACATATTTGGGGTGTAACACTAGCAATACTTTTATCTTCGCTGGATCAACCACAATCCCATCAGCTGAAATCACGTGACCCAAATACTGTACTTCCTTCTGGAAGAAGCTACACTTAGAGAGTTTTCTGTATAGCTTATGCTCCCTCAATCTTTGGAGAACAATCTCTAGATGCTTGAGATGTTCATCTTCATTCTTGGAGTAGATTAAAATATCATCCAAGAAGACCAACACAAACCTATCCAAACAATCCCTAAATGCATTATTCATTAGGTGCATGAATGTTGTTGGTGCATTCATTAGCCCAAATGGTAGGATTGTGAACTTGTAATGATCATATCTAGTCTTGAAAGTAGTCTTGAAAATGTCTTTGTCCTCGATTCTTAGTTGATGATAACCTGAATGTAGATCAATCTTCAAAAACACTATCACTCCTCGCATCTGATTAAAGAGATCATCAATGCATGGCAACATATACTTATTCTTTATCATTGATTTGTTAAGCAACCGATAGTCAATACATAAGTGCAACACACCATCTTTCTTCTTCACAAAGATCACTGGTGCTCCCGAGGGTGAGACATTGGGTCTAATCAATCCCTTGGACAACAA
Organism: Sequoia sempervirens; assembly: GCA_007258455.2. Classification (NCBI taxonomy): domain Eukaryota; kingdom Viridiplantae; phylum Streptophyta; class Pinopsida; order Cupressales; family Cupressaceae; genus Sequoia; species Sequoia sempervirens. The sequence goes on from VDFB02000015.1 coordinate 579,076,474, forward strand.
TTCTTCTAATTATGCCTTTAACTCCATTAATTTAGTTGTGTTCATCCTATATGGCACTTTCGATATAGGTTCTGATCCTAGAACTATGTCGATGGAAAAATCAAATACTCTCTTGGGAGGTAATCTAGGTAATTCATCTAGAAATACATCCACAAATTTTTGTAGGATAGGATATTTCTCCATATCCATTTTTATAGATTCCAACACCTCACCTTCTTTGATATCTTTGGAGTCTTGAGGTCCATAATATACTACATCTTGAGAAAAAAACTCTTTGCATTCCTCAAGTTTCTCCATTTTTATTGCAAAGAGTTGACAACCTTTCTTCTTTTCTCTGTGCATCTGTACAACGAATATCTGTTGCAACTTATCCTCTCTAGGCATTCCTTGCAATGACACCTAGTTACCTAGATCATCTAAGCATTCTACTATTTTTGTATGACAATCTACTTTTGCCCTATGTTTGCATAGCCAATTCATCCCTAAGATGACATCATATGAATGCAAGGGAGCTACGTACAAATTCACTTCCATAGAGAAACTCGAAAGTTCAACCCTTACTTTGAATAGACATTGATTCACTTTAGCTCTTGTTTGGTTTGCATATTCAACAACCCAAGAATTTTCCATGTAGCCAACTTTTATAGACATTTGACTAGCTATTCTAGGAGAAATAAAAAATTTTGTGGCACCAATATCTTTTAAAATTGAAATGAGAATTCCAGACAAAGTACTTGAAACTTCTACTGGAGTAATCTGGTACTCCACTTGTCGATTGTCCACTACAGCATGAATCTTTTGCTGAAATGCAAATCTTTGAGGTGGAAGATGGTTCCCATGTGGTTGTGACCCTAATGGTTTGTTAGGACACTAGCTTGCATAGTGATCTCCACCACATGTAAAACATCCTTTCACTGGTCCCCTCTTTTTCCCAGGTCTTCCAAAATTACTTCCAACATTGCTATTGAAGTTGTTGAAATTATTGTTGTTTCCCCTATGATCTCTCCTTGGTTCATTCCAATTATTTTGGGGTCCCTTGTCCCCTTGATTTTGAAAATTTTTCTCTTCACGAGGCTTCTTTGAAGCTTGATTGGTCTGCAACCAATTGAATTTCTTTCTATTTCTCTCCTGGTAGTTTGAGAAAGACTTGATCCTTTGTTCTTGCTTAATTGACTTCTCATACACCTTGGTCCATGGTAGTTGGATCGTGCATGTCTACCTCACCACCTATTTGAGCATTAAGTCCCATGATAAACTTCCTTATATGAAACCACTTGTCCTTTTGGTACATAGGTATGTAGGAGTCGAGTGAAATTCTCCCAATACTCATTCACTAAGGAGTCACCTTGCCTCAAGTTCTGGAAGTCAGTGAGCTTTTATTCATAGAAGAGTTGAGGCAACTATCACTTTTGTAAAATCTTCACAATTTTCTCCAAGTGAGACTTAAGGAACTAAGGCTAAGCTCCATCTTCTTATTCATCCACCAGTTGGATGCTTCACCAGCCAACTGAAATGCTCCCCTGTCACGACCCCCATTTTTAATAAGTAATTTATAATTCAATAATACTATTTTAATGATCATTGACCAAAGTTTGACTCATGTGTGTAACAGGACTGCGGGTGACTTGTGGTGAAAGGAAAACTGCACACACTTAGGTATCATATAGTTGCATTTCCATAATTCAGTTAATTGCGTCTCACTTTATTTAATAAAGAAGATTATTGTTATAGTTTCTTATTTAATTAAATGTTAGTTAATGTTAATTTCTCTTAGAAGAAATAAAAATAGTTTTAAATCATTTATTGATTTTATTTGAAAATTAGAATTAATATTTATTGTTTTAAAGATGTAAAGTTAATAAATCATATTTGTTGTTTAATATTGGTTTTAATTGAAATTAAATGGTATTTCATTATTATTACTGAGGATAAATATGATGCGTGAAAATAAATCTTGATTTTATTTAACATAAATCTTGATTTTATTTAACATTCGGTTATTGGAAAATTTGAGGGAGAAATCTTTTACAAGGGGGGCAACTATAACAGAAACACACAATTGTTTTCATAATTTTTCTTGTTTTCTCTACAAAAATATAACTGAAAATGGGCATTGGGAAGTAGGTTTTTGGAAGCACAGAAAAACAAGAACGATGGAAGAAAATAAAAAAAAATAATAATAAGAAGGAAATCAACAGAAAGTGAATTCCAGGTTTCCAAATTCTTCTCCAATGCTTTCAATTTCAAAATGTGTAGATAAACGATTGTTTGAGGAAAGATTGAACTCATTCATTTAAAACCCCAATTGTTTATATATGTGGAAATCATGTATTTAGTGTGCAAACGTATAAGTTTCTGTATTATATTTTGTGACAAGACTGTACGAGTCTGTTTCTTTTTGCTTATCCTCCTTGTAATATATATATATATACATATATGTCTCTATATATATATATATAAGTATGGGTGCACAACATGCTACCATTATTGTTTATATATGTGGAAATCATGTATTTAGTGTGCAAACGTATAAGTTTATGTATTGTATTTTGTGACAAGACTGTACAGGTCTGTTTCTTTTTGCTTATCCTCCTTGTAATTATATATATATATATATATATATATATATCTCTATATATATAAGTATGGGTGCACAACATGCTACCATTATGTTGCAAACTGAAACCCCTTTCAGAAGTACCGATATATTTTCAAAGAATTAACAAAATGCCATTTTATATTTTCCTCTGAATGTTTAATTGATACCCTATTGATTAAAAAATCACCGAAGAGGGAAAATTCATTGGATTAAATTATAGTAGGAAAGATTCTTAAAATATTAGTGAAGGCTTATAGCCTCCCGACCGTGCATCCTAGAAAAATCAAGAATCGAACTACCTAAAATGACAACTCAGACAGAGTGACAAGGCATAGGGATGTACAACTGGAACAAACTTTACAGTCAGTAAAAGACTAGAAGAAAATATATAATGAGGGTGTCATCTTGATTAATCTCACAATGTTTTTCTTATACTGTATTTAAAGCTTAAATTAACTGATCTCACAATGCTGATAAGGAGCAGCTGAGAATTTAGTTTTAACAAGCATCTATACTCTACCCATACAAAATATCGATTATCTAGCCGATCTTTGGCACTGATATTGAAGATTATCTCATTGGTTTGTGCAATATGTCCAATAAGCTACCTAGGTATGTGGTGAATTAGGTAACTATGGGGGATTATGAGTGCCCAAGAAAAGTTTCCAGGTTTTTGAGTGAATTGTATGCAGCCTTTCGTATTCTGAACCTTCAAAATGATCTCTTGCATAAAAGATTTGATGGTAGGTTTTTTTTTTTATTGAGACTACTTGATGGTTTCTAGAGTGGTATCTGCCTTTTCTATTCAACAAAATGTGTTGTATATTTAATAATTCCACAAAGTAGCTAGTATGCAAAAAGTTCTTAGATTCAGATTTGTCAATATAAAATGGATATAATTATAAGAGGTATATGCTTCATATGGTTGCTTTTAAAATATTTGAAGGCATATATGTTTCTATGAGATTAATGGGTTTATCTCCTTCCATACATGGGAAATGAGGTTCCATGAATTTACCTTTTTCCAAGGATTGGTTTGATCGCTGCTGGTGTTTTGTCTGCCCTTATCTTTGATATTTGCACTAATTGCACTCTTTTATATTATTTGATGTGTTATGCAAATCATTTCATGCATCAGATTGCGGGTTCACATATGCATTTAAGCTGAGTCAAGCTAAAGTATTCGTAAAATGTCATGAAAAGAAAGTTCCTCTTTTTAAGTCTAAGACTAGGAAATACAATTTATATAGCATTGAATCTTCCTTAAGAACATGTACATCCATATGTAACAACCACCCAAATAATCACTAATAAAATATGGATATTAGTGAATAATCTAAGCATAAAACACTTAGACTAAAATATTTTCTTTTAAAACATATAAAGAATCTACAATCTTCATAATGATGCAAGTCTATGTACAATACTATAACTACACAACTTGATTTATTTTATGACTAGATGCAAATATACACACCCAAAACCGTAATGACACATGCAAAAATTTAACTTATTTATCCATGTTCTTTCAAAAACCATTTCAAAATTATAAATGACAACACAAGCAAGGAAGTAAGAGTCATCTACTCCTTCAATGGTAACACACAAGATACATAATATATCAACATTTACATACAAACATCAACCATTCATGTTCCATGAAGCAAAAGAGAGAGAGAGAGCATCATCAAGGTGATATCCACCCTACCACGAAGCATTAGCTTCCCTATGCTACTCCACTCGAGAAGCCCGACCCATCACAAAAGATCTAGCAATAAGTGGTCAACATGCATGATGGAATCCATTTCACTTTGTAAATCACTAATGAACTATCATGCCTACATACTCATGCATCATATATACAAGCACATTTCTATATAGTACACAAAATTTGGAAGAAAATGTAACTCAAACCAAGTAATGTGATCATGGGTGTGAATCAATGTTGATCCATTTTTACATCATAAAATGCCCCAATCATCTCACTACGATAACTAGACATTTATAAGGATGGATAACATCACCATATTACAAGGCTCATAACTAACATTTAGTTCTCTAATATTTAACTTAAATTTAACATATTTTCAAAGTGATAATATTTACTCATTATTTTATTAGAGAGGAATAGTCAATAGATGACCAGTCCATAAAATAAGCTAATCCACAACCCAAACACACTTTTGTAGCTCCACTCAATATTTATTGATATGGAGGATCTAACTTCCTCCTCATGACTTAATTGGTTGTAGGTTATCACCCAA
>VDFB02000015.1:579086607-579192350 GCA_007258455.2 Sequoia sempervirens
TGTTGTTAGTTGGGATAAGTTATTTTCTTTGTTGCCTCTTCTCTCCTTACTTGTGTATTTAAATTTGCAAGAAAAATGGTGTTTGTTTTATTTAATTTCATTGTCAAAATAAATAAAGGAGTGCTCATTAATTAATTAGTTAGTTTAATTCAATCAATAAATAATCTAATCATGGATTAGATTTATTTATTGATAAATTAAATTAAAATGTTGTGTTAGCATTATTAAATTTTGAGATCAAATCAAAATAGAAATTGCCTTGCATTCCTTTTTGAAATAAAATTAAAAATGATTTTAAATGTAGATGGGTAAATTCAATTTTGTGGAAAAAGGAAAATGTAATTATCTTTTGGTTGCAAAATAGAACTTTGTTTTAAATAAATATTATGCAAATTCAATGGAAAATGGAAATTGTTTTATTAAATTGCAAAAATAAAATATCTAGTTTAGCAATAAATTTTGGTGGGTGAGTTCAAAATTAGGGGTTTGACAAATTTAGAGAAGGGATTGCATAAGGTAATTGTTGTTTTATTTTGAATTTTAATTTGCAATTTTGGAGAGAAAAACTTGGATTGAAATTCTTGGAAGAAATTGGGAAGAAAAGATTGAAGATTGGTGAAGCTGAATTGAAAAAGGAAAAGGAAAATCTCCATTGAAGGATTTGAAGCTTGGAGAAAACATAAGGTGCAATGTTTGAAATTTTATGCATTTTTTATTTTTGAAAATATTTTTTTTGAAAGTGTTCAAACTATTGGATTCAATTGTGAATTAGAAGAAGAAAACCCATCAAAAATCTCCATTTTAAATTAAATCTATAAACCCTTTTGTTGTTTGGGCAAATTTGTTTGAGTTTTGCAAAATGTATTACTCTTTTTCTCAATTTGAGCTGGAAATGTTTAATGAAAATTTCTCTATTCAAAGGAAAATACTTGATTTCTTCCTCTGTTAAAATTTTTCATTCTAGTTTTTACCAGAATAGGGGAAATGAAAGTTTTTGTATTAAAAATAAATAAAAAAATAAAATTTTATTGATTTGTGGGGTGGGGAAACCAACCCCCACCACCATCGTCACTGCGGCTACCTCCCAGCGAAAGGTAGGTGCTATGTGTAAACACACAACCACCGCTGCTCGCAGGGAGGCGGGCGCTGTGTGCTTTGCACATAGGCTCCGCCGCTCGGCGGGAGGCAGTGTTGTGTGCTTTGCACACAGCCACCGCTGCTGTGGGGAGGCAGGGCTGCGTGCCCTTAAGGTTTCGGCCATGTTTAAAACTTGCATTGTATTTTTTATTAATGTTTATTAATATTTAACTTTATTATATATGTTATAATATATATGTATATATATTATATATTATAATATTTGTATATTATAATATATAATATGTGTATATATATAATATATATGCATATACTTAATATATTTCATTCATGAAAATATCTTGGATTAAATATTTAAATATACATATTATATATATATAATGAATATGTTAAATATTAAGATTTTAATTTTAAATTATTAGAATCATAAAATTTATATTTTATTTTATTATTAAAATATGTATATATATATAAATAATAGATATAAGTTGAATACTAAGGTATTAAAGTTTAATCAAATGGATTATGGTGGTAATATTCCCTTAATTAAGGCATTTAAATGATGATTAATTTTTCTAAAACTAGAAATGTTATTAAATGATTTAACAAATAGAATTGAAATATTAGATTTAATTCCTTAATGGTGCCAAGAGGACATTAGAAAATTTAACGATTATTGAATAAAATTGATTGATAATCAAATTTCTTTATTTAGAAATTTCATTTTGATGTTTATGGATAATCAGGAAATATTAGAATATAAAAATAATGTTTAGAAGCATATGTTTAAATGATGTCTTAACATTTAAAATAGGAACTTTGAAATGATCATTCCATTTGTATAAGCGGAAATTAAATTGATGAATAGTCAAACGTATTCGTTTAAATATTGATTTTGATTAATTGTAGATTGATCAAGTAGAGCTAAACTATAGGTTTAAATTCTTTAATGTTGACAATGTGATTTAAATATTTAAATATATAACAGGATATACATTGAGTATGTACTATTAAGTACATTTGTTGGAAGGTATTCGTATTCAAGTAGAGATAAGACTTAGTTGATTTATTTGATGTGGAGTTGAAATAAAGATTGATATATTTGATCTAAATGCCATTTATTAAGATGTTTAATTCTAGAATATAGTGGAAAAACTTAGAGTAAGAAGGGACTTATTATTTAATCTAAATGTTTTGTTAATCAAGCAATTTTAATTATAGTACATTATCGTGAAACTTAGAGATAACGAATGAGTTACTTTAATCAGAGGAATTTATTAAATTAAAATATTCGGTTCATGCATATAATGGTTAAATTTAGAAGTAATGAATGATTTAATGAATCATGTGAGATTGAATTGTTGATTTATTGCTAAGTCGAAATAAAGAGTAAGTTATTTAATCCAAATGTTTTATAAATCAAGTGGATTTATTTACAGTATATGATTGTGAGACGTAGAGTTATTGATTGGTTTAATTCCAATTCGATGAGGTTATTTATTAAAATGTCTTGATTTTGGAATATGGTTGTGAAATTTAGAGTAAATAATCTGTGCCTTGAATATTTCTATGTCATGAAAAGAGATGGGTTCAATTGATTGGATAAATGCAAGTCATGAAAACTGTGTTTGACTGGATTTAGGAAATCCGAACCTTAGCTTATCTAATTGTCTGAAATGCTTTCAGCATTTGATTGTTTGTCTTCGATGTTGTGGAATTAGAGTGAATGTTTTGAAAGTCTTTGAGATAGGGGTTCGTTGTTGGTATGGGTTGTTGTACGTAAGTCAACTTTTGATGTGATGTGGGAAATATGCATAGTTACACCATGTTGTTTCACCCGGTTCTCACGAATGGGGATGATTTGTACCTCCTTGGGAATAGGAGAGGGTTATGTGGTTCGTACCTCCTTTGGAAGGAGTGCAGTTTGTATTCTGTTTGCCTCCAGTGTTTGGAGAGGATTTTGACCTTGTTGCCTCCAGTATTTGGAGTGAGTTTCTTGATTTGTTACCTCATTGGATTAGCGAGGTTGTACTATCTAGTTACCTATTGTGGTTTTCACCATGTGTGTTGTCTTAGAAGAGTGGCTTGCAATGGGGGCCGACACACAAAGTGGTGTTAGGGATAACCCTTTGCAAGTTGGTTAATTCAGTGATAACTAAATAAAATTTTAGAAGCTTAGGTTGCATCAAACATTAAACAAGATTAATTATGCCTCGCTCATGGACCCAAGGGCTTGTTTTAGACTTGGGATGAGACGAGAAGGCCTGGAATGGCAAGATCATCTATCTCATCTTCATGAGAGGTATTTGATTCCGCATGAGTAAGGATGGGTGCCGGGATTTCGATAGAGGCCACCAGGATAACCCATGGAGTGGGGGCCAGAGCCTAGGAAGATTCCCAGAGGATATCCCTTGACGAGCTATGCAATGACACTCTTCCTAAGTCAACAATTTGTACTTGATATTTGTGGCACTCTTGATCTATTCTATGTCTGGAAGCAATGTAACCTATATTAGTGATGTATGAGTCATACTAGAGTTGTTGGTTTGACCCTTCTGTTCATGTGATGTGGTACTTGTATTTATTTCGTATCAGTTTTGTGTAGCCTGTGTCTAGTGGTAGATGGTCTTGTGTGGGAATTCCTTTTTACTATCTCCTAGCATGGAGGGAGTGGGACCTTTGGGTTCCACGTGGTCAGGTGGCACATGCATCTTAATCCGTTGGTTCTTCTCCTTGTTCGTGTGGTCGTGATTTCTAGTTGGAGAGCTTGTGGGAATCAGTTTCTTCTCATGCCTTGTTCTCTCAGTACTTATTGTATTTTATTACCCCTCATTTGTTATCGAGGTGGAATTTGTAATATGTTATCATACTTGTTGGATTTACCTCATTCGGGGAATGAGTGTTGTAATCATGTTGTAAGTTATATTTTGGAATCAAGAGGTATCTCATACTCTTGGATGTAAATTATTATGAATAGAATGTATGTGAACTTTAATTGTTAAGTAATTATGGTATGGTTTTAATTCATGTTCTGTGTTTAGTTTAAGTAACACAGTCTCGTAACCTTAGGGGATTGGTTGGCATTGGTTAGTGATCATGTATGTTAATTGTTCTTGTTTAAAAAAAAAAATTAGTTCATTTGTGTAGTAAATTGCAACTTCCCCTAGGGTTGCGTGGCAGGGTGTTACAAAAAATCTCTGTGTTATGGTTCTTTGTGGATGCATTTATGATCTTGCTGTTTTCTTAATTTTCATTACAGTATTTGAATTTACATGTATTGCTGAGATGATAATTTTTGTGTAAGCCTACATGTCTAAATCTAGTGAAGGCATGATCTTGTTTTGATATACTTTGATTCATTGATGTATGTTATTCCATTCGAATATAGTGATGAAAGTAATTAAATTATTCTTCTAATTCTACACCATTTTATAATTATTTAATTTTATTAAAATATTTTGGAAATTAAGGGTTATAATTAATAAGTGATTTTTGGACCTTACATCCCCAAACGACTTTAGTAACCTCAGAGTAATTTCTAATTTCCAATTACTTCTCCATCTCCATAAGCCATGCTTTCACCGCATCTCCAGTAGTGCTACCTTCAAATTTTAGTGGTGTGATCTTTCTCATGTCATGAGATGTCTCACTTTCCAAACATTTCCTTTTGGTTCCCTCAAACTTAGATTGTGACTTATCATCCTCACATGTTCACTGCTGAAAAATGAAGGTGAAATTGTAGCTTAAAACTTGTAAAACTATGAGCCTATAGATTTAATTAAGTGTTCTTTGTCACAATTCTTGGTGTATGATTAATCTTGGTTAGATCAATTTTACCAATTGTAGAAAGAGACAAGAAGAATGAGACAAGAATATAGATGTGACACAACATATATGTGGAAAACCCTTTCAGGAAAAAAATCCTCCACCAGAATCAATAGTGCTTATATTATTTAACCTTAGAACAAGATTACAATAATACTGTATCAATCTTTGATTGATATGCTTCCTTTCCTTCAACAATCCTTCTTCACAACTTGCATAAAACTCTCATTGAAACTCTCATACACTTGCTACAATTACAAGTTATCCATGCATTTCATGTGACCAAGTATGAATCCACACATCCCATGCCATGCTTCAAACCATCACACATGCACAAGCTCAACCTGCTAACCTGCAATAAAATATAATACAATTGTTGCAATAAATAGATAATTAATGAGCATGTAAACTCATAAGAGTTATCAAATACAAGAGCATAAATCTCCTCTCAAAAATCTACACCTAGATTGTGCAAGTAGAGTTCCACATTGTAACATGAAGTCAAAACCAAAGTCTCCTCAATTTAGGCACCCCAAACTGAACACTTAACTAATCATTGGTCAAGAAAATGTCTTGCAAGCATCACCTCAAAGTTGACGCCCAAGAATAGGCCCACTTAACTAAGCCTTGTAAATATCTTCTCATGCAAAAGGTGTTAACTGAAAGATGCCAACTTGGGTGCCCAAGGTGGGTCCAAGTCAATCTTAGTTAACTGAAACATATCTCTCCACCAATTCATGCAAGCATTATGCATGATTGATCATCCCCACTTAACTGTAAGTATCCACTTGTTATATGTCATGCAACTAAAGTCAACTGAAGTCAACTAGCATTCAACTCAAACTAACTACATGCAACTGAAGATAACTGAACCATAATTGAATTGAATTGAATTGATACTGAACTGAATTGAACTCCACTTATGTAAATATCAATCCCTAACTTGTAGGATTTTTACATGCATTATTGAAATGTTATCAATCCACCAAATAGTTAACTTAAGCAAGGTGGGTTCCACCTTCCATGTAGGTGCCCCATGTGCTCCTATTTTGCAAGAGCTCTTCTTGGATGTCCCCACATGTTCCTATCATTCAGGAATAATTACAAATGTCAATTTATATGTTCATTTCATTTGAATTTAATATTTCTAATCCTAGTGTTGGGGAACACTTTCCAAGGACTTAGGAGATACATGAAATATGTTTAGGATTGTAATTAATTGGCATCCTATTCCCAACATTCTCCCACTTGACATTATACAATGCAATTATTCTAAACAAGGAATCATTATTATAAATCAAGTACAAGACTCAAGGCCAATGGCCTTCTTGCACCAAGAGAACTTATCTGCAACATTGATCAAAGTATCAACTTTCTCAATCAATACCTTTCCCAAGTCTCTGTAACCAAACTATCATAGGTAGAACTTCATGCCATCAACATAACAACCCAAATCTGCAAACAAGTCCTTGTATATCCACCATCCTACAAAATAAGACTCCAAGGCAATAACACATATATACATGCGATAAAAAACCTCTGAAGTAACTCATTGTAGTAAAGTGTAACCAATCCAAGAGAGGTTCCCCTCTCATACAGAACACATATACCTTCTAGAACTCCCACTGCATAGGTAATGTCAAATCTGAAAACAAGATCACAACATTGACAAGTCCTCCTATAGCACTTCACATAGAGGATGTGGCTAACTCCTCTATCATAGTGTTAAAGAAGCATACAATGATATGCAAAATACATCTCTCATAACATAAGAACCTTCAAGAAGAAGAAAATATACCCACAAAGAGAGAACCTACAAATCAAACCATGTTCTTATACCACACTAACATGTGCCAAACTGTGTAAAGTAAGATCTGCTTCAACACTCCCAAATTGAAAGGATATCAACATCTAACCATTCAACTCATAATAAAACATGGCAGAACTTAGATGTAAACCTCTCACAGAAAGGAGATCAAACTTAGCCAAACATTTCCACAACAAAAGGGAATATTCCCAAAGCCACTAACTATCTCTCGTACCTCTCCTACCCAAATCCTCAAAACTAACTCAAGTTCAAGATTACATGGAGAACAATGGAAATACATAAAATCATGCATCTACTTCTCATCAATCCCTCAAAACTCAATTTTAAAGACTAATGCATAAGAGAAGACAAGATACATATAAATAATGCATCTAATAATCATGCAGGCAACACCTCTTAGATCATTTACCTGCTGAGTAGACCAAGAGTGGGACACAAGATTGTCCTATGCATACAACACCAAGCAATATAGGCTTTTAATAAAGACAACCTTCTCATCAGGTCTTTGATGGACTCACATCCATTTCTAGGTGTAGGCTCCTCGGTCTTTATTGTTGAAAAACTTTTATAATAAGTAACCATTCCAACACATAACTCTTAATATAAGAAATATCCAGCCTAACCCAAGTCTTTCTAGTATCCATGAGCGTACCAATCAATCCATGCAAACTTCAAATGCAACCTACATAATCATGAAGCTCCAAGCAAATGATTAATACTCAAAACCAAAGAGAACTACATCATCTCCAAAGGAAGAACAATAACACCTTTACCAAAGACTCTAAGGGTCCTCCATGAAACAAGATTTTAAAAACTATTCAATTCACATGAAGATAACCATATCCTACCAAAGCTCCCATTGAGCTATGATATCAAGCTATACATGGAAGCATGATAAACATCAAACCATCACTATCAAAAGCTCCCACTGAAACATGTAACCAAGCTATCCATGAAATCCATATATGCAAAACCATGGGTTCAAAACCATGAGTTCCAAAACCATGGACCAATACAGCTAGCACAAAACCATGTATTAAAGACCACTAAAGGTTAATCCACTAACTCTAACCCAAGAACTAGTTTAACCCAACTGCCCCCCCTTACCACCTGATGGAACTCCTCTCTTTCGAGGCTTTTCCTTTTAGGGATTGAGCAAGCCATACCAGGTCTTGCAACCATCAGCCCAAATATAATGTAACATACTTCACTATTATTGCTAATATAGGGTATGACTTGGTTGGTAGCAAGCTGGATTATTATGGCTTGCCGGTAGGAAACAAGAGAAATTTTTTTGACCCCAAGCATTTGATCTATGATGCCAAAATTTCTCAAAAATGAAAGGATATGAGCATAATTTCCATGTCGATGATGTCATTAGGAACTGTGAGGAAAGTCAAGTGATAATGAGGATAAATGCATACAATAGAATTGTTATGGCTAAGGCTTGGAGAATGAATAATAACCTAGCCTATGTGGAAGATTTTCATGAAATTTGAGATCCTATGGAAAGAGTTGATCAATTTCTTCTACATGAGGAAGAAATAATAAAGGATGTACCTCTAGTGGCATTTGAGAAGAGAAGAAATGTTGGCTCTAGAAGGAAAGAAAAAAATATAACACCACTGGGCCATCTGTCACCATAGCCTACTCCAGAGGTAAGCTTCTTAGTTGACACCCCAATCATGGTTGAAGATGATACTAAAGGGGAAGAAGAGGTCACACAGATTAACACTCTTGTTATTCCCCAATATGAGATGCCACTAGAAAGGAGTGTGATTACCTTTGAAGCTTCCAATGAGCTATCTGATGATGTGAGACACCGTGCCAGTCAAGAATTCATTGCAGATGATGCATTTGTCCAAACTTCTAAATTTAAGGCTTTCATCTATGAGTATAAGGGAAAGGTGGTAAGGGAAAGGCTAAAAGACATTGACTCTGAAAAGGAAGCTTATGCTTTGAAAGAGCTTCAACATGAAATTGATAAAGAGATGAAGAACATAATTGCTGAGAGAGGAAGAGAATTATTGCAAGAAGCTGGGGTTATGCTCTTTCCAGGGTGGGATATTAGTTCAAACATTGTGTTTGACAACTTTCTAAAGAGAAAGAATAAAACCTTGCACTTGATAGATGAAGCTGGTGATAAGATCTATATTGGATCAGGATATAATCCTAATAATACTACTTTACAGATATGGTCACTTTATCTGCCAAGAAAAAAGCCTTCCCTTGTTGATCATCATAAAATTTATGGACATCTCTTGGTGCAAATGGTAGGAGAGACAGATCTTATGGAAACTGCTGACTTGAATGTAAATTTGGCCAAGTTCACCAAGGCTCAAATTCATAAACTAATAAGGGATAACAAGGGACTGATAGAAGAGAATGAAGGACTAAAGTAGGAGTTGATTAGCTACAGAGATAGACTACCTTCTTCATTAGGGCTTTACACTCCATTGATTGAGCATGAAAGAAAGGTGCTAGAAGCAATGTCAAAAACTACCTACTGGAAAAACATACATGAGAAAGTTCATAAGGAATAATAGGAGTTAAAAGGAAAGTTCAAGACCTCCATCTTTGAAATGGCATCAGAGATAGTTTGCATGAGATTTGAAGATATGCATAAGCATGCTGAAAAAGTCTGGCATATTCATGAAAAAACATATGTAACATTATTGGAAAAAACTAGATTGAGTGACAAAATGAAGGAAGTGGAGTCTCATATCATAACAAAGAAGGAAGACAACACTGTTGTGCTACAAGAATATCAAGAGCTTATGAAAGCCCATAAAGATTTCCATACCATCTTGACACATGAGTTAAGTGACTTTAGTCAGCCACTAAGTATGGCCTTTCCCAACTTCTTTGAGGAAACAAAATTAAAATATCAAGATACATGGAAGGATGAGATAGCCCACTATTTTCTAGTTGTTCTTGATGCAATCAATGATGAAGATGAGGTACTTAAGAAAACACATCAACAACTTGGAAGGATTTTTGAATTGGAGTATGTCATGAAAGATATTATATATAATTCATAAACTCATTACAAAAGTGGGTACATTGAGCATTTGTCGAAGATTAACTCTTTCATTGCACAGGCCAAGAGAGGAGTAACAAGGATTGGAGTTTGATGGTTTTGATACACGATCATGGTGTATGAGCCTTGAATAGGTCTTAGGCGATCACGAGTGCTTACTGGAGATTAACGGATAGTAGTGCATCCACCAAAAAACTCTCAATATTTTATGTTTATGCTAATTATGTTTTAGTTATGAAGCGATGTGACTTTTTGTAAATGGGCCTAAAGCTTGTTGCTTCCCATACAAATAGGGAAACCGAGGCCCAATTTTGAAATCATCATCATCAGATCATATTCCATTAGAGTAGGCATTATTAAGAAGATAGGTTGCATAATCTGCCCATCAATATCATACTAAAAGACTTTTGTTACAAATGCTTATATTTTGAAATAATACAATGGAGCAGACTACTTATAATTGGTAATCCATTTTTAGTGTTCAATTACTATGTCAATTTTCATTGCTTATCTATTACTTTGTTGTCTCCAAAGTGGTCTTTTCAAGTTATTTAAGTCTTCAAGATTTATCAGAACACATTTTTTGTTACTGTGTGGATGCTTTGATTAGTTTCTGGTTGATGTGAAGTAAAAACCTTTCAAATAGTTTACTTTAATTGGTCGCTGCCCAGGGTTAAAATCCTTTTAAAGAGGTTATTTTATGATCATGTATATTTTTTTCTACATACTTCACCATAAAATTATTAGACCCATTATCACATATAAACCCACAAGAATGGTGAATGTGTCATGAAACCATAATGGAATTCCTAATTTGATGATTATTTGATGATACAATTATGACATGTGGAATTAATTCTATCATGTGGAATTAATATGGGTTATAGTAGCTAGATAAAAACCTATTGGAATGTCATAATAAGGTAGAAAAATAGAAAAAAAGATAAGAGTCTCATTAGAATCTATTTGGCTAATTCAATATTTTTGAATGTACATGAAGAGACCATTATAGCACTTATTTTAAAGAAATTAGGAGATACATATCAAGCTAAATCTATAGTTAATAAAATATTTCTAATAAACAAGTTATATACCATCAAAATGGAGAGTGGCGGTTCTATAGTTTAGCACTTGAATTAATATTATTGAAACATTTCAAAGTTTAGGCCATAAAAATAATCCTTTCTTAAACATGGATTGCAAATAATTCTGAAAATTTAAAAGTCTTGGTCATTAACATTATTGGCTGCTACAATGTCATCCAGTGTATCATTGTCAATGTTCATATTTTCTTTCAAGTATTTAATATTATGATCATCCTCATCTTGACCTACATTATCTTCATCATCATTGAAATTTGACTGTAGACCATCTATATTGTTAGTAGATGTATTTGGATCATCATTTTCTATACTATCCATATTGTTGTCTTCCATAACATTATCTAACTCTGGATTGTTGTCTTCTTGTGCCTGAACATAACCATCTTCAACATCATCATGGATGTCAATTTCTTCGATGTTCTCTAATCCTTCTCTCTCATTTTGTTGGCCATCATTGTTTTGCTTAGTATCCACTAATGTTTCATCAAATACATGCCTTAATATTGGATCATAATGTATGACAAATATCCATTTCAGGTCCAAAATATCTTCATAGAAAAATACCTACACATGAACGACATACATATATTAGACATATGTTATAACAATTTAATTGATTAATAAACACATGTATATATTTGCAATAAACTACGAATTAATAGATTAATGATCACTACCACTTCTTGTTTGAGTTAAAGAAATACCTGCTCATAATGAATTGGTAGAAAATGAGGCTCCTTATCCTCTAGTAGGAAGCATGAGGAATCTATAGAAAACAATCCACTATGGGTATCATGTCTTCGTGTCCTCTCAAATGCTTCATACCATCTACACTTAAAAATATAACATTTAAAAGAGCAATAATCTAACTCAATAATTTCTTGTATTTTCCCAACACATTGTAGATTCCCTTAGATTATATTCTTATCTTTTGAGCTTGATCAACTGGATTGCTTGAAGTCAACCATGATGCCACAATCGAAGGATCATCTCTTTACATCTACACTTTCTACACGATAATGTCGACCATATGCTCACATTGTTGGATATTACCTCGCCTATGAAAGACCATTTATTTCAGTGAAAACAAATATAATGACGAATATTAAAATAGTTAATAGTGTCAAAACTATAAGGAAACAACATTTTGTAAAATTCCAAATTGTACCTTTCTTTCACATCCTCTAGACATGTTGATTTCATCTTCTGTTATGTTTGAATCTATACTTGCATCTTCTATTTGATTTTGAATTTGTTCAGTAACCCATTCTAGTGTGCAATCTTTTCCCCCTTCCCCAAGCAGATCAGTGGGAAGTAGAGTATTCCTTGGGTTCGATCTCTTAAATTGTCTCCTTGTTTCTAACACTTCTCTCTTTTTATCATACAGATCAATCCATTTTTTCATAAAGTCCATGTGGTATAAAATGAACTTGTTGAGTATAGCACTTTCTTCTACACCTATTACATGTCAACATGTTTATTTCAAACTCCAAATGTCATGCTATTAATTTGACAAATAAATTACAGAGTAAATTAATGATTGCAAGAAAAACAACCACACTGATCATGAATTTACTTACTAATTTCTACTTGAACACCATTACATTGTGGTTTTTCTCCATCAATAATATCTGATGCTCATTCTTCATCCCAAAAGTGTGGCCCATCTTCAAAATCCTTACCAAGGAATTCACATAGGAAGAAAAATGCTTCATTCAATACATAACCTTCAACCACGAAACCCTCTAGATGTGCCTTTTGTCAAACATATCTTTTTAGAGTTTTCATATACCTCTCAAAGAAAAAAATCCACCTCATTGATACAACACCTGCCAATTCAATGTCATCAACTAGGTGTATAAGTAAATGGACTTGTAGGTCCATGAAACTTGTAGGGGGGTTCTTCTCAAATACACATACAATTTCTGTAATTTCCTTCTTCCATTTTGGAACTTCACATTTGTGGATCTCCTTGTAGGTCACCCACCTAATATAAGAATAGTAAATTAGTATGAACCTTTAGTCAAAATTTAAAATGCAATATAATATCTCTATGTCTCTCACAAATGAACATTTCATATAACCACATACCTTGTAAATGTTGACAATCGACTTATGGCATTCCTTAAGTTAACTGTAAGATAGGAATCCCCCCTAATTGCCAATGGCATGATATGCTATCAAACACATTTATGAAAAGGTCATTAGTAATTTTTTCTCACACAACAAAATATCAAAATATATTTAGTACTTAATCAATGTTACCAGTAAATGTTAAATGATGATATATAATACCATCATAAAATTATGAAAATCATGTGTTTTAAATCATGTGATATGTCCATCAACTGTAAAAGCTTTAGCCAATGATGACCCACAAACAATAGGTGTCCTTATTGAATGGATGACATTTTTTAGTTGGTCTAGCTCTTTTTTTTTTTCAAAATCCATGGAGCTTCTACATATGTTTCATTTTCCCTGTTTGGCCATAAATGTTTTCTATTAATTTTGGTACGTGAAAGAGCAATATCTCTCCTTAAAGACAAGGTGTCCTTCTCTTTGCCTGATATATGTTGAAATATAGAATCTGGGAAATTTTTGAAGATGTGCATAGGATCTAATAGGTGAGATATTAATAGATCCTTCCAGTAAGGGAGCTCATAAAATATGGATTTCCTTTTCATTCCTTCTGGCATATTAACTACAACTTTTTTTGGTTCTTCAATTGAATCACCCCGATCAAAAAAATCCTCCCAAGATTTCAATTCAACATCTTGATACTTCTTAAGCCAATCACCTAGACCCATAGTCATGGGAGGGACTCTATTTTCAACTTTTCCATCAAATTGATTCTTCAGGCGATTTCTAAACTTATGATCTAGTGGTAGAAAAACCCTATTGTTTGCGTAAATAAATTTATGTAGATCTTTAGAATACCACCCTTGAAATTGTTTTGCACATATTGGACATGCAAATATCCCCTTTGTTTGAAGTCCTACAATTCAATAAGTAATGTTAATAACATCAAAAAAATAGTATAAAACTAAGTATGAAAGTTGGGATCAAAATAAATTATGACTGTAAATATGTAAATATTTTATCTTACAAGAACAAACACCAAGTCCTGGGAAATCATGAATAGTCCAACATAGCACACCATACAACATGAAGGACCTATTTTATGGAGGACATGATAAGTCATACATTCTTATGCCTTTCCATAGCAATTGGATCTCATCAATAAAAGGCGGAAGATAAACATCCATGTTTTTAACTTGATGTTTTCCTAGAACAATGAGAGTCAACATAAGGTGCTCCTTTCTAACACTCATCCAAGGGGGAATATTGTATACTATCAATCTGACTGGCCAAATACTATAATTTGAGCCTAGGAAAGAGAATGGGCACACTCCATCAATTGCAAGACCAAACCTGATACTACAGGGTTCATCTTTGAATTTTCTTGGTCATTTTTCCTCTATGTGTTTCATTGCTTTGGAGTCGACTGAAATTCACATGAGTCCATATTTTCCCATTCTTTGCATGCTAGTCCATCAGTTGTGCAAGTGACTTGCAACAAAACATTCATTGAAGTCTAGGTATAATTAGCATGTGACGTAAAACCTTCTTTGGAACTGTAGGACCTTGTACATCTGTACAATATATCTTCTCTTTGCATACAAGGCATTCTACCTTATTTTTATATTCATCTCTGTATAAAATGTAATCATTTTTACATGAATGAATTTTCTTAAATTCAATCCCCAACTCAACCAACAATAGACGCGCCTCTCTACAAGTTGATGGCAACACATTCTCTTTAGGGAATATTTTAGTTTTTAGTGCCCTGTAAGATTGTTAGAGATTAAATCAATTGAATGTTTGACTTATGATGAACATGTTTGATATGCCAATCTATACTAGGACTATTTATATACAATATATGGTTTTAAAATCCCTTTAAAGAAATATAAATGAAGTTGATGAATGTTTACGAATTATGTACACCAATTGACAATGCAAAGTAAGAAATAGATTTTAACTCAATTTAGTAGGGTAGTGAATCCTTTGTCTGGCCAACCAAATAGTGACTTGATTTCTAATAATATTAATGTGCATTCCAGTTTTGAGGTTCTACTTGCACCCGATTTGAACATGGGTGTCTTCGCTGCTTGCTTCATGGAGTCTTTCAGGTTGTTATCATCAACATTACGTTGGTGGTAATTACCCCTGCTATCATCGTTACTGTGAACCATATGATCATTATTGTCATCATTGTTTCCATCCCCAAAGAAACTTGTAAGCATTTCATTCAATCCTTCTTCATGCACCGCATTTTCACTATCATGATCATCATCATTAAGGCTAGGTGGCATGTCATCAGTGTATGCAGATCTCATTAGCTCTTCAAATTTCTCAGGTGGTAGTATTCTCTTCAATCTTGCTCTTTTCACCTTGGTATTGTTAAAAGGATGGTTTGGATCATCCTATCCAAATCTTAATAACCCAGTTGGATCATGGGTATTAGTATGTGTTTCATCAACATCTTCTACCTATTAAGAAACACAAGCATTATTTAATGTTTTCCAACAATTGGATAAATCATAAATGTATCAATTTCAAAGAAATATAATCAAATATGGCTTAAAAAATAAAAATAAAGATTGAATGAACATATATACATCAATTGAATAATGGAACATTATTTTATAAACTGCCTTTTTTATACAATAATTTAAATAAAACACAATTTTGACAACATAGTTTATAAAACATTAGTCCACACTCATTTTTTATTCTTTGGTTTTCTGCCCTTAAGAACATCCTTAGGGAGACCTTGTTCTACCCTTTTTTGTTGTGCAGGAGTGTGTTTTAAGAAGGGGTAATCAATCAATAACTCATCCCCAATGGTAAGGTCCATAATAGCCTCAACCATTATAAATACATCAACCTCTCTTTCCATATCTCCATCTTTATCATTTATAACCTCAACAAATTGACAATTCGGTCTATCAGTAGGGTCCCTTCCCTTACTACTATTTATAATTCCTGCAATATTTTTGTGTGTGTATGCACGTCCATCTATATAATAAGATGACCTCTATTAATTTCTTTTCCACTCTCCAATTGGAGACAATGTGTATACATATTCAAATTTAGACCATATGCTTACATGCTAGGCTTATATTCTGCTAGCCTTCTCCATTCACCACTGTAATATGATGGAACATAATATGGCATTAATCTCCGAGTGGTTTGTTCTGGATTGTTTCTATGTTTAGATCCCACATGTACATTTTGGACAATAAAGAGGCCTAGATTCACTCCATGAATACTGGAGGGTCGTATCATGTAGCTGTATCCCCAAAATTGAAACACCTCATACACTCTAGGTAGTTGTTGATCACTAGGCCAAGCGCAATATAGTCGACGATCAAATGTCTCTTTATAAATTGATCTCAAACTCAGGGGAAAGTCATCATCTCCATCACATTCATTCTCATAGGGTATGTAGTCCACCTTCCCCTTGTCTTTAAGCAAATTATGCATCTTTAAACCGGTTCTTGTTCTGTTACTTGTTCTCATCAATTCCTCATCTTCTGAGCTGGTATATTGTCACATATTTTTGTTAGATGTATCATCTGATAAATGATCATTTCCCTCTAGGCTGGAAGTTAGTGATCCAAGAAACTTTAAACCAAGAAATTTTCTTGCAAGTATCCATTAAGAAAAAAATTGGTTATTTAAATAATATAAAACAATGTTTAAACGAAGTATACATGTTATTTATATCAAATTGGAAAATTCCTTGCCACAATTCCTATTGGATTTGAATCGATTGTAGGAGGCATACTACCGACTGGAAGCTCATCATATATGTAATGTCTTTTTACAATTGCTCATTTGAATTGTTTCTTTCCATGACATACAAAACATCCACAAACAATAATTTTCTCAAAGTCTTCATCCCATGTACTATAGTCCTGACCAACCTCTTGTTCAGTGCAATCATTTGTTGTGTCTGCAGGATCCATTGTCATATCCTCTTCCACTCACTATCCTCTCCGTGATTTAATAGTTTTATTTCCACATCCATGTACATATATTCGTCTTTTGCTAATTGAATGCTCAGGCTATGCATTTTCTCCAATCTCCATCTAAAATAATCAACAACATGCATTAATTTATGTCAAGATTAAATAATAAATTATAAATTTCAATAATACTGTGAAAAAAGATGGATGTATCACAAAATGCCATCAGATCATTTTTTCCTAAGTTAAGTCAAAATTTGAGTACCTGATGTCCCGCTTTATCCATCGTGTCCTCATTTGATATGACACGGACTATTGCCATGGCCTCATCTCACCCCTATAATACACAACATAGTAAATAATGTTTAGTACACCAATTATATCATTTCAATGAATATGCTATCCAACACAAAAACTCACTTTAGTCATATATTTTACATATTGATATCATTTTTTGGCCATCATAATCTTCAAACTTTTCCCTTGATCATAGAATCACATTTAATCACCATTCCTGTGCATTTTCAACCAATAAGTTTGATCTCAGAGGCCTCATGGAAAAAAAATGATTTTATCTCCTCTATGTTGTAGCATTTGTGAATTCATAAACACCTTCCTCCTTTGCTTGAGGTTGCTTTCTCTTCTTACCTCTATTGTATCTGTAGATTTTGTTGTCATATCTATTTCCAACCACTTTCCTCTCCGCGATTTAGTAGATCTATGCCATCCACGTACTCTCTCCATTGCCTCCTGTGGATCCTGTAATACACAACAATGACAATTGTCAAATAATAGTTGTGCACCAAGAGAATATTGTTAAAATTATCTTGTTAATACGCTTGACTTTCATTAAGACACACTATGAAAAACAAAATAGGACATTGCAACATTTTGCTCTTCACAAAAAGTTTACATGCAAAATCTTGAAAACTAAAGCTCAAATCTCTCTAGGAAGCATGCAATACACAGAGTATGTTGATGCAATGCCAATGTCACATGATAATGATTTAGTTCTCATAGATGATTTTTCATAATTCCCCAATAAGCCCTATATCTAAGATGATAGTAATGAATTAGGGTTTGTCCTTTTATACAAATCTGTAACATGCAATTTGAAATATTTCGCACTTTAGATGACTCATCTAGTTGTATAGGGTGAACATGGGCTCATTTAAATTTAAATTTAAAAGTTTAGGGGTCATTTCTGAGTTCACAAATCTAACCTCTATTAGTTTTGCACCCACAAAATTGACATGGGATAAGGAATAGATAAAATAGGGAACCATGATTGCTCCCTTGGAACATATGAAGATGAAATCAATTTAGGATCAACTTATTTATCAACTTCCAAGCAAAACACATCATTTTGCACTACTAGGCGGTAAATTAGGTGCACTTTGTGCCACCTTTGGCACCCCAAACAAATCATATTTAGGGCTAAAAATCAGTGCTAAAGTCGGCATTAACTTCATCGACTATAGCATGACTACTAAATCAAAAACAAAAATTAAAAACTTCTCGCATCAAGGAAGAGATGACAGGAGAAAAATGCCGCGTGAAGGAAGAGAGGAGAAAAAAGGGGAAAATGACATGAAGGAGGGCTACAAGCAAGTAGATCATAAATTCAATTTAGTTTGCGACACCAAAGGCAAGGTTACAATTTTTTTTTTCATTCCCACAAATATTTTTGTTTGGATTAAATGGAGAGGATTGTGAAGAAAGGGTTGTGAATATTTTTTTTTTTATAGGTGAATCATTCAAGTCTCATGTGGTTGCAAAGGATGAGGGTACAATTGTAGACATTGCATTATTTCCTCCACATACGAGAGCAGTGAATGCATTTTTGAAACCCCAATGCCCTAGTTTGCTTATCATTCCCATCCCAAGATTTCAGATTTTAGTTTGATTTCTCGAACCTTCCTTTTGTACCTTTCTCTAAAGACAAATTTCTCGCTTCCTTCCTAAAAAATTAGTCAAGTGCTTTCAAGACAAGTTGTTAAAATGCATTTGTCCCACTACAACTAGGTCTCGTGGGAACAAAGGTTGGTCAAGACAATACGAGGAGATAGGGATTTTGAGATGATATCTGAATAATAGATCATTTCCTCAAATTTGTGAGACCTTCGAACTTAAATTAGCTATTACTAATTTTCAGTTATTATTTTACAGAACAATGAGCTTGTGGTTTCGAATTGATTGTGCACACACATTCATTTTATTTCTAATCAACGGATGCAACTCGAGCATGGGACCTATCTGTGTTAACTCTCAATAAAACCACACTTTGCACCATTTTTATCCCCCAAAGATTACCATTCTACATATGTGCACAAGCGTTGATTTTTTTACAATACATTTGTTTCATTTTGTAGATATTTATATCCTTTCAAATATGTTTTCCCTGCAAATTTGTTTTAATAGGGTTTGATCATTTGTTGGCCCTTTAGGGTTGTTACATTTTCCCATTAAACTATAGATTCCCTCCCAAGGAAATAATTGATTCATAGGCATTTAAATCTAGAAAGAGAGTCATTCAAAACAAAACTTTCATACCACAAACTGGATGAAAAATTTCATACCTGATAGTGTGTACTTCGTTTGCCTCCACAGATTGGACAAAAATAATTTTCCCTAGGTCGCCTCAAAATGTCAAGCAATAGAGGGAAGAGAGAAAAGGGAGCAGACTCTAGCCACAATGAGGTAATTCATTGTCAATTTATAGATTTGTAAATGTTTCCATTGTTTCTTTTATTTTTAGTTTTTAGTTTTTTAGTTTTTAGTTTTTTTTATTATAAATATATATATATATATATATACATAGGGACATGAGATTGACAAAGATAAAGAGGCATTGGATTCCATATCGGGGGTAGAGGCAGTCAACAAATTGGATACTATGGACTTGACAATGCTTGCTAGCTACATAGAAAAATGATCTAGTGAAGCCCCTCAAACATTGCAACCAAGTCAACCATGTCAAAGGGAATCAATTGATTCGCAAAGCAGTCCTAGATCAAGAAAAAGATCTAGGAGGAAATCAATAACAATAAACTCTAGGAATGTGGAATAGGGACTAGAGACTTCCACTGTCCCATCCACTGCTGGGACACAAACTTCTTCCACCATGCCATGTTTTGCATCTTGCATTGGTAGCTATGATACCAAGATAGAATATGATGTAGTTTCAAGGGAAGTCCGAATGACAGATGCTAAAAAAAAATGTGAATAGGTTGAAGGAATCATGCCTTCAATGGTTCAAAGACCATCTACATTTTCCATTCACAAAGATACCCATGCACCTGCAAAAAGCAGTTATCCATGACATGGAGACTGAATTTGGCACAGGTTGGTCTATGAAGAAGATAAAGCTATGAATGTCTCAAAATTGCAAGAGATTTTGATGCAACCAAGAAAGAAGATAAAAAAACTCCCTCCCGAGCTAAGGCTCAAAAAAAGGCCAATTGATGTAAGTGTGAAAGTATGGAAAGAGCTTGTAAAAGCATATGAGAAGTTTGATGCACAAAGGAAGTCCAGTGAGGAGAGTACACAGGTATTTGAATTTTCTCATAAGATTATATCAAATTTATTAAATGATTTTTAAATTTTATTTGTGCATAGTTAAATTGAATTAGTATATGTTTTAGGACAAGGCCTCCAAGGCTAGGCTTGAAAAACTTCGTGCCATGCATCACAGTGGCCAGAAAGGTTTACAGGCCTTGATCTGTACATTTGTAAGTATATTTAATATGTTAAATGATAATTTTTTTTATTTCCTAGGAAAAAGTAAATGACTCCATATTAATTAGTTTAACTAGTCCATGTGCCATGTTTTGACAGGAGGAGAAATATGGCTGACATCCAAAGCAATTTGAAAAGGAAAAGTTACTAAGGAAAAAGTGGGTTGATTGTGTAATCTGGATGGAGAATGAGGTATCAATAGTTGAATTTGAATAACTTAGTTGGATATTGTTGTGTTAATATGTCAATTTGGATTTCTTGTGTTGAGTTGTTTATTGATGCGTAGGATGAGTTCTAAAGTTCTTCTCTATTGGCCCTAGATCCCACTCAATTGTCCCATTATTTCATGTTGAGGAAAAAAATATTGTTTTCCTTAAAGGGCAGTGGGTGACATTCATGCCTTATTTTCATTGCATCTTTTAATTAATGACCATGGTCTTTTAATATCTCTTAAATTTCCTCTTTTAAGTTATAAGTTATATCATTTTAGTAACTTATTCCCATGTTGATTTGATTTAACTTCTTTTCTCTCAAACATGGTATCTCAAGGAGTGCTTCCTTGAATTCATATTGCCATTCTACTAAGTGATCCACATGCATCTTTGCCATCTTTCCTCACGATGCTGCCATTCTTTTAACATGTAAGAATGTTTTGATGCATCTTGGTAGGAATGCTATAGATCTAACACATCCTTGTAGTCTACATCACTTGACGTAGCTAACCAGCCACTTAATTTTTCCATCTAATTTAAAAAAAGGCAGTAAATTCCTGTCTTCCAAGTTAAAAAACTCCATAAATAAAGAAATCAACAGTAAAAAACTTGCAACCTAATCTGATCAATATAGAGAAGTGTGTAATACTAGACTTCTTAACATTCAAAAGATAAATGGAATGTCCTTAACACCCAATAGAGCTATCCAAAAAAGCTAACTAAAAAAACAAACGTGCTCCTGCACACAATGGCCTAATGGCTGGTTGTCATAGAAGTCAAACTACCGAAGTAACAACATTGATCAAGTTAACATATATGCATCATTTGCATAAATAGTTGAACCATTTATGTGCATGAATAATTTATAGTAGATATAGATGAACTCAATTCATCCGACTTTATGCCTCTTGGCAAGCATACCTCTTGAATCTCTAATATCAGGTGCCTGAGACTTCCCTTTAGCTTTTACCTATTGTCGCTGCCTTTCCTCTTCACTGTTAGACTTGTCTCCTCCTTATCTACATTTCTAGCTTTGACTTCTAATTCATCCCATGTTTTACCTTCCTCTTCAAAATATTCTTCTTCTTCTTCGTCCTCATCTGAATCCACAAGAGATTCATCTTTTGAACCCTCCTCATCTGATTCTGATTCCTCTTCTACATCAAAGTGTTCATACCCTTGATTTGGCTCTTCTGAATTACTAGAATCGGAATCACTAGATTCCATATTCAAAAATTCCCAACCATCATCTTCAAATAAATTTATCTGGATCATCAGTAATAGTCTTCAAAATTGGCTGCCAGTTCAAGTTCATTCTGCTTTCATAATACTTTATATCCATGGAGTTCAACCATACCTTGATGCCATCAAGCAAAGATTGAGGAATGGCGTCAATGCGGAGCACATCCTACTTGAAATATTTGAAAACAATAGCCATATCAAATTCCTTTTTCCCAAGTCCTACTCTCTCAAGGTTAACAATCTCAATCTCACTAATAGTGATCTTTAAGAAAGGTAATTCCACCAACTCTACCAAACAGTTTACCGTAGGAACAATAAAAGCAAAGGATTTGAAAGGAACTCCATGAAAACGTCCAAGCTCTCTAAATGATATATCAAACTCTAGTTCAAATTTTTTTAGATGAGGCTACTCCCATAGCTCTCTTACTCGCTTGAAAAATCCTCAAAACTCTACATTGATTTTATTTTTCCTGTCCCTCTCTTGTTGTTCTTCCTCAATTTCATCAGGATCATACATTGACCTTCTTGCCCCTCCTAAAGTTTGGATCACATCCATTACCTCCACATAAAACTAGAAATCCTTGCTCTTCTTGGTTCCCACCATGATAGGGTCATGCAAAAGAAAATGAAGCAAAGTAATCATCTCCTTCTCCGCTGGCTAGAAGAATGCATGCTTAATGTTTTGATACATGATATAAACTCTCTCTTCTACTCTCATGGTTGAATACTGAAATCCATTATGGTGGGCCTCCAAAGTTCTAGTCATCTTTCTTCCTCTTCCACCAAATGTTGGCCTGATCTACAAGTCTACCAGCCTAATTGGCTTTATTTTTGAAAGTTGAAGTTTCTCCTGAGCCACCAGTGTAGTTCTCTCTATCTTTTTAGATCTTAATTCATTGCTACAGGAAATTAGCACCTAATTGATTAATAATCTCAATCTCACTAATAGCGATTATTAAGAAAGGTAATTCCACCAACTCTACCAAACAATTTACCATAGGAACAATAAAAGCAGAGGCTTTGAAAATAACTCCATGAAAAAATCTAAGCTCTCTAAACATTATATCAAACTCTAGTTTAAAATATTTTAGATGAGGCTGCTCCCATAGCTCTCTTACTCACTTGACAAATCCTTGAAAATCTGCATTGATTTTATTTTTCTTGTCCCTCTCTTGCTGTTCTTCGTCAATTTCATCAGGATCACACATTGACCTTCTTGCCCCTCCTATAGTTTGGACCACATCCATTACCTCCACATAAAACTGGACATCCTTGGTCTTCTTGGTTCCCACCATGATATGGTTATGCAAATGAAAATGAAGCAAATTAATCATCTCCTTCTCTGCTGGTTGGAAGAATGCATGCTTAATGTTTTGATACTTGATATCAACTCTCTCTTCTGCTCTCATGGTTGAATACCGAAATCCATTATGGTGGGCCTCCAGAGTTCCAGTCATCTTTCTTCCTCTTCCACCAAATGTTGGCCTGATCCACAAGTCTACCAGCCTAATTGGCTTTTTTTTTGAAAGCTAAAGTTTCTCCTGAGTCACCAATGTAGTCCTCTCTGCCTTTTCAGACTCTTTCGTTGCTACAGGAAATCAACACCTAATTGATTAACAATATCAATCTCACTAATAGTGATTACTAAGAAAGGTAATTCCACCAACTCTACCAAATAGTTTACCGTAGGAATAATAAAAGTAGAGGATTTGAAAGGAACTCCATGAAAACCAAGCTCTCTAAATGGTATATCAAACTCTAGTTCAAAATCTTTTAGATGAGGCTGCTCCCATAGCTCTCTTACTCACTTGACAAATCCTTGAAACTCTGCATTAATTTTATTTTTTCATGTCCCTCTCTTGTTGTTCTTCCTCAATTTCATCAGGATAATACATTGAACTTCTTGCACCTCCTAAAGTTTGGACAACATCCATTACCTCCACATAAAACTGGACATCCTTGGTCTTCTTGGTTCCCACCATTATATGGTTATGCAAATGTAAATGAAGCAAAGCAATCATCTCCTTCTCTGCTAGCTATAAGAATGCATGCTTAATGTTTTGATACATGATATCAAATCTCTCTTCTGCTCTCACAGTTGAATACCAAAATCCATTATGGTGGGCCTCCAGAGTTCTAGTCATATTTCTTCCTCTTCCACCAAATTTTGGCTTGATCCACACGTCTACCAACCTAATTGGCTTTGTTTTTGAAAGCTAAAGTTTCTCTTGAGTCAATACTATAGCTCTCTCTTCCTTTTCAAATGCTTTCATTGCTATAGGTAATTAGTGCCTAATTGATTAACAATCTCAATCTCACTAATAGTGATTACTAAGGAAGATAATTCCACCAACTCTACCAAACAGTTTACCATAGGAACAATAAAAGTAGAGGCTTTGAAAGGAACTCCATGAAAACCAAGCTCTCTAAATGGTATATCAAACTCTAGTTCAAAATGTTTTAGATGAGGTTGCTCCCATAGCTCTCTTACTCACTTGACAAATCCTTGAAACTCTACATTGATTTTATTTTTCCCATCCCTGTCTTGTTGTTCTTCCTCAATTTCATTAGGATTATACATTGACCTTCTTTCCCCTCCTAAAGTTTGGACGACATCCACTACCTCCACATAAAATTGGACATCCTTGGTTTTCTTGGTTCCCACCATGATATGGTTATGCAAATGAAAATGAAGCAAAGTAATCATCTCCTTCTCTGTTGGCTGGAAGAATGCATGCTTAATGTTTTGATACATGATATCATCTCTCTCTTCTTCTCTCATGGTTGAATACCGAAATCCATTATGGTGGGCCTCTAGAGCTCCAGTCATCTTTATCCCTCTTCCACCAAATGTTGTCCTAATCCACAAGTCTGCTAGCCTAACTAGATTTTTTTTTGAAAATTGAAGTTTCTCCTGAGTCACCAGTGTACAACTCTCTCTTCCTTTTCAGACTCTTTCATTTCTATAGGAAATTAGTGCCTAAATGATTAACAATCTCAATCTCACTAATAGTGATTACAAAGAAAGGTAATTCCACCAACTCTACCAAATAGTTTACAATAGGAATAATAAAAGTAGAGGCTTTGAAAGGAACTCCATGAAAACCAAGCTCTCTAAATGGTATATCAAACTCTAGTTCAAAATATTTTAGATGAGGCTACTCCCATAGCTCTCTTACTTGCTTGAAAAATCCTTGAAATTTTGCATTGATTTTATTTTTCATGTCCCTCTCTTCTTGTTCTTCCTCAATTTCATCAAGATCATACATTGACCTTCTTACGTCTCCTAAAGTTTGGATCACATCCATTACCTCCACATAAAACTTGACATCCTTATTCTTCTTGGTTCCCACCATGATATGGTTATGCAAATGAAAATGAAGCAAAGTAATCATCTCCTTCTCTGCTGGCTGGAAGAATGCATGCTTAATATTTTGATACATGATATCAGCTCTCTCTTCTACTCTCATGGTTGAATACTGAAATCCATTATGGTGGGCCTCCAGAGTTCCAGTCATCTTTCTTCCTCTTCCACCAAATGCTGACCTGATCCACAAGTTTGCCAACCTAATTGGCTTTGTTTTTGAAAGCTGAAGTTTCTCTTGAGTCACCAATGTAGCTCTCTTTTCCTTTTCAGACTCTTTCATTGCTACAAGAAATAGCACCTAATTGATTAACAATCTCAATCTAACTAATAGTGATTACTAAGAAAGGTAATTCCAGCAACTCTACGAAACAGTTTACCGTAGGAACAATAAAAGTAGAGGATTTGAAAGGAAATCCATGAAAACCAAGCTCTCTAAATGGTATATCAAACTCTAGTTCAAAATATTTTAGATGAGGTTGCTCCCATAGCTCTCTTACTCACTTAACAAACCCTTGAAACTTTGCATTGATTTTATTTTTCCTATCCCTCTCTTGCTGTTCTTCCTCAATTTCATCAGGATCATACATTGACCTTCTTGCCCCTCCTAAAGTTTGGACCACATCCATTACCTCCACATAAAACTGGAAATACTTGGTCTTCTTGGTTCCCACCATGATATGGTTATGCAATGAAAATGAAGCAAAGTAATCATCTTCTTCTTTGCTAGCTAGAAGAATGCATGCTTAATGTTTTGATACATGATATCAAATCTCTCTTCTGCTCTCATGGTTGAATATCAAAATCCATTATGGCGGGCCTCCAGAGATCTAGTCATCTTTCTTCCTCTTCCACCAAATGCTGGCCTGATCCATAAGTCTGCAAGCCTAATTGGCTTTGTTTTTGAAAGCTGAAGTTTCTCCTAAGTCACCAGTGTAGCTCTCTCTTCCTTTTCAGATTCTTTCATTGCTACATATCTTCTATGGGATTTAATCATTTTTACCACATGGTTGATGTGCTTTGAATCCTTGGATCTAAAGGAAATTTCCTTAACATAAATACTGCTAGGGAATTTCAATGTTGGCATGTAGTTGGCATTAAAGCCGGTACCTAGAACATTTAAAATTATCCTTATATAAGAATTCCCTCCATCTTGTTGGCTTGTAACACTCTTGATGGTGGCTACATGAAATGGAACCATGATGCCAAATATGGGTACCAAAACAACATCATTTTTCATATCAACCTAAATCATGAGCTCTCTAGAAATAGGGATATCATCCACATTTTTGTAGGAAACCATCTCAGTGGATGGCTTGGAAGAGCCATGTCCATCTCTTGTACAAATTCCCCCTATAGCCAATATTCTTGCAGTCTCCTCATTCTTTTTCCTTGCAAGTTCTACTTAGTATTGTCGACACTAATCTTCTTTAGTCATCTCTTGATTATTAGATTGTAAGGTTGCCTTGGAGATGCCTGATTCTCCTCCATTTACCTCATCCTTGGGATTTTGTTTCACTTCCTTGTCTTCATCATCATCGTTAAATGAGTATGCAACATTAGTGTATACTTTGGAGCTAACCC
Source organism: Sequoia sempervirens (assembly GCA_007258455.2). Lineage (NCBI taxonomy): Eukaryota > Viridiplantae > Streptophyta > Pinopsida > Cupressales > Cupressaceae > Sequoia > Sequoia sempervirens. The sequence continues at coordinate 579,113,677 of VDFB02000015.1, forward strand.
CAGTTGCATTTTCAGGCTCTTTATCCTTAACAACCACAGTGTCAGCAAGGAGCAATGAATAATTCTGTGTTTTTTGGGTTACCATTCTACAACTACAAATTCTAACATACATGAATAATTCTGTGTTTTTCAGGGCCATCTCTTTGAACTACCTTCATATATGCCTTATATTAACATACATGAACATGATATGATTATATACATGAAAATGTCACTTCAAAATAGTATAATCAAAGTACAAAATGTTCTGAAGAACTATTCTCTATATGCTCAAGTATTGTTGCATATCATAGCTTGCTTACGAATAGAAAACTAAACCATAAATGTTAACTCTCAAATACGGGGACATATAGACTAGTTAATTCTCAAATAACCTTTGAAGCATATTACAATGCTAAAATATCCTAGAAAAATATCCATTTTTGAAATATACCTGAGAAGAAGATATATAGACCAATTAACTCTCAAAGGATCTTTGAGGCAAACATAATCATATATAGCACAAAATGTAGAGGGTTGGCACTTAAGGTTATGTAATAGAATTTATAGTTGATAGTTAAATTGTATTTTTTTTTTAATGATCTTTACTAACATTTATTAGAATTGTTGCATGTTTTACATCATTGGAATGATATATTAGCTATAATTTTTTTGAAATTTTACTATGGTATGTGCACTTTGATATGATGTAATATGATTATGGTTTCGTCTCATATATTGTAATATTGGATATATAACAGAAAAATAAATTATTACATGAAATAAATAATAACTTTTCATTTTAAATGTTTTTTTTGCAGAACATGAGTCTTCCAGAAGATCAAGATGATCCCCATCATGATATAGATCCATAAAATATTGGTTTTGCTAGTACAGATCACATGGCAGAGGATGATGATGATGATGCAGATACAGAAGACACCGAGGCCGATGACAACGATGATGACAACGACGACGACGACGACGACGACGATGATGATGATGGTGATGATGATGATGATGATGAGGCAGTTGCTGGTAGTAGCCAATGACATTCATGATCATATAGACTACATCATGGATCATTGTTGATATATCGTTATGATGCCTCTTTTCATGGTTACTATTATATGTATCATTTTCATGGCCTACAATACCATATTATTGAGTTGTATCATATTGAAATGTATCATTTTCACTTATATATCATTTGGACATGTATCATCTTGACTTGTATCAATTTGAGTTACATAATTTATCATTTTTACTTATATCATTTGTACATGATCATTTTGACTTATGTCGACTATTGGACATGTATCATTTTGACATGTTATTGATCTACTGGCATATTTGACTTTCACTTGTTTTAATTATATATGATGATGATGATCTTATCAGTATTGACTTGTCAATTTATACATATTAAAAGTGGCTGATGATTTTTGGATGGATATTTATTACGTATGATTATTTTAATTTACTGCTCAGGTTGGATGTTGTCAAATTCAATTAAATTATAGATATTTAACTCACTTGTTTTAATTATAGATGATGATCATATTATAATAGTTATCTTGTTATTTAATCATATGAGTTAAATAATTAAAATACTTACTCTATAATCATATAAGTTATTTAAGAGGCATGATATATTTAACTAATTAAATTGAAATAAAACATATTAAATTAATAAATGGAAGCAAAAAAAGAAGTAAAAAAGGAAGCAACAATGGAAGCCAAACTAGAAGCAAACTAGAAGCAATCTTGGAAGCAAAACTTGGCGTTATTTAGGAAGCAAAAACAAAAGCAATTCAGGTAGCAAATAAATAAGTAATAATGGAAGCAATTTTAGAAGCAACAACAGATGCAATAATAGAAGCCATATTAGAAGCAACAAAAGATGCAAAAATGGAAGCAAAGCTAGATGCAACAAGCGACGTTATATCGGAAGAAAAACTAGAAGCAAAACTGGAAGCAAAGTTGGAAACAAAATTGGAAGCAAAAATGGAAGAAAAAATGGAAGCAAACCTAGAAGCAACACAAGAAGCAACACCAAAAGCAAAATCATAAGCCAAACTGGAAACAAAAAAGGACGTCATAATGAAAGCAAAACTAGAAGCAACAAAGGATGCCATAATGGAAGCAAAACTTGGCATCAATTAGAAAGCCAAAAAAGAAGCTATTTTCGACATCATACTAGAAGCAAAACAGGAAGCACGACTGGGAGAAAAACTAGAAGCAACAATGGGAGCAGACATGAAAGCAAAATTGGAAGCCAAATTGGGTGCTAATTTAGGTGCTACTTCTGACATCGCTTCTCGACGCTATTGCTTACGCCATTTTCTCGGTGCCAAATCCAACACTAAAGTTGGTACAAGATCCAACACAAAATATGGCGCCAAAGTGAACATGCAGTTTAGCACCGAGTTTTACGCCATGAGATGTGTCCAATTGATGGACTCAAATGCACTAAATTTCGGTGCTATTTTAGGCGCTAATTGCCTATTTTGCTGTAGTGCAACTAGGGTGTGAGTGTGTGTATGCTCAGTTAGGCTCATTAAGGGTTACCAAACCAAGTTCTTCTCCTGAGTGATACTTCCCCTCTTTTGCAGAGGTTTGAACCTATTCTTGCATTCAACTTATTACATCGTAATAGTAGTTAGCCAATAACAGTACATTCATAAGCATCACATATATTTCATGTACATAATTATTATAAAAATTAAATTTTATCAAACATCCATTCATCATATTTCCATCAAGATTCATATACAAATCACATTCATATATATTAAATAATTTTTACCAAACAAGGTAATAGTAAATAGGTAATAATGTAGTGCCCCTCCATGATTCACCCTTAAAATGATGTTTGATTAAGTTTGGTTGGATTGTTTGAATTAAATTGGTTTTATAATGCTATTTTTTTGGTGATGAATCAAATAAATGATTAAATAAATCATTTTAATAAATTGATATATATGTTGTTCTTGGATATTTAGTTTATTAAAATTAAATTGTTATAAAGTGTTTTATAATTAAATGTAAAGATAATAATTATTATTATTATTATTGAGATTTAATTAAGCAAATGAGAAAAAAATAATATAATTTAAAATAAAACAGTTAATTAGATGTGAGTCGAACAAGTTGTTAAAGAAAATTAAAAGATAGAAAAAGCATAATTCGTGCACATGCATGACTCCGAACTGATTGCTGAATGGAAACTTGTTATTTCTAGGAGATTTTTATCCGCTTTTTGTTTTAGAAAAAAAGAAGCTTTCCTTGGTTATTAAATATAATTTTTTGGGGAGATTTTGGGGGGATCATCTTTGATTTTTAGTTTTTGAATGAGAACTTTGATTTTTTGGGGGGATCATCTTTGATTTTTATGAATTGTTTTGAGAAGAAAATATGGAATTGATAAAATGGATCGTTATTGAATTGTTTGAGGAAGTAGATCGTTGCGAACATGATAGTCGATCTTGGCACCGTTCTTCCATTTCTGTTGTGTTGGAATCCAAGTTGGTCTGTATATTGTTTTACCTGAAAATTGCTTCCCGTTTAATGTAGACAAATTTCTACCTGTTGTTGTAGCTTGGAAATGTGATTTCCATTATTATAATTTTGTATTTATCATTTTCTTAAGCCTGCCTCAAAACTTTGATACCTTACATCCCCTTGCATCTATTTGTATTTTGATTTTGCATGTTCCAGATTTTTTCAATGGTGAATCTTTCCATATAAAAGGTCGAACGCTCTTCCCTGTAGTTGCACCTAAATGCTATGTATTTAATATTAATGAAGCTGCCCATGGCTGTAGATGGCATCCTTCTTTTCTGCATTGATTTTAAGCATCTAGCTATTGCAATTTTAATTCCTTGTCCATACTATATATTGCGAATTTTATGAGCTTTACTTTTGACTGCAAACAAGTTTGATAGCCATGGTGGAGTTCAATGTATTTGTTGATCATTGCATTCGGTTTTGGCTGCACTTTCTATGTGTATGAAATTTGATGGATAAACTGGCATCCGAATTGCTTAGATTTCGACTTATATATATTATGCTCGACACTCATGCATTTGTTGATATTCAATGCTTTCCTCTGTACATTTGAGTATATATTGATAGATATAACATATATTGGTTGATTGATATCTGAACTGCAATCAGATTTGTTGCTTCTATCTTGGACATCGATTCTTGTGATTTTGTTTTCTCGACGCTTATGTTTAAGTCTTCCTTTTCCTTTGTTTGATGTGTTAGTATCGGCCTGCAACTTCCTAAATTTGTATATATCCATTTCACACTATAGTCAGTGACTTACTTGCTCGGTATTCGATACTTTTTAATGTGCATTCATTTTGATGAATATTACGTAGGCCTCCGGCTTAAACGTCACACACTAAGCGTTTGACCTACTTAGGTGGCTATTGTGGGGCCCGCTTCACCCGTCCTGCTTCCGTTCGCCGTTCCCGTTCACCGTTAGTCCCGTTCAGTTAAGTGGATGCCAGTAAATTCAATATTTTTAAACTGTTTCTCCCGCCCACCTGCGCTTCTCTGCGCTGCGCTAACACCATTTCACTGGTTTCCAACCCGCTCAGTTTTCATTAGCCAGATACCACAGTTGGATGTGCTCTGGTAGACATGCATGCAAAATCAGGAAGCACGTCAACTATTTGATAGGATACCTCAAAGAAATGTGGTCTCATGGAATGATTTGATTGTAGGATATGCAAAAAATGCGTTTGATGAAAAGGGTTCAAAAACTTTCTATTAAATGTAACTTGCAGGTATAAAGCCGAACTCTGCAATCTTTGCCAACATCCTCCCTGCCTGTGCTAAAATGGGAGCTCTGGAACAAGGTATGGAAATCCATCGCAGGATAAAGGAATTTTGTCAAATGTTGTCGCTTCAACTGCCTGTTAGACATGTATGCAAAATGTGGAAGCATAGACAAGGCACGTGAACTGTTTGACAAAATGCCTCCAAGAAATTTGTTCCCATGGAATGTCCTGATAGCAGAATATTCACAAAATGGATTTGTTGAAAAGGCTTTAGAAACTTTCAAGCAAATGCAATTGGCAGGTGTAATGCCAGGCTTTGCAACCTTTGTGAACGTCCTCACAGCCTATGCCGAATGGGAGCTTTGGAATTGGGTATGGACATCCATCGAAGCATAAGGTATAGAGGAATTTTGTCGGATGTAATAGTCGTAACAGCTCTGGTAGACATGCATGGAAAGTGTGGAAGCATACACAAAGTAGGTGAACTGTTTTACAATGTGCCTCAAAGAAATTTGGTTTCATTAAATGCCATGATTGTAGGATATGAACAAAATGGATTTCTTGACAAAGATCTAGAACCTTTAAAGCAAATGAGATTGGTCAAACATTATAGTTGGAAATGTTCTGGTAGATGTGTATGGAAAATGTGGAAGCATAGATAAGACACTTGAATTGTTTAACAAAATCTCAAAGAAATGTGGTTTCATGGAATGAGATGTTTGCAGGGTATGCATACAATGGATTTTGCGAAGATGCTCTTAAAATGTTTGAATTAATGAAGCATATGGGAATGTGTCATAAGATTATAAGTTTTGCTTGTGTTCTATATGTATGTAGCCATTTAGTATGAGTGGATGAGGGTTGTACATATTTCAATCACGCAAGTAACCCTTATTGGATTACACCTACAACCGATCATTGTATGCATGGTTGACCTTCTTGCCTATGTTGAGTATCTTAAGGACACCCTAAACTTTATCATTAAGATGCCAATTAAACCTATGGTAGTTGTGTGGATGTATTGTCTTGGTGCCTGCAGTTTGCATATAAATATATGTTTAGGAGTTATTAAGAATTGGAAGTAAAAATTGGCTTCAATATTACAAAGGAAACTAGTTTGGAAGGATCGCTTTGATAGAGAAATTCTCATCAAGGGACTCTAAGACTTATTATAATTAATTCAAGCAACAACCTCCCATACTTAAATTGTCTAAACTTTAGATAATTGAATATTGCAAAGATCCATAGGATAGTGGTTTCAATCTAGGCAATTAGAATTTGCCTCAAAGATTTTTTTTCTAATACTCCAGGCTTTAATGAGTTATCCATAAGGTTTACATAGTTAGCTCTTAATAAATTTTTACCTATGTAGGCCTACACTTTCTTGTTACCTTAGGAGTGGTCTTGAACACCCATCAAGAATGTTTTTGAATATAGAGAATGTATGTAATATAACCTTGTACTTGATAATACATTGAGGCACATTTTATATATTTTTATGCTTTTCCTTATAGATTTTATTCACAGACCATATTTCTATGATCACTTTCCTAATTCATGATTCATTTAAGTGCTTGATCTAACATATTTTAAGTGTTAGAATCAATTTGATAGAATTCATCAAGTTCTTGTTCTTTGATATGGACTTAGTCTAGCTATTATTTTCCTTATGCAATTTAATGGAATAATATTGTGATTCTATTTACTTTTGAAGCTCATCATATGTTACTTAATATGAAGATTTGTACCTACTTGGAAAGATAATCCATCCTAAAAATGCAGGATTATGTTATTCTTTTTCCTTACTAATAACTTACACAACTAGCTAGAAACATGTTGTGCCTTGTATACACACGCCACTTTTCCCTAAAAAATGATGAATCCCTTTATTTATTTTCAATTTTATTGATCAAATGTTCTTCTAGCTCGAAGTGTCTTAGTTTTTCTTGGTTCTTGATGAGTTGATTACATTGTAAGATCTAAATACTTGAGCTAGTTAGATTTTTTCCAATATGAGGTATTAGTTTTGTGGTATCAAGATGTGATTTTGGTTCTCAAATCCACCTCTTCTTTGTATTTTCTTTCCTAGCTAGTTTCTAAATTACCATTGTTAGAATTCTTGAGCTAGTTATAATTCTTGATTTGAGCGTTTATGGAGACTCTTTGCTATCTTACTATTGTTCATACATTAGAAAAGTCTCTAGATTTTCACCATGATAGTAACTCCTTTAAGCTCTCATGAAACCATTAAATAGTCTTTTAGATAACTTGGAAGTTGTTTTGGAGTATTTACAACCTTTAAAAACCCTCCTTAAACATTGAAACCCTTCATTATCTTTCAAAATAATATTTGTTGTCAGGAATTTAAATTTAAAGGATGATAAGAAGGTAGTTTAGAATGAAGGTTTGAACAAGGATCATTGGATATATGGCCCACCTTGAATGCACTAGTAGATTCCCTTTAGTAGATCACTAATTATGTTATAGTTTCTCAATACTTTTGGGGCTAAAATTGATAGTTTGGTATGTGTTGCAAGCCCTCACCTAGCTATAATAATAGAGGTACAATTATCAACTAGGAGCCATAACCCTTATAAAAGCTATATGAGGAATTTTTTGGTTCCTAACAACTACTACAAGGTTTGGCACATGTGATCTATGATATCAAACTCCCCCTACAATTGTTGCAAAAATAAAAGTAGATTTTTACTATGTGTAATTAGTATTGGAATGTGGAAATGTTTTTGAAAGATCTTTTTTTGGTTGGATTTTAACCTTAGGATTAATTAATTGTAGTGATTTAGAACCTTATTCTAAATATCAATGCTAATGAAGCATCGTACTTGTAAAAACCTTTTATTTCTACATGCAAATCTTGTCCTAATATTTTAGGAAATCAAGATAAAATAGGTTGTAGATGTATAACTCTTCAACCATGAACAAAGATAGAATTAGAAGGGTTTAGTTTTTGTAAGATTCCTAAAAAAACTTATATCATTTTCGTATGGTGATTTATTTTTTGACATGCATGAAAGTATAATAATGTATGATATAATAAATTTGAATTTCTTTGTGTTGTTGAAATGATTATTTAAAGGTCAACACCATTGCTTAGATCTGAGAAATTATTTCAAGCAAAAAATAAGTTTATTTCATATTAGTCAAAATTTCATCATTAGGGTGCAAGTATAGTTGCAGAGAGATAAAAATTGTTTATCATCCTACATGAGTGTCCTACATAGTAAAGGTCATTGTTTATTTTGAGTGGTCAACATTCAACACTCATAGCAATTGAAAATAACGATGACAAGTACTTTCACCAAACCCTAGATAATGGCTTATCTCTTCCTTACCAACTCCGTGATTATAAAGGAAAGTGTAAAAAATAATTCCTCACAAGGGTAATAGTCTACTAAGAAAGAAGAAAGATATGCCATAAAACTAGGTGAAATAGTTAACACCATTTGAGAACACCCATGTTGTCAACAATAAATGACATCCAAGGACTATTATAGTAACAATAAGATAGTATTAACTTAATAAATAATGGAACACAATAGAGGTTAGTTACTTAGCCCAAAAATGTACCATCAAAAATAATTCTTCACCTGCTATAACACTATCAAACATAGGCTCAAGACGTTATATAATGACTAATGACTATAATCTTTCTTAGGTTATCTTAATAGCATCATGGGGGATATCACACTTCTAAAATATTTTATTGGTATCCATAGAACTATTATTGACAATAGGAATTGTTAAGAGGGAGTTAGAGACAACAAAGAAGACTATAATTAAGTGAAGTTTAAGATGGAAAGGCCCATAAAATATAGTCAAGGATCACTTCTATAAGTTTTATGCCTCTTATTAGTATGAGTTATAATTCTTTCATAACATCCAGTAGGAGTACCAATGGAAAATGTTTTCATAAGATAACAATCATGCTAGGTTATTATCATAATTAGGTCAAACATGAGTTCACTTAATATCTTATGTATTATAATTGTGTTGTCATAGATAACAACAATAGGATAGAAGGATAATCTCAGGAAATCATTAAAGCCATACAAATTTTGTTATTAAGACTACTATAAATCTTATAGGATGGTCATGTGCCTAGATAGTTTTATTAAGTTTATCGTAATAAATAATAATAATTTATTAGGTTCTTTGTAGGATTTTTGTAGGTACTAAATTGTGATGGTTTCCACCATGCTGTAAGACATCAATTAAAAGTCAACCATGAAAATGAGAGGATTATCTCATCAAGGGTAAGAGTGTCATAAACGCTAGTATCAAGACTAAGATCATTTTATTTAAAACTCTACCATTTCACTCTTAGTGACAGTAATAACCAATTGACTACTCTTGTATTACATAAGAGGATTTCCATACTAATTTAACATTACTTAAAAATTCTATACCACACACATATAGAGGAGATGGTCCAAAAATACATCTTGTATGACTAAGATAACCTTGAAATTAAGTCAAAATATTTTCATGAATAACATATATGATTGTCCTTGTTTGATTTTATTGAGTGTGAAGATGTAATCTAACTATTTTATTTTATTGTAGCTCATTTTCTCATTGATTGCTATAAAACCACCTTGAACAATATTACAAGAAAGGAAGTTGGGTTGTTAGAAAATATTATAGTACTCCTATGGATAGTATTATCCTTCTAAGGAAGTCCCTAGGTCACATGATATCATTGCCATCTATGAGGAAATCATGATAAAGTTTTGAATACTTATAAATGAGGAGGACAGTCACATGAGTGGTGATAATTATGTTATAAGACAATTAAGGACTCCATTCAACAAATCTTAATGTCTTAGTCTTATGTAAACTACACAATACATTATCCCAAGGCTATTGTATAGCCATAATCATAATAGACATAGTCACTCATATGGTCACAAAAATCATGGTTGTCCTTAATCTTAGAAACATTATTATTGTATGTTGTGTTATATATATATGGGTCTTCTCAAGTCAAAATCATCATGGTAACCAATAACTTTCAATAAATATATAAATTATTATTGAACTATTATAATGTCTTAACTTATTAAGGGGAAATTTCCATCATCAACACAAAAGATAATCATGTTGCTTGAGACCTTACTACCCTCAAGCTCTAACATTAACCTCTAGACATATTGATAATCATCATTACCTCAATGATTATTGTAAATGAGAGGAGTGTTATATCATGATGAATTCCATGAACCTAATCATCCATAGGACAATAATCGCTCCATTAATAATCCCATGAACCATTGAAGCATTGTCATCAAGGTCTCAATATTTTATTCATAAAGACTAACATAAATATGGGAGAATCTATTTAAATATAAAATCTTGTCAAAAATATAAAGTAGGTTGTCACCAAGGAAGGAGATAGTCATTGCAACATAACACTTTTTCATAGCTATTACTTCACTTCATTGTGTTTCCATAAAAAAATATCCTAAAAGGACTACTACACTATGCTCATAATAATAATCACACCAATTTTGTAATAGTAAAAATTACCTTTATTCCTAGGTAATGTTTTCATCAATCCATGGGCACGATCATGTCCCATTCTGACAATTAATTCAGGGTAATAATCATGTCTTAACTGCCGAAGGAGTATCAATACAATTGCTATAATCAAGGTGTCATGGAAGAAATGGTGTCATCAGATGAATTTGACAATCAAGAAGGGTTGTCCTATCTTTAAACCCTTATTGCCTACACAAGGATAAAAATGTCAACATTCAAAGGGACTTCAAAAAGCACACTAGATTCAAGGTTAATCATATTTGTAATCAGAATCTTAGCTAAACCATAATGATGATAATGGGTTGTCCAAATACTATCAAATAGAAGCAAGGGGTTGCCATTATGGTAGAAGAGAGTTATTGTATCAATTTTGTTATAAAAGATAACCAACATTCAAAGATTTTCCACACATTATATCCTACAAAAATAGGTAGAGGGGTGATTATGTACAATGCTATTAATTTTGATGTTGTTCCAAGTAACTAGGAAGATAGTCATACAACCTTCAAGCACTATCATGTATGATTAGATGCTCCTAGTTAGTGAGTCAATCAATTACATGCCCATGTCTTATGCACTATGTTGCCCCTTAAATTGATTTGTGATTTCTCATTCTAATAATTAATCCAAACAAAATAACTATAGAAAATGGCAAGGGAAATTGTGAGCCCTCCTCTCCCATTTCTTGCTAGTCAAGCATCCTTTGATTTACTTGAAGTGTTTCACACTTTTTGTTTTTCTCTTTTTCCACCTCCTCCAAATTTTCATTTCATACATATGTAGGTTTATGAAAATAATTTAATTAAATGATCATGTTATCATAATATAAGTCTTTGATAGCTACCCCAGCAATATATATGAAATTCATGCATATAATTTTACGAAGCCAACATCATGGTCTAGATTGCCAAATATTCAAACAAAAACAAAACTGTTTTTTTTTCTAGAAATTGAAAATTAAACCTTGTTCCTTCATTATTAGTGTAGGTGTGACATAGTGCACATTATTATAGTGTAAACCTATTTTTTAGATTAATTCATTTGGCATAACCAATAATTTCCACAAGAACATTTTTTCTATTTAAAATGATGAAAACACTTAACATCTCTCACAACAATTGTTCTTGCAACAATCTTGGAGATAAATTTCGTTGTAGTGTGGCAATCAAAACATATGAAAGGTTTTTAACAACTACAAAATGTTGTTCTAGGGGTGCATCTAACAAACCAAAAGCAATTGCCAACTTTTCACTATGGTGGCAGAGAAATAATTCTTTTCTCTCCTTTTCCACATCACCAAGTAATTGTCTCAAATTTGGGGAATACCTTGCTACCTTCATCTCCCAAGCTTATCTCTCCAACTTTGCATAGATATCATATCTTTGTGGATGTGATCTATCCTCTACACATAAAGCACACACCATTTCATGGCTTTCAAACCAACTATATCTATGGATCTTTTTAATTCTTTTACCATTTATCAATCTCCTTATCTTTTGAACCTCACACCACATGCCCACATCTGCATAGATGTTTGAGAGAAGAACATAAGTCACAACATTTTTATGATCCAAATAAAAAAGAAACATCACTATAAATACTCCTAAACAAATTTTTGTATATGATTTGCAACCACCAAGAAAACACATCCACACAGCTACCACAAGTTATTGGCATCTTAATGATAATGTCTAAGGTGTCCTCAAGATACTCAGCATATGCAAGAAGCTCAACCATGCACACAATGATCAATTATAGGTCTAATGCAATCAGAATTACTTGTGTAATTGAAAATATATATACAAACCTCAGCCACTAAATCTGAATGGCTGCATACCCATAATGTTAAGATGTGCTCCTAAATACTTTATTAATTCAAACATTTTGAGAGCATCTTCCCAAAATCCATTTTGTGCTTATCCTACAAACATCTCATTTGGTGAGACCATATTTCTCTGAGGCATTTTGTTGAACAGTTCCCATGCCTTGTCTACGATTCCACATTTTCCATACATGTCTACTATAAAGCATTTCCAGCAATAATATTTGACCAATTTCATTTGCTTAAAATTTCTAAATCTTTATCAAGAAATTCATTTTGTGCAAATTTCTTTGAGGCACATTGTAAAACAGTTCACCTGCCTTGTGTATGCTTCCACACTTTGCATACATGTCTACCAGATCTGTTACAACTATTACATCTGACAAAATTCCTCCATAACTTATGCTTTGATGGATTTCCATACCCCATTCCAAATCTCCCATTCGACACAAGCTGCGAGGACGCTGACAAAGGTTGTAGAGACTGGCATTACACCTGCAAATTGCATTTGCTTGAAAGTTTCTAAAGCCCTTTCAACAAATCCATTTTGTGAATATTCTGCTATCAGGGCATTCCATGGGAGCAAATTTCTTGGAGGCATTTTGTCAAACAGTTCGCATGCCTTGTCAATGCTTCCACATTTTGCCTACATGTCTACCATGTAGTAGCAGCGACATCTGACAAAATTCCTTTATCCTGCGATGGATTTCCATACCTTGTTCCAGAGCTCCCATTTTAACACAGGCAGGGAGGATGCTGGCAAAGATTGCAGAGTTCGGCTTTATACCTGCAAGTTACATTTAATAGAAAGTTTCTGAACCCTTTTCAACAAACACATTTTGTGCGTATCCTGCAATCAAATCATTCCATGAGACCACATTTCTTTGAGTCATCCTATCAAATAGTTGACGTGCTTCCTAATTTTACATGCATGTCTACCAGAGCACATCCAACTGTGGTATCTGGCTAATGAAAACTGAAAACTGATCGGGTTGGAAACTAGTGAAATGGTGATAGCGCAGTGCAGAGACTTTAACCGACATCACCAAAAACTTCTTAGCGCAGGTGGGCGGGAGAACAGTTTAAAAATATTGAATTTACTGGCATCCACTTAACTGCACGGGACTAACGGTGAACAGGAACGGCGAACGGAAGCAGGACAGGTGAAGCGGGCCCCACAACAGCCACCTAAGCAGGTCAAATGTTTAAGCCGGGCCATGGCTGGATATTCGAATTTATTAACATCGATAGCCATAGTTTATTTACCTACAGTCATGTCACCTAAGCAACACACTAGGTATAGGGATGTATTATTTTATTTATTTGATTGTTGTATGTACAATTTCTTTTATTCCCTGCGTACTAAGCCCAATATTGACTGTTTCGATTTATATTGATGATTGTAATGTGATGGGTAAATGTTAAGCTTGGCATTCGATGAGAATGCATTTGGTTGGTAGCCGATGCTTTTGGTTTGGTATGGGGGAAAACACATTAAGTAAAAGTCTTGAATCTGGAAATACCCTGCTTCCTTCATTCACCAAGCTAATTTCTCCAGCTTTGGCATGCATCATCCATGTTTGTGGATGCAATCTGTATCCTACGCAAAAAGCATGTAACATTTCATGGCGTATGTTCCAAGACCTCCATTACTTTTATGCGTTGTTGATCATGTTGGATTTATGAATTACCCAACCTTTCTCCATGCGGCGGTAAACAAATGATAATGAGCAGTTCATAGTTCGGTTCGTTATAGGTTGCATTTTAGTTTCTTCACTACTTTTCACACTTGCATCTTGCTTTTGCATTATAATTTGTGAAAAAAATTCCATCGCTTAACCTCATTTCATGATTTAAGTTATACTAATTGATTGATAAGTATATGCCTTCAATTTGTTTTCTTTTATGATAGATGATTTGATTAGATGTTGGCTATTTCGGTTTCATGTAGCAATTTCACCTTATGGCTGCATTTTTGTTAGAAACTGTTTATACAAAATTTCCTCCTTGCATCTATATCGACATTGTATAGGCCAAGTTTATACTAAGGTCTTCCAATGTAGTTCGATGGCTATACTTCGGTTTGGAAATTCACCAATTTCTATGGCTTAGATGCTGTAATTAGTGATTTACTTTCTGTATGCATTTTCAACGTTGAATAATCATAATACAATTGCTAAACTCTCATTTTGTTGTAAATCACTAAATGTTCCCTGCGCATTTGGAGTGAGCTCCTGTTAGTCACTCATTCGATGTTGTGAGAGACAACTCCTTTCCTTTGTTGAACTATGTATTATGCGATTGTTTGATGGTTAGTGGTAATCCATACTAGATACTGCCTTTGTCATATGCTTAATATTCGATATTGCTCTATCACTTTACTTCGATGGAAATATTAAATTATTGGTAATCAAATTTTATATATATATATTTATATTTATACATCTATGATGATAGACATATGTTTATGTACTTTTCAAGTGATAGTTTGAAATATTGTATATGTATATGTATGGTGGTTATAATAAAAGAATATTTTTATCTTAGTAATTTATTGTTTTATTAGGTTAATAAGTAAAGGAGTTCAATAGCGAAATTGATTTATTTATAATTAGTTAAGTTATCTATGCCAATTTTCATTGTAGATAAAATTAGTTAGCTTATATTGTTGAATGGATATTACTTTACGATATCATTTGTTAAGTTGTGTGAATATAATTAAATCATTAGATTACAATTAATAGTTGATTCATTTCCTATTTAATAAGATCAACAAAAGGGTCTATAAAGTAGAGTAGTAATTGGGTTTGGTATAATTATATGGATATCTAAACTAGACTTCTATGAAAAATTATATGTTAAGATTTGGAATTGGTCTTAAGGATATGTATAATGGTTTTGAGTGCTTGGATTAAGTGATTAGGTTAGTGAGTAAAATGAACGTTGGAATAATTATTGTCTTCATGATTTTAATGTGACAATGTGTGTGTCTTGAATATGGAAAATGAGCATTATAAAATGGGGGAAGTGATGTTTATTTATGGAGTGTTCATGATTGCTCGTTTATTGTGTGTTTTCTTTAAATAATGTGTTTCATGGTTGCTATATTTGGTTGTTTCCCTGTGATGAATTATGTGTGCGATTTTGGAGTCTAAGCCGATTTTGATTATTGTGGTGTGCTTCCCTGGTTTGTCATGGTAGTCAATTATTTCCAAATCCTTTCACAAGTTCTGAATTAAGCGTGAGAAGTTATCCTTGATTATTGTATTGTATTGATTTCTCTTACTAATTTTTTTTATTTGTTGCCTGTTTAGTTTGAGGTGTTGAAGTAGTGAAGATGAAAAGCTTTTGATTTTGAGGTTGATGTTGACTTTGAGATCATGTTATTATTGCCACTTTGATGGGGAACCATTGTGTTAGTGATTTGTTACTCTTCCAGAGGTTGGGGAAAGCATTTTCTTTATGATTGGATTTTCATGTTGGTTCTTTGTGAACACTTGATTCTATACTTGTTTTATGATTATGTGGGTTTTGGCCTTGCACTGTGGAATTGTTAACCGTGGAGACATTGTGTGAGCTGGTGCATACCTCACTTTATGTAATAATTCATGTGAATTTTTATGTTGTGCAAGTTGGCTTACCCAGTTAGTGGATTGTAGAGTCTTTTGTTGCTAATAGGGGGAGTGGCTCTTAATGGGGGCTGAGACCCAAAGTGGTGTCAGGGTAACTCATTGAGAGTTTCTTTAATCCAATGATAACTTAAAATGAATTAGGGGGTTGGGTAGTTCACATTAATCAAGATAATTGAAGCCTCACTCATGGCTCAAGTGCTCATTTAGGCTCGAGATGAGTGGGAAGGCCTGGAATGGCAAGATCAATTGTCTTGTCCTCTTGAAAGGTATGTTCATCCCGCATGAATTAGAATGGGACTGAGGATTGGTTGACGTTACCAAGGTAACCCAGGATGGGGGTCGAGAACTTAGGAAGATCCACATTGGGTAACCCATATCGAGCTATGCGATGACACTCTTCCCTATAGAAACCTTGTATGCTTTGTTTGATTTCCCCTTCTTGTTCATGTACCTCTGGAAGTGGTTGTTTCTTTATGTTTTGTTTGTACTCTTGTATGTTGGAGTCATGTTAGCCTATGTTTGCTTGATTGTTTGTGTAGTGGATCCTTATTGTCATCTCCTAGCATGAGGGGTGGACCTTAGGGTTCCAAATGGTCGGATGGAACATGCTATGCACTCCATTGGGTTCCCAGTTGATGTTCGTGAGCATGGAATTGTACCTTATGTTGTGTTCTAGATCTTGCACCAGATTCTTGTGGCATAAATTGATACTATAAATTGTAATCATTTCAGTTGTATCATATCATGTATCTAATGTATTCTTCCCAGTGTATGTTGGGAAGTACTGATGTAATTATGTAATCATAAAATGATATTATGTATGCAATAAAAGTGATGGATGTACACTTTGGTATTATTATGTGAACATTGATGGAAGTATATTTGATGTTATGGATGTATGAATGATGTTCATTTACCTTATGCTATTGTTTTAAAATAGACACTTGTAGTTAGCTATCATCGTTTTGGGATTAGTTTATGATGAAACCATGATACCCTAAAGGACATTGTTAGAACTTATGCATGTTAAATGCATTATATGTTAGTGATGTATGATTTACATTTCATGTTAGCTTTTTTTTTTTTAAATGTCTCATAATTGTTAGTTAGAATTGTTGTCCTTTGGGGTTTCATGGTGGGGTGTTACAAATAACACATGGGGTGTAACACATACACCTCTTACAACACCAACAAGCAACTACACTCACTCTTTATTGTGCTCTCTAGCAACCACTGCTTCCTACTCCCCCTAAGAGGTAGCCTTCAACATCAGTCTAGGACCAAGAATGTATCTTGAAATGCTTCCTAGATGGATGCACACACTTAAGCATCTCATTTGAAAGGAGGAGGGGCAATAACCCCTAACTTCTCATGGAGATACTCAAAAGTATCTTTTGGAAGAACCTTTATGAAAATATCAGCATCCTGATCCTTAGTAGGCACATACTCCAACTTTACCTCATTCTTTACAACTTTCTTTCTCAAGAAGTGATACTAGATTTCACTAATATAGAAAAAATAATAAACTACTGAAAAAACTACTAAAAAATACTTATAAATGACTGAACTTGGTCATGTGACCATTAGTAGTTTATTGCTAGTCATTTATAACACAACCAAATTGATGACTAAACCATTTTTAGTCATTTATTGGTTGTTTTGATTGATCAATTTTCTAGTATATTTAGTCATTGATTGTTGTAATTTAGTCACTTATTTAGTCATTTTTTATTCACTGATATATTTACTTGTTGATTTATTCATTGATTGTTGTAATCTAGCCACTTATTTAGTCATTTTTATTCACTTTTTTTGTCTATTGGTAGTTTATTTAGTCATTAATTTTAATCATCATTTTGATCAATTTAGTAGTATATTTAGTCATTTGTATTTCATAGGTCATATATTTAGTCATATTTATTTATTGTTCACTGATTTCTATCAATTAGTAGTATATTTAGTCATTTTTATTTCATAGGTCATATATTTAGTCATATTTATTCACTGTTCACTAATTTCTATTAATTGGTAGTATATTTAGTCAATTTAATTATTAATTGACATCAATTAGTAGTATATTTAGTCATTTTAATTGACTAATATTTGAGGATTTAAACATAAAACACATAAATACACATCAATCATCATCTGCATACAATAAGACAACCATTGAGAAGGAAAAATCAGTGAACTCTATTAATAAAAGAAAGGTGTTCTTGTTACAACTTAGAAATAGAGTATTACAATTTTTATTTTGTCACAAGATTGAAAATTTGAGTTAAAATATTGCACATAAATGATTTCAAGAAAGAAAATTCTCCAAAAAACTTTTGCAATGATAGAAACACATGCTTGGAGCCCTTCAAAGCGAGCACATGCCCCTATCATCTCTTAAAACTTCTACAACATGCTAATCTTCCTGGAGCAAGCTGTAACGTGTAGAATCCAAGAAGGAGAGTGTTGATCGTGTCCCATAGATGAAGCTCTCTCCTTCAATGCAGTCAACAATAACCCAACTAGAATCTTTCCTCCTTGATATACAATGTGCCATCTGATATGAGAAACAGGGTCTACCTTTTCCACCATGAATGAAGTTGTGCCTCAATACAACCAACAAAATTACTATTAGTCTCAATTCAGAAAGAATAAAAGTGCATTGTATATTGCAAGTTTACAAAAGTAAGTCCAAACTTAGTAGAAAGATAAATCAATTAAAAAATTGTAGGAGACATATCACATCCAAAAACATGGGAGAGCTATGCAAAATTGGAGAAATTGGCTTGGAAAATGAAGACAACAACGTATTTCCAGATTCAAGACTTTTACTTAATGCTATGGAATAAAAGAAAAAATAATCATTTAAATCTTCCACCATAGTGAAAAGTTAGCAATTGCATTTGGCTTGTTAAACATGGCCCTTGGAACAACTATTAGAGTTGTTAAGAACCTTCAAGTATGTTATGATTTTCAAACTACATCTAAATTCATCTCCAAGATTGTTGCAAGAGAAATTATTATGAGAGATGTGAACCATTTCCATCATTTTAAATAGGGACAATGTTCTTGTGGAGAATATTGGTGATGTTAAATGAAACAATCTGAAAAATAGGATTGCACTATAATAATGTGCACTACATCAGATATCCAGTAATAACAAAGGGACATCCATTAAAGCATAACAACAAACAAACTCAAGTCTACAAGTGATATAAATCTTGAGACATAAAAAATATTATAAATGCCACACATTATTTGTAATCAAATTAGGAGAAAAAGGTAGCAACATCATACAATACTCAAATGCCAAAATTCAGAGACCAAAACTAGAATGATTTACATAAGGAATACATGATAAATGCCACTTGTCTCATCTGATGAAGCCGAAAGAATAAAGGAAATGCTTTCTGGCCTTAATACATTAAAAGGCGGGTTGCTAAAAGTGCTCTTAAGATGCACATGCTTCAAATCGACGGATATGTTATGATCTTGATGGAAAAGCTGCTCAAGGGTTAACGATAATGCCAACAACTGTGTTGAAGCAACGAGATCACCGATGTTCAAGATCAACGGTTGCCCGCCATCGCACGATCAAAAGTTGTAGGATTGCGATATCGTGGGCGACCGCCACGTGGACTTCCTTCACTATGTATGGTATGGTGGGACCCTTATTTCCATGTTGGTGATTATGTTAGCCTGTTTTGAAGGTGTTCGTCGATGATTTGATCAAACGAAAGAATTGATGGCTCGAATTTAAATCTGCATCAAATATGGTTGGAGCCATTTGTGCAATGCACGATTGAGCTTTAATGGTGGATGAGACACTTGCTGGCATGATTTGATCGACATAAAATCAATTTTCCTACTTTTTTTGTATCATAAAGCATTTAACTATTTTGCAGAGCAGTTTCAGAGTCGAAGGTGGAATTGCGAGTTTCTACAACCAGAATTTGGGATTTCATCGAAAAAAGCCGTGAGTTTATTTTCTGTGCCTCCTAGTCATTTTGCACTTGAATTTGGGAAAGGATTAGCTATGTTTGTCAGTGAGTTTGTTGATAAACATGTTAGGGCTATAGTTTAATTATAGATTGTGAGAAATTATAGTATTTGTTCTATAATTTCCTATCTTTGGTTAGTCCTAGCTACTTGAAGTGTAACGTTATAAAGAAGCCCTAGTTTTTTCGAGATGACACTACCAAAGCAACATTCTAGCCAAGTTGATTATTTAAGAAGAAACCTATATGATGACTTCCTAGATCAATTTCCCTTGTGAACGAATGATTGGAGGAAGGAATTGATTCTAATGTGAGGGAAAATCCTGGGGGAAGGGTTAATATACAATTTTTCCAACATCACCGATGCTAGGGTTCCCCTCATAGGTTTGGAAATGTTCAGATTGTGGTACGGACAGAGGAATTTGCCTCACTCTTTTTCAAATGGATGAATGTATGATATGGGGAAGCTGGTGGTACCAAATGTATTCCCTGATGTAGACCTACTTAGGGAAGTTACTGCAAGATATGACCCTATCACACAGATAATCAGGGATAATGATGGAAAGGTTCTGTTAAGCATTAACATAGAAGAGGTCCAATAGATTTTTGACTTGAGTGAATCGAGTGAAGACTTGGTTCTTATCAATCTCTAGGAAATTAAGCAGGAGCATGCAAAGTTGAAATCTCTTTTTAGAGCAAGGTTGCTTCAACCTCATCTGGCTAGGGCAGGAGGTTCAAAATTTCATATCAGCCCTAGTGACCAAGAACCTTTCAAATAAAATTGTTTTGCAAACCATTTCCTGGCCACTTTCTATTCTTTGTGTCAGATTTTGGGTTTTCAGTCCTGGTGCGGTAATTCCCATTACATACATGTTCATGGGGGTGCAAATACAACACCCTAACTTCTCTGTGACCTATGACTTCGCTTCTTTCTTGGTTGAGAGGATACATGAAGGGCTATCGAAGTTGCAGAAAAATGATACCGACACTCAATTATTTTGGTATTCTATGATGATACATATGTTTTTGTTTAAGAATGCTGACTTCTTCTCTGAGAGGACGAAATTAAGGAAATTGGTTGATGGAGAAAGATTTCCAGTACAGATATGGGCTGCAGACATATCTTGTAATAAGGAAAGCACTAGTTATGTGTAATTTGATAATTGTTTTGCTTCGAGATTAAGGGCTAGATTGATGGTGAATGTAGCTAAGATCCCTGAGGAATTACATGATTTCCTAAGGCCAAAGGGGAGGAAGCCAGAATTGAAGGTTTACCATAACTAGGGTGACATTATCCCATACCCAGTCAGTGCTGTCTTGAGAGTATATGGTTTTCAGGGAACCCCTCATATACTGCCATACAATGTGCCAACAAGAGTGGGGTTTGCAGAGGTTATGTGGTAGATAGGTTTTATTCATGAGGACAGCCTCACTAGAAGGGGTAAGGGAACATTTTTCCCAGATTATATAGTGGTGTCTGATTTTGCATTTTCAAAGGGAGGCTGGACGCATTTTGATAAATTCTTTGATGATTACCATTTGAGATGTGGTCCAAAGCAGCAACATGATCCTAAGGGTTTCTTTGCTCTTTTCAGACAAAGAATAAAAGCCGAAAAGTTTGTGCATGATTTCAACTTTTCTAAGGACCTAATTAGAAATGAATTTGATTTGAATAGACAGGAGTTGAAAAAGTAGAAATGGATAGCTTATAGTAAGCTACTAGATGTTGTGCACAAAATGGATCCAAAATATGATCCACTGTTGGAGTTCAGTCCCCACCATAAGAAAATTGATTTTCTGATGGAGAACTTCAAAGAGATTATGGGAACTTTGAGAACAAAAAAGGTAAATTTAGAATTGAGTCTGGGTGTACAAGAACAAAGTGCCAGACCAATTGAAACAAATCCATCATATCAGCCTACAGAAAGGTGGCCCATTTATAGAAGGAAAAAGGATAGTAGCAGTGATGAGGAAGAAGTGGACAAAAAAGGAAAGAAAATTATGAAGGTGCCTCCACAGCTAGGTCCAAAATTCAAAGTGCCTGGGGCAATCAAAATTATTGATTTAAAATAATCACCAGAAGATAGTTCCCCATCACCACCATTTGAGCCAAACCCTAAAAGGCAAAGAATTGATCAACCATAGGAGGATCTGATGGATGAAATCATTGTTACTGATCAAGACATGCAAGTTGGTATGCCTTCCCCTCCTAGACCAACTGAATTGGTTTTATCTTATTTAGATATGAAAGGAAAAAGTGTACAAGATGCAAGAATGTAAGCATGCAAGGAGTTTCTAGATGACAATACATTTGTAAAAACTCCTGTATTCTTGCAATTGGTATAGAGGATGAAGTTTGAAGAATATCAAGATAAATGTAGGCAGAGAAGAGAACTAAGGCCTGATACGTCAGACCAGGAGAATGATGAGGAAGTAAAAGATGAATTGATGGAAGAATTTAAGAACATCACTCTTGAAGAGGGAAGAAAACTGGTGAGTCAGGCTGGAGTATTGATTCTACCTGAACGGGACATTGCAGATGCAGTAGCCTTTAATGCTATTATGAAGTCCAAGAATCCCTTTCAAGACTGTAAAGAAGAAGTCAAGGCAGCATTGCAAAATTCTGCCTTCAGTGAAGAATATGAAACTTTGGCAATCTAGGCATTGGCCCCACAAGGGAGAAAACTAGATGTTTCTGATATTAATCCAAATTTTAGAGGAGGATTAATAATAAAGAGAGCTTCAGAGACCTCAACCACCAAGGTCACTAATTTAACTGTGAATGTGACCAAATTGGCCCAAAAGACTGCTAAAAAGGAAGAAGTTGAAAAAAAGATCCTAATGGAAAAGTATAACCTCTTGATTGAGGAATATAGCAAGATACAATAGAAGAATGTTGAGTTGCAAACTGAGGTGGAAAGGTTTAGGTATAGATAGATTGGGGAGACATCAAGTGCTCCAGGAACCAGTACATTACCTTCCACAGCAGGTTTAGTGCCTCCTGCTTCTCCAATTGTTTCCACACCAAGATCTCCTAGTCAGAATCCTACCCTCACCCCTTCTTTAGAGGAAATTGAAGAAGAAACAAAGTGCTCTGTTGATCCTACAAAGAAGCAGCTCTTACAAAAATTGATGAATTGCAGGCATCATTAAAGGTAAATGAGGAGGGATCTCTTTTAAAGAAAAAAGAGATTGTTACTACTATTTTAAGGCATTTAAATGAAAGGGTTAATAGTAAATTACTATCTATACATTTTTTTATATTATTTTCTGTTAGATGCAATAAAGAATATTGATAGGGATCAGGAGGTAGTGATACCAATAATTGAAAATTGGATCCCTAGGGCTAGTGATTTGGATATCATGTATAAGGCCTCAAGGTTTGATATAAATAATAGACCCCAATCATTAAAGCCTTCTCATGTGTTAGTAAAATCATTGCAAGGTTTTCAAACCTTACCAGATGACTTGAGTAGGAAGATTAGGGAGTTGGTGAAGAATTTCAATGATTGGGGTAACACATTGTTATCTGATATAATTGATGAGTAAGGGAAAATCAGGTCACTCCAACGATGGCAGGATCAAGCAAGTTAGGTCATCAATGATCAAATTAATTGAATTTGTGATGACTTAGAATATGATTTGTTGGTGAGCTGTATGGATAAAATCATTAGTACCAGCTCATTTTTGGAATCTTTTAAAAGGGATGCAAATCAGGTAGCAGTAAAATACACACCTTATAATGCCAAGGTGGATGAGGTAATTAATTTTAACTGGCTGACTGATGAAGAATACCAGAAATGGGTAACTAAATATTTGACTAAGGAAGAGTAAAAAGAGTGGACTACTAACAGGTGGCAAAGCAAATGTTGTGGTTGCAACGGTTCCAGTTTTGTGTTGATGGCATTCTCGACACGAGTTTCTTGTGGTTTTTGTTGCATCAACGTTCCTCAGCTGATATGATGAACAATAATATTCTCCAAGGTGGTGGCTATTGTAACAATTTTTGGAATATCACCAAGTGCTCCAATTGGCTGGTGACATGTGTACTTTCTAGACCGATGCTTGTTTTCTCCATCATTCTCTATAAGAAGGATTTCAAGGCTAGAAGTATGGGTTAGCAAGTTAGATAATTTTTGGTTGAGTCTAGGTGAAGTTGCAAAGCAAATTGTAAAGTCCGATGGTTTTTAGAGAAATGCAATTTAGGTTTCGAGACATTCTATGACAGGTTTTGAGTTCATGGAGATTTAATGTTGTATGACAGTACTAGCATTTGAGTTGAAATGATAAATTCAAGCTCATGTCTCTCCATTGTACATGCATATCTGAACTTTGAATGAAATAACTAAGGGTTGTTTTATCCATCTCACTGTTGTGGTGTGTATGATTCTATTTTAGCTTTAATTCAAAGAACTAATTAAAATGCTTGAATGGGATTATAGGCAAATATGTTTTGTATAAGGATTTGATTTAAGTAGTATTGGGTTAGAATGCATACTGATGAAATTGTAATGCAATATTGTCAAGAATCTTATATATCATGTATTAAATCTATTATAAACCTCCAAATGCTTATGAATTTGACTCCTGCAATGGATATATGGCACTGATTTAAGTTGTAGTTATTTGTGTAGTTCAATATTTGTTTGTCTTTTCCTAGAACTTGCCACAAATTGCAAATCAATGTCTATCTTATACAATGGATTGTGTTTATTTATCTCATGCTTCAAATAGTTGATATTGTCTATGAACAACCAATTCTAGTTGATATTATCCTATTGTGTTGAGCTATTAGAGATGATCTGCTATTGTTAATGTCATTTATAATAATGGTACAGAGATTGTAAACACATTAAGGGATCACCCTCTTGGGTCTTGCAGAGCCCGAAGTGTAGGAGGATTTTTAAAGTCCTCATTAGTTGGTCCAGGTCCTTTGAGCTTCCTTTGATTGGAATTGGCAATCCCATAGGTAGATTAGAAGACAAACCTGGTTACATTGTAAAAAAGAACCAACATAATGGATAAAATGCAATACATGAAACCATAAACTAGAATATAAGTGTTTTCTTCATGCTGTATACAACTATCCATCTAGTAATTGATTTAATTGTGGATATGAAATTTTCAGACTCATTATTGTACACATGTAAATTAATCAAATTTGAAACTTGTTCCTCCCATTTGAAATTTCATACTGCTAGGAACACATTGATAGAAACATGCTATAACTTTAAATAGATTTGTCATGGAATGAAAGGTTTCTAGAGGCTCTACAAACAATTGTTGATAGCTTTGATGCATTTATCATATGATAGTCATTTATATTCACAAAAAAATCTAGTACAACTTTTTGAATTCACATTTTGGAATTTTATAGATATATTTCCAAAATCAAATTAACAACTACTTCAACCTTCTATGTTCTATTTTCCTGTTTCTTGTAACTTGTATTTTCAAAAATAACTTGTACTCCAGTTGTGATTATTCATCATTCAACTTGATATTATGACACTACAATTGATTCAACATAATATACCCAAAGGGCATGTTCAATATATAAGAATGAAAAACCTTAGAAGTTATCATTGTTGCACCATCTTGGATTTCAAGTACAAATATTGAATTGCTTTAGTATCTATAAATTTATTTTTTGTAGAGATCTAGCACAATAAAAATTGGGTTAATTGAACATGATGTAACTATAATCCCTTCATTCAGACATTTAGAGGCTCTGAATGAAATGAATGTAGATGCACTATGTCCTATAGGTTATGAGTCATACTACATTGTAAGAGTTGGGAATATATGAGATTGAAATTCTATATCATTAGTATACAAGAATTTTAGTTCTAAGAGCCAATTATTCATCTTCATTCCCTTCTAGTGAAATGCTTGTATGCTCTCAACTGTGGGTGTGGATAAAAAATGTATAATGTCATTGATAATTTTGATGAATCAATAGTGCATTATTCAAAGGTTCTCTAATTCTAGAGGAAATTGAAATCATATGGAAACATTAAGGAGCCACAATAACTTTCTATCAAGCAGGAACTGACAAATCTATAACTAACAAGATTGGACTTCTAGGGCATCTTTCTAGGTTGTACCATATTTGTGGTAGCATTTGTTTTTTCCATGCCACATTTATGTGATGTGTTCAACTCCACATTTGAACTCACCCAAATATGACATGGGAAAGAAAAAACCATTGAAATGGAAAGCTAACTGATCCAAATGTCTAACTTTAGAGTGTCTTAGCCAATGATTGTCACTATTCATTGTCCCTCTACAAGCATAAATAAGGATGATGATGTATTTAATAGCATATAGAGTTGGTTTTTAGAATTTCATTAGAGTGTGGGAAGTATTTTTATAATAATTTTCTGTCTCAACATCACAAATTTGCAGAGCATGTAATTGTAGTCATTGTAGGAGATGAGTCATCATATCACTGTGGTCTGTTGATACTCCATGGTTGAGAAATTTTTTGTAATCTTTTAAATTGGTGTTTGAAGAGAAGACATGACCCATATTTACTGGGCCTTTTTTTACTACAACAGGATTTTCTAGTGTAACATGGTCATATTGTTTTGTTGTAGTTACTTTCTCTTCTAGTTTTCCTGTTGATTATTTCATGTCTTTTTTGTCTCCAGTTGTATGAAAAAAAAATATATATATATTTTAAGTTGATTCCATAAGTAGAATAGTCAGGAACAACAAGAATTTCATCTATTTAGTCTTAGACGTTAAAATATGTTTTAATGAATTGCTCATTGGTATAATTAATACAATGATAAATTTCATATGTGCATATGTATATGTGTATTTTTATGTCCATTTATAGATTCATATGTACTTACATGCATGGGAACACACATATGTATGTTTATATAAGATTTATCTCTCTCTCTCTCTCTCTCTCTTTGTGTTTTACTTCTGAACTCCTCTGTTCACAGGATATAATTTTTCCTTATCATTATCTTATCCAAACCAAATTTTTGAAAGTTCCTCATGATGATTCTTTACCAAATGAAAATGCCACATGCTAATCAAATTAGAGGAGACTCTGCATGCATGCAATCCTAGTTTACATCCCATCTAATTCTTTTTTTCAGTATGCAGATCAATATCTTGTAGACATCTGCCTTAGTTCCAACTTCCTCTTACAATTCATTATTGTATCATTCCTATTTCCATAATTTATTTTTGCTTTTTTATAGTAAAAATTGATGAAATTATCAAACATGATGAACAAAGTTAATATTTGTTCATGATGATGCATCAATTTGATATGGCTTAACTCGTGGACGATTAGCATTAGACACAATAATGATTGAGTTACACATTATCAATAATAATTTTTTTCCTAACAAATCCCCATTAAATTTATTTTGATGGTATAAATTTTGGGTCATGATATATTGCAACTAACTTGGATAACAACACACCCCAATTATTTTATATCGAAGGTTAATTACCCATAAACAAAATTCCATATTCATTTACAATCTTCTCTTTTAATCATCAATGTAGATGTTAGGCCCTTTAAAACATGACATTTGGGTTGACCTGAAAAAATCATCACTATCTATATATTCTTCTTTACATTCTTCTATATCCCATTTTTGTTGAAGTTGATCCACTTCTTTTTCAATAGCCGCAATCATGAAAGCCATAATTCTTTGTTTGAGGAGCCTACTTATTAGCAATATGTGTTATAAATATAAGAACTATTTTTAGGGATTCCTTTATGTGTTAAGATATTTTGATGTTTATAGAATAATTAGCATTATTTGAGTGATAGTAATCTTTTACACTTAATTCGGTATCTTTTTATTTAAAATTTTGTAATTCTTCATCTTGAACTAGCAACACTGTACCTTTCAAGATAAGATTGGACTTCTAGGGAATCTTTCAAGATCTAAGAAATGTTTCCACACTATACTAACTTTATCTTTGTGGGAAACAAAGGAACCAAAGCAGCAACAACACTCTTGTGCAAGGAAAATGGACTGTCATTGTGTAGAATATAAGAGACTTCACACTCCACAATCAAAAATAACAAGAAAACTATCTCACACCTCATCTTCAAAACTAGATCAAGCAAGGAGATAGAGTATATGACTAATCAAATTTCATTTAATGAGAAGGTAGAAGCTCTAGAAGACTCAGTTTATCAAAATTCACTCTAAACATTCAAAATAATCTACAAATCATAGCTTCATATAAAAAGACATTTTCTAATTTGTAATCTCAAAAAAATACATAGAAGTTGGTATGGATAACTCTGTTCACTTAAGCTTTTAGAAATTTCTTAAAAATTTCTGTCAATAATCTAAGAGCTTATATTTCAAATGAATTATCTTTGGTGACATTATAATTTTCTCTTTTCCCTATCTTCTCCTAATATTTTGGATATTCTTCCAAATTAAAGGAGCAATGTGACTTCATTTTTTTATGCTATAACTTTAACCCTTTATTGGTCAATTCTCTCAATTATTTCCATGTCATAATATCTATCTAACTCTTAAATCTAATCCATGAACACTTCTAGATTTAGTTTTCCTTTGAAATCAAGGACTTTAACCTTAACTTTAATCCCTTGTTTGGTTATATCTTAATAATCCTCTCCACAAGATCTATGGCTCCTATCTAACCCCTTTGAACTTATTGTTCTTCATAAGAATCCTCATTGTGAAACTAGCCTCAAGGGCATGTAACCCTCTAAGTAGTTCATATGAGCACCCTTATAGGTCATTATAGTTTCATCTAATGCCAAAATTATGTATATTTTTATCTCTAAAACCTACTAGTTAACTCAAAAATCTCTATTTTTACCTCAACATACAAAACATGAACAATTTAGAACATCACAAGACTAGATAAGAAACATCACATTTACAAAATAAGCCAAAGGAATTCATAGTAAGTACGGACTCAAGAGAAAATAGATAAATAAAAAAGGAAACTATCTATTGAAATATTTACCACACTAATTATTCAAAATGATGATTTTTTTTTGACATTTACCTTTCTACTCCTCATATTATCTTCCAACAACTATCCTTGAAAATATAACTCCAAACGCTTACAATTACCTCTATCCCCTATAGTAACATAGATTTCTCTACCTAAACTAACTCTTTCAAACTAATTTAAATAAGAAATATACATATTTTTCCCTTATTTCCCAAAAGAAATGGAGTAGTTGAACAAATTACTATATTAAATAAAACAAGGTCTTAAAAATATTGAGGAAAAAACCAGAACTAATGGAACATGAAAGAATAATTTTAGCAAGGGTGCTCCACATTACAATTTTAAGCTAAAAACATGGTATTAAAGGATTCAGATAGAGGTCACCCCTCAAATTTTATTTAAACTGGAATTTGAATAGTATTATGTTACATTATAGCTAGATCATATATATGAATTTATTTTGATCATGATTATAGGCTTTCTAATGGCTTGTACTATGTTTTATACATGGTGTACCATTAATCCCTCAATGTTGCACAAAAAATTCAAACTGTTGCTTTCCCTCTTTTATAATTGCATGTGCAAGGTATTACAATGCAATATATTTATTGAATAAATTAAGATTCATATAGTAGTTGGATGCGGCATCAGTAGTTTATTTCTGATGATAAAATTTAAGTAGAAATCTAGTAAAATGGTCATAATCACTATTTCTAATATATATGTGTGTGTGTGTGTGTGTGTGTGTTTGAAAATGGGGGTAATTATGTAGCTTTAAAACTTGTAAAACTATTATTCTATAGATCTAATTAAGTATTCTTTGTTACAATTTCTTGGTGGATGATTATATGTTTAGATTCATTTTACCATTTGTAGTAGATAGAAGATTGTAGAAGAATAAGACCAGAAGATAGAAGTGACACAACATATACTGTGAAGAAACCCTTTTGGGAAAAAACTCCACCACCAGAATCAATAGTGCTTGTATTATTTAACCTTAGAACAAGATTACAATAATTCTTTATCAATCCTTGCTTGAGATGCTTCTTTTTCCTTCAACAATTCTTCTTCACAACCTGCAATACAATCTAATCAAACTCTCTTCAACTTGCTGCAATTTATAGACAATAATGACAATTACAAAGCACAAAGCTTATCTCACAAAACCTATGCCTATTCTTTGCAAGTAGATTTCTTCCTTGAAAAATAATGTCAAACCAAGTCCATCAATTTGGGCATCCAAAACTGAAGTCCTAACTCAACGTCGATTACAAAGATATATTGTAAGCTTCTCCTCAAAGTTGACACCCAAGAATGGGTCCACTTAACTCAGCCTTATAAAATATCTTATCATGCAAAAGTGTTAACTACAAGATGCCAACTTGGGTGCCCAAGGTGGGTCCAAGTCAATCTCTATTAACTAAAACACATCTCTCCACCATTCATGCAAATATCATGCACGATTGATCATCCCCACTTAATTGAATGTATCACCTGTTATATATCATGCAACTCAAGTTATTAGTCATGCATTCCAAGTCTACTGAAGTCAACTAGCATTCAACTAAAACTAACTACATGCAACTAAAGATAACTGAACCATAACTGAACTGAACTAAATTAAACTAAAATGAATTGAACTGATACTAAACTTAACTTAACTGAACTGAACTAATCTGAACTGAACTGAACTAAACTAAACTCCATGCATGTAAACATCAATCCCTAATTTCTAGGATCTTTACATGCATTACTAAAGTGTTATCTTTTTCTCCAAATAGTTAACTTAACTCAAGGTGAGTTCCACCTTCCATGTGGGTGCCCCATGTGCTTCTATTTAGTAGGAGCTCTTATTGGGCATCCCCACATGTTCCTATCATTTAGAATTAATTACAAATGTCAATTTACATGTTCATTTCATTTGAATTTAATCTCTTTCTAATCCTAGTGTTTGGGGAACACTTTCCAAGGAATTAGGAGATGCATGAAATAATGTTTAGGATTGCAATTAAATGACATCCTATTCCCAACATGTATGTAGAGAGAGAGACACACACACATGGATACCATTAAAGAAAGTTACAAGATTTATTAAAATGCAAAAATGATTTTGTATTTATTTCTAGATAAAGCAACTAAAATCTAATGTAGATTTTACCTTTTATGAAAATAATGTAAACTAGAATAACAACTAGTAAACTTCATCTACTTAATATTCTATTTTTAAAAGGCAATGCCTCTACAATAGAGATCAAATTTCATCTAGAAAATAATATCAAGAATCTAGCATATAGTGTATCAACTAGATAGTCATGTGCTATAACACAGTAAGTTCAAGAAAGTTGAGATGATGCTTAACATCAATTCAAACATAAAACCATAAATTCTAATAGACGGGGAATAATTATAAAATAAATCAAACTAAACATTCTACAATCAAATAAGCAACTAAAGGATACAATCTAGAGTAACAAAAAAGAAACCTAGATTTTGTACTGATTCAAGTAGCCTAGTCTTTCAAGTAGTATAAAAGGAATCCTAGACAAGAAGAATATGCTTTCATTAAGAAGAAAGCTGCCTATCGAGGCCATTTGAAAGTCAGTGAAATTTGTGATAAGATACTGCATCAGTATAAAAAAAATTGGTTAGGAAACTTATAAAAGCATTTAAAGAACAAGTTCATGTACTCATTTCATGTTGACATTGAGTTAACCCAAATGATATTCCAAAGAATGGATAAGGCGACTCACAATATTCCTTTCGCAAAAGGGAATCCATGTCATGGTACCTTAAAATTATTTGTAACATTCAAATTTTGCAAAAAAAACACAAATAAAATCTCATTAATGTTTATTTAAGTTAGTTTTCTCTCTTTTACAAAGTGTTACAAAAAGCACACCATTGCCAAATGCTTCATGATTCATACAAAGATCCTTAAATGTGGATTATTGGACTAACAATATGTTAGAGTAATAAGTTATTCCTCTTAATTAATTATATCATATTGGTAAATTAATTAAGTCACTTATTCCTTTAGTTACTTATGCTAAACTTAGGCACATTAATAATTGATTAATTATTAAGTGTGCACACTAGGGTTTCCCTTTTAGGGTTTCTTGATCTCCTTCATAAGGATTGATCTCTTTGTAATAATCAATTCTCTTCAATGCATTTTAACTTTGAGGTTTACGAAACATCTTCTTTGGTTCTGCATGTCTTTTGCATGTGACAGGTGATTGATTGCATGTCGGTGATCTTGGTATTCTAACATGGTATCAGAGCTCCAGACCTGCAACTGCTTGTTCGTGATATGAAGATATGGCCTTTCATTGAGTTTCTAATGCAAGGGTTTCCACAAGAATATTTTTTGCAAGATCTAGGGGTAGCCAAATTTTTGGAGCAGTTTGGGCAAAAATGGAGGTCACCATCGTGTTCGCAGTGGCCAAAAACCCTAAGAACGCCTGTCGTTTCGTCGATTTCGTGTCATTGATCTTTGAGGCAATTTTTTTTGCTTGTATGGCCCGTACGTCCATCTACACATGGATTGAGAAATATTTTTACAGAACTAGTAAAAATGTTATTTTCTAATTTTTAATTTTATCAGAAAATTAAAATATTAAAAATCCTTTTTACAAAAATGATTGAACATATTTTATGGGGAGGCGGATTTTTTTGTTTTAAAAGAGCGAATTAACTACTGGTACCCACAGGTACCTGCATGGCAAGCCTGCGGGCCCCTTGCACCTGCCACCTAGCGGTTTACTCACCGTCGGTGGCACCCTCCATAATTGTCGGCAGTTTCACCCACCGGCAACAACATTCATATCGGCCCATAGATATTCCACTGGCGGCCTCCTCAAACTGTCGGCGGCTCCCCATACTCTGGGCAGCCACCCATCTGCAGCCCACCACCAGTGCTTTGACTAGTACACTACCTCCCTCCAACCCTAGCCAGCCCCTCTATAGTTCATCGACGGTCCTATGGGGACCAGGAGCTCCACAAGCCAATGCTCAAATATTCTAGCACTTCGGCAAGCATATTCCGGTAGACATCAAATCCGCGGTGAACGAATATTCCTTTCCAAGATTCTAGTAGACAGGGAATATTCTGGTGGATTTGCAACATATTTTGGGCTATCATTTTTTTTTGGCAGGGAGATTTTTTGTGACGATGGCCAGATGGCTGTCAATTTTATGCTCATGAACCGTTGACATCAGCGTCCGTATGGCGGTCTTTTGCCCCCTCCTAACCCCAGTTTGCTCTAAAGGAGCATTTTTTTTCTTTTTTGCATAACTTGGGCATACGGTATCGAAATCGAGCAAACAAGATATCACCAGAAAGCTGGTTTCGAGTACTTTCCTATAGTATAGTTTATTTTATAGTATTTTTCTATTTTACTACATTTATTGCTGTTTGAAGTCAGATGTTTATTTTATGCTTCCAAGCTCATAACTTTTTGCCACAATCTCTAATTTTTTCTATCTTTGCGGCGTTGGAAAGGTATTAAGGAGCT
Source organism: Sequoia sempervirens (assembly GCA_007258455.2). Lineage (NCBI taxonomy): Eukaryota > Viridiplantae > Streptophyta > Pinopsida > Cupressales > Cupressaceae > Sequoia > Sequoia sempervirens. Next base: position 579,146,947 of record VDFB02000015.1, read on the forward strand.
CTATCTTCTTGTCAATGCACTTTTTCTGTATTTGTCTTAGGTTGATCGTATAGTCCAGATTTGGCCTGATGGGTTGTTTGGAGATTACTTGGATGATTTAGTAGTTGGGAGGGTGCATCTTGCATCTTTGCACTTTGTTTTCAGTAATACATCATTCAATAATCGCTTGCTACTTCATAGATTCCAGGGTTGTTCCCGTTTGGAGTTTTCCAATGTTCCGTGGCATCGGGTCTACTATTGCTTTATCATGATTCTTTGAGTCAATCAGTGACTCTCATCTGGTTTCAGTAGTAAATAGAGGTATCTTTCCTTGCTTGCCAGAATTAGGTTCCAGTGTTACTCCATAGTGTTCTTCCAGTGCTTCTTTGCAACATTCATCTCATTGTAGGGGGGTTTTGTCCCACTAGGTTTTTCCTTCTCTACCTCATTCCTTCATTTGTAAATGGGTACCTGATCAGGCCTAGTTGCCGAGACCCATCTTTGCTTTCATGCATCTTATTCTAGTGTTTTAGCTTCTTCCTAAGTTCATCTTAAGGGGGGGTGTTAGAGTAATAAGTTATTCCACTTAATTAATTATATCATATTGGTTAATTAATTAAGTCACTTATTCCTTTAGTTACTTAAGCTAAACTTAGGCACATTAATAATTGATTAATTATTAAGTGTGCACACTAGGGTTTCCCTTTTAGGGTTTCTTGATCTCCTTCATAAGGATTGATCTCTTTCTAATAATCAATTCTCTTCAATGCACTTTTACTTTGAGGTTTACAAACATCTTCTTTGGTTCTGCATGTCTTTTGCATGTGACGGGTGATTGATTGCATGCAGGTGATCTTGGTATTCTAACACAATAAAGTTGATTAAGGAACTAAAACATATAAAGAAAAAGAGAAGCAAAAATTATTTTGGGCATCATAAATTCATGTTAAAAGTAATAAATGTCATTTGCTCCTAACAATGGGACTTGCCTAGTATGAACTGTAGAAGTAATGTAGTTTGTATGAAAGGACCCAACCACCAAACGTCCAAAACCATATGCATGCCAAGTGAACCTTATTAGCTACATTCAAATTGTTACTTTTAATCCCCAATCTCCTGGTATCTAAACCTATTCAAATTCAACAAGGAACTGCGATGAAGTGGAAAGGTCCGAAGAAGCACTAACAACTATGCAACTTGGCACTATCATGATGAACATAGGAAATATAGTTTCAATGGACCTAAAGATGAATCAAGAAGTGTAATGATGCAAAAAGGCCTAAAAAGCATAAGCGACTATGCAAACTGGCACTTTCCTGATGGACATGGGAATTTAATATCACCAGTCCTAAAGATGAATCAATTTTTTAGTGATTTGTGGATGTTCAACAACCCTACTATCAATGGAAAAATTTCCTCAAAACACATTTCTGAAGCTTCATTTTACATTGAATCTTCTCCAACATTTTGATCTTTAAACACAATCGGATGCAAAGGATAATAGTTAAATATTTTGTAGAATGACCAATGAAAAAATACACATCCACAACAAAAAGTAATAGAATCAAAATTCACCAAAATACGGGAAGAATTCTACACTAAGTCATACTATATACATTACAGATAACCTTGTGTCCTAAAGTTATACTTACCGAAGAAGTCCTCTATTCTCCATCAAACATCTGCAAAAAGGCTCGAGCTTCAAACCCTAGTCCTCTTCATACATGGAAAACTAACAAAAGGATAGCAAAGGAAATATTTGCATCCCACCAATAATTTCTCAATTGTAGCAATGGAGAGGAAATGACTCGCATCTTGCTGATAATTTTTCAATTCAAAATATTTTTTTAATTACCCACTTTTATTTCTGTGACTAACTATTTTGTCACTTTTATTTGTATGACTAAATAATTTTTTAGTCGACAACCAAGTTAGTCATTTATTTACTCATTTATAGATGAGTTGCAAAAAAATAGTAGAATTTAGTCATTTTTAGTTGTTGAGACTAAACGTTTTAGTCATGTAGTCATTTATTTGCCAAATCTACTAGTGTTGAGATATGTTTTGTTCTTGAATGCATTATCAGATTCTTTTAAATATTGATTGTACTTGTATTGCCACAAATGTTAGAAATAGGTTCATCATATGAAACTAATATTCTTCAATGTTTGCTTCATCCACAACACCTGTGTACAACATGATGTTGTTGCAATATATTATACATTTTTAGTAGATAATGATACTAAATACTACTTCTTACTTAGCCAACCTGCTTCCAAGAAAGAAAGCACCACCACTTGTACTTTTCCTATCATTTGTACATCCAACCCAATCTACATTTGTATATGCACTCAAAGACAAGTTAGTATCCTTAGGATACCACAAACCATAATCTAGAGTGCCCTTCAAATATTTGAATATCCGCTTCACTATTGCAACATGAGATTCTTTGGGATCTTCTTAAAATCTAGCTACAAGACAAACTGAATGCATGATATTTGATCTAGTAGCAGTAAGGTATAATAGTCCACCAATCATTGATCTATACTTTCTATGTTTGTCTTAGGAGATTCATCATTCTTGCTCAACTTACAACCAATAACCATAGGAGTAGATACTAATTGTAGATACCCTAAATTGTCCTGATTGGTGAACACTATTTAACTAACTTTCACCCTTCTTCCCTAAATAATTAAATAATACACTACTATTTAATTATTATCAAATTTTATATTCGTCTATTAATTAAGTGATTTAACATTATTTAATTAATGTCCTCAATCATCATTTCTGACTAATTAAATAAATCTCATTTATTTAATAAATGTCCTAATTTAACCTTATCTATCCTAATTAATTAAATAAACATGAGTTATTATTATTATTTTTTATTCAAGGGTAAACGCTTTTGACCGGAGCTATGAACCGGATACAACCATTCAACAATACCACCCCAACGGGGTTTGAACCTTGGTGGCAGGAACAACAATGCCACCAATAAACCATCACACCATGCCAATACCGGCAACATGAGTTATTTAATTATGTCACTAATATACCATATTTATTTAAATAATTTAAATTTCTATCATTAATAATTTAATTAAACTACTTTCCCCTCTCCAAATTAAATAATTAAATCAATTATTTAATCCATTCAACATAATGTGTTAATAAATAAACCCTTATTTATTAAAGTCAAATGCAACTTGCACATTCTTCTTCAATATTAATTAATTATCCTCACCCCTTTTTGATTGAGTAAATCATGACCATTGATTTCTCACTCTAATTGGTTAACTAACCCATCTATTTCCTAACTCAACCCGACTTTCTTAATCCCACTAAACACTCAATCTGACTTCTTCAATCCTACAAATCATTCCAATCTAATCCCACTTATTATCCAATTAAAATCCTTGATTGGATCAATTAGAGGAGTTAACTGACTAATCTATTTCCTCTCAATTGTTCTCAACCATTGATTGTGATCTTTCACTATCAAATTTCGATTGTTTATCTAAAACCTAAAAATCTATAAAACAACCTTCTTCCTTCTAAAAAACAGTCGGAGAATCTAGAGAATTTGTGGTGAGGTTATGCCAAAATAGTCATTGAAGCACATTTAGGACATTTACATCTTTTATCACCATTAAAATACCTTTTGAAGCTTTTGTAGAACAATGAAGGATTTTATTGATCCAAGCAATCCAACATCAATACGAATTACACTTTGATATGGGATGGTAGTGCAGGGGCACCATGTCATTACATGTAAATATGGTCTTAAGTTTTTTTTAGGGTGTTTTGGGTCTAAATTCATGTAATAAGGTCATAATAGACCATTTTCTATGTCTTGAGTCATTTTGAGTTAGTTCTAGGAGAAGTTGCTAATTCTTGCAAAATGTTGTCAAAATGTAAAGTGCAAAAATGCAAAAATAGGGATTTGAAAGGTCACTGGTTGTAACTAAAGGAAGGTGGACAGTTACAATTCAAAAATTAGTTAGGAAACAATGGGAAGATGATTAAAAATCCTTTTAAGGTCAAAACTAAGTTTGGTTGATTGTATTTTGAAGAATAGCAATACAAAGTACTCTATTTTTGCAAAGTTAGAATGCAGATTTGCTACTACAAGCCCTTGTACAACCTTGTACGGGTTAATAGTGATTTCTTATGAAATAAATTTGTTAGAGGATTTAATCAAATTCATTTTGGTTTTTATTTCATAGAGTTTCATTAAGTTTCAAGGGTTTTATTGCACTTTTCTTGTTGACTTCCTGGGAACTCAGAATTTGAGGGTTTGGCAGTGTAAAATGGAATCCGAAGCCATTCCACCCAGTGAAACATGTGATAACTTGGTGGAATGGAATTAGTAGGTGTAGGTTTTTGTGTCTATGTTTTTTAGGAGTAGGGAAGGTGGTTGGATGGATTTTATATGATTCCCTAGTTGCAAACTTTCATATTTTTGGTGAAAAAAAAGAATAGAAGTAGGGTTTTGCAAAAAGAATGGTTGGAACCCTTTCTAGTTGATAAAATAAGCTTGGGTGGACTTAATGTTATGTGTTGTAAGTGTTGGTAAGGTGGAATCAGACCTAGAGGTTTTAGATCCAATAAACCCTCCTTATACAAGCCTAAACAAGCCTAAGGGTTGTGTGTTTAAATGAACCTGTGGTTGTTTATTTGACCAAAAGTTGTTGATTTGGACCATTTTTGGTCTCTGGAGAACATTGCAATAGGAATTTGAGGTTAGGAGAGTGATTGGACTGGTGTTGCTTTGGAAAATAGGGCTAATTGAGCCACTGTCCAATGTAGCAACAATTTTTAGGAGGTGAAGGTCTGAAACAACCTCATGCACAAACTAGATATGTTAAAGAATTCCATAATGAGTGTCTAGAATGAAACTCATTTGGTGGGTTTGAAAAGTATTTTAGAAGATATGCTCAAATTTCTCTATTTGGTATGCTACAAGGAAGATTGAGGGAATTGTGGAATAAAGGTCAAGTTAGGGTTTTGAAGGTTGAAGAATAACTTGAAATAGCTTGAATTGTGATTGTAAGACAAACTCCTCCATGCTCTGCATCAAATGATATCAGAGCACTGGTTTTGGATCTTTTGAAGGAGAAGAGATTGAAGTTTGAGTAAAGTAAATTTGTAGTTTGAAGGATCAAGATGCCTCCTAAAGGAAGTGGAGCCCTTGGTAGGGAAATAAGGTTGTTAAAGGAATCACAAGAAGCAATTTTAGCCAAATTTGCAACATGGGAGACAAAGCAAAGAAGATGAAAGGCCATTGAAGAGGAAAGTGACCAAGAGGAAGATGAAGAAGGTGAGGATGAAAACCCTCCAGGTAGAGTCCAAGATCATGAGTTGGAATTTGATGAGAGAAGGATAGTGAAAATAAATGCTCAAGGCTGTTAGAGGAGATTATTTTGGTGAGAAAATAAAATTTCCAGTGTATAGTGGAAAGTTGGATGCAAAAGAATACTAGATTGGATTGATGCAATGGACAACTAATTCGAGTACAAAGAGGTTGTAGGTGATCAGAAGGTAAAGTTTGCTAATACTAAGTTGAAAGGCCCTACGTTGACATGGTGGAATTATGTTCAAGAGGATAGAGTGAAAAAGGGAAAAGCAAAAATTAGTTCATGGGATAGGATGGTGTCAAAGATCAAGAGCCAATTCTTGCTAGGTAATCATGCAATACAAACTTTCAAGAAGTTGCAAAGTTAAAAAACAAGGATACGGATGTCATGACCTACACTGATGAATTTCACAAATCAAGTATTAGAGCTGGTCATGTTGAAGATGAGAATGAAAAGATGGCAAGGTATATGTGTGGGTTAAGATTTCAAATTCAAGATGAATTGAGTTTGGCTATGCCTAGGACAATTGATGAATGTTTTCAATTGGCTGCTAGGGAAAAAGAGAAACTAAAAAGAAGGAAAGAAAGACAAGGAAGAGGCATAGGAAACACTAGTAGAGGAAGAGGTTCAAGGTAGTCCTATGAAGACCAAGAAGATACAAGTAAAAGCAAAGACCAAGTGGCTAATCAAAGAGGTGTATTTAGATGCTTTAGAGGAAGGTTTGGTGGACAAGGTAGAAGTTCAAGGACATTTTTAGGGAGATGTTACCATTGCAATCATTTTGGCCATCAAGCATGGAAATTTCTAGATAAATTAGCTTCTACTTCAAGTGGTGGTGATAAGAGAGCTCAGTTGGTGCAAGAGGATGATTGTGAAAGTGTAAAATCTCCTAATTAGCTTATTTCTCCAAAAGTTGGGGAATCTTTGATGGTGAGAAGAACACTCCTCAAAGCATCCAAGGAGAAAGAATCAACACAAATCAGGACACTATTCAGGACAACTTACAAATGCAAAGGAAAGGTATGTAAAGTAGCAATAGACTCTGGAAGCACTGATAATATGGTGTCTATAGAAATGGTTGATAAACTAAAGTTAGAAAACATACCTCATGAAACACCTTATAAAGTATCTTGGTTGAATAAAATTCAATCTATCTTGGTGAATGAGCAAGCTTGGGTTGAATTCAATATAGGTGGATACAAGGATAGGATACTTTGTGATGTGTTTCCTATGGATGTGTGCCACTTGTTGCTAGGAAAACCATGATAGTTTGATTGGAATGTAATTTATGATGGTAGAAACAATACTTATCAGATTAAAAAGCATGGAAACACTTTCAATTTAACTCCATTGGTAGAAGATGTTAAGGAACAAACTAAGGAAACAAAGGTGATCATGTTAGGCAAGAAGGAGTTTGTAAAGCTTGAGGAAGAAAAGAATATGGAGGTTGCAGCCACTTCAAGGCTTGAAGGTACCAAGACAATAGAGGTGAAGAGAGATTTGATTTTGAAGGAAAATGAGATTGAGAAGGTCAAGGATGAATTGATCTTGAAGATTCAAGATTAGTTTGCAGAGTATGTTGCTAAGAAGGTAAAAGAGGTATTGTACTCCTTGTTTGTACAAGAGGCTAATGGTCATTCACAAGTTGGTAGATCTGAGGTTTATGAACTTGATAGAACAGAGGTTCCAAGGGAAAAGAATCTAAGGGAAGAAATGAAGGGGAAAGGTGAGGTGAGTAGAGGTGAATGGAAAGGACAAATGGGTGAGTTCAAGTATACATCAAAGGTAAAGAACAAGACAGTTCAATACAAGTATGATAAAGATATATTTGAAGGTATGAAGATAGGTTTAGCATCAATTTCAGATGAGGGAAAGGTCATAAAACATCCATTAAGTCAGTTTACAAAGTTGGAACAATTGCTAGATACCAAAGAGTTTACTAATGCAAAGAACAATGCAAATATATAGTACCTAGTTCAATGGAAAGGATCACCAGATGAAGGAACATTTGAGGATCAAGGAGATGAAGTGATTAGGCATGATCTAATGCAATAAACTCCTCAAGGGACTTGAGTTCTTTTCAATCTGGGTGTATGGTGCAGGGGAACCATGTCATTTGATGTAAATATGGTATTAATTTTGTTTTAGGGGGTTTTGGGTCTAAAGTCATGTAATAAGGTCATAATAGACCATTTTCTATGTCTTGAGTCATTTTGAGTTAGTTATAGGAGAAGTTGTCAATTCTTGCAAAATGTTGTCAAAATGCAAAGTGCAAAAATGCAAGAACAAGGATTTGAAAGGTCAACAGTTGTAACTAAAAGAAGGTGGATAGTTTCAATTCAAAAATTATTTAGGAAAAATTGGGAAGAGGATCAAAAATATTTTGAAGGTCAAAACTAAGTTTGGTTGATTCTATTTTGAAGAATAGCAATACAAAGTACTCAATTTTTGCAAAGTTAGAACATATATTTGATGCTATAGGCCCCTGTATGGCCTTGTATGGGTTAAGAGTGATTTATTATGCATTAATTTTTTTAGAGGATTAAATCAAATTCATTTTGGGTTTTCTTTCATAGAGTTTCATTAAGTTTTAAGGGTTTTATGGCGCTTTTCTTGTTGACTGCCTAGGAACTCAAAATTTGAGGGTTTGAAATTGTAAAATGGAATCCTAAGCCATTCCACTTGGTGAAACATGTGATAACTTGGTGGAATGGAATGATTAGGTGTAGGTTTTTGTGTCTATGTGTTTTGCAAGAGCAGGGAAGGTGGTTGGATGGATTTTATATGATACCTTAGTTGCAAACTTTCATGCTTTTGGTGACAAAAAATTAAAGTAGGGTTTTGCAGAAAGAATGGTTGGAACCCTTTCTTTTTGATAAAATAAGCTTGGGTGGACTTAATGTGATGTTTTGGAAGTGTTGGTAAGGTGGAATCAGGCCTAGAGGTTGTAGATCCAATAAACCCTCCTTGTACAAGACTAAACAAGCCTAAGTAAGGGTTTTGTGCTTAAATGAATTTGTGGTTGTTTATTTCACAAAAAGTTGTTGATTCAGACATTTGTGGTCTTTGGAGAAAATTTCAATAGGAATTTGACATTAGGAGAGTGATTGGATTGGTGTTTCTTTGGAAAATAGGGCTAATTGAGCCACTGTCCAATGTAGCAGCAATTTTTGGGAGGTGAAGGTCTGAAACAACTGTTGGAGTTATGGACATACACTGAGAGGGGGGGTGAATCCATGTCTAAACTTTATTCAACTTCAAACAAGAATTTTAATTATGATATCCTTTCTATCAACAACAGAGTAGAGTAATCACTTTGAAACCATTTATGAAAAGGGGTAGACAACATCAACTCAGTCCATTAGATAACTTATGCCAATATGATTTGAGAGAGATATCTTGCATTTTCCAAAAAAATTGACTAACCATGTTTAACAATCAAAGCATGATGACAGTACAGGTGCAACTCATAAGTCTATGTAAGTGAAGACCAACATTATTGAAACACTTCTTAACCAACTAATTTCAATGCAGCTTTATAAGACACTACAACAACAGTGCAACATAATGACACAAGATAGGTATTGAGATAACAAAACCTTTAAGCACATTATAACAATTCTTGAGGAATGAATCAAATGAATACTTTTATATTTTCTATCAGAACTTTCAACACTGATAGAAAACTTGTGCAAGACATTTTGATATAACCATTTTCAGAGATGAGGAAATTAACATTCAACAATTCTCAGACTAATAAGAATGATTACTCACAAAATTATCACAATCAAGGAGCATTATGACATAAAAAAAAGAGACCATAAGACAAAGAATTGTTCGAGTGGGAATCCCTCATGGAGTAGAAAAACCACTCCTAAACTGCCTCATTGGCTTAGCTTCAAAAAACCACTGCTTACATTAATGCCTTATAGGCTAGTTTTTGAGCACCAACTCAAGGAGCACCAACCCCTTACTCAGATTTCAAAATTACAATAACACAGAGGATTTCTCTATTTCTTAGATAAGCTCACTCATACCTCTGTATCTAATACCCTAAAGATTCAACATGAATCATTAAAATATTAAATAAATAAGGTTTTTATAATATTACTCTGCATCATATTTTCAAACTTTTTATAACAAAGCTTTTCCACTATTTCATTCTTGATACAACAAGAAGTTATAATATCACAGAATAACCTCCCATCGAATTGTAGTGTTCAAAACACTGTATTTATATATTTTCATATGTATGTCTGCCAATAAGTCTTCATAGAAAATGTTTTTCAAAGGAATCTAAAACCCCCTTTCTATTTTTTAGAATATGAACTACTAGAATAATGATCAACAAAAGGTGAATAATCATTTGTAACGCCTGTATTGAAGGCTATAATAAACTCTGTCAAAATATATCAATGCTCTTTTTCCAAACTGCAAGAGTTCTTACAAAACCCAGAACAAGTGCAATCATTTTCATAATAAAAACTATTTGAATCTATTTTTAGAAAACCCATATGCTGAATCCATCATTTATGTAATGAATGAAATGAGTTCAAAATATAACTGAATTTTTTTTCAAAATGCACGACTACCCAACAGCCAGAAGTCACAGATCTTCATTATTTTATCAAGCCATGATTCATTTCACTAGATCTGAAATGCATTAACATCTGACACACAAAAAATGCTTATACCTTTTCTAATTCGAGCAAGAAAACCAGATGCAGATTTTTGATAAAAAATAAACACCAAATGATGGTAAAGATACCTAAACGCGCATGAAGATGAAAAAGAAATGCATGATAAAACTGTAATGAACTATTTACCAACCCAGCAGAGTAACGCCTTCAAATCTCCTTCCAAATTTGAGCTTTTAGCCAAAGAAAATCATCAAACAGAGCAGCCATACTCATCATGCTTAAACACAGTGAATTTCTCCCTGATAATGCCGTTACAACCAGCTAAACCATTGAGAAACAATAGTTACAAGTATACCAAGGCGTCAGCTAGGGTTCCATACTCAACCAAAATGAAAATGAAATATCATTTTTCCCTAACTTCTCAAAAGCCAAGTCATTCGATGACTTTCCAAAATCATAATGATATTTGAAGTCCACAATGCAAACATAATTATTATCAAAGGATCATAGCTCTTCTAAGTCCGCGACATCAAACCTTAATTCAAATCAATGCAATGAGTTCGCTGCCAAAGACCATCTACCAAGTGCGGACACCAACTTTTCATCAAATCATTATGCTATCTTGAAAAATTTTCAATAATGTTGACCACAAAACTAACAATGAACAATAATTGCCAAATAGTCGATGCCATGTCATTTCATTGTGACTTTTAAATAATCCAAATAAATATTTAGCCCAAATCAAATATGAATTTATTCAAAGTCATTTACCAAGGAAAGTTAGCCAAAATAATTCCCAAAGCAACATTATAAAAATTCCATAAATATTACCTTCGAGCCATAGAGGTGACTTTTACACAGTCACATGCAATTAAAACTATGATAACCAAGATCACTTTTAGAAGCTAATTGTGGTATCAGCTCAATCTAAACCATATGAACCAGATGAAGAATCCATATATGTCACTCACGGTGTCCTAACCAGTGACACAAAGATAATGTGAGAGATCCATGAAATGACAAAACCAACTGAAGAGTGAATAGAAACCTCATATACCAATGATGAAAAATTAAATATCAAACTCAAGTTCCAAAGAGAGCATTAATATAATTCCAACCCAATATGCCATGTGAACCAACAAAACCATCAAACAAGTGAAATACCACAACCATGGTGAATATAATGCCTCCAAAAACAAGTGCAAGTTCAGGATTGCTTTAGAAGCATGAGAGAAATGAAGTCATTAATCCAAGTGTCATGGAGTAAATGAAATAATAACCAAAATTCCTAAGATGGAGCAATATATAGAAGCACTGAACCAAAGAGATGTGTCATGTTTATCAACAATAAGTCATACCAACTGAAACATAACTGTATATGCCATGAATTAATATACATGAACATGTGAAGTGACAAATTCATAAATCTGAAGTTGAAGAGAGCTCTGTCACCATGAATACCACCTAAACCAAACCTTATCAACACTGTCAGTCCAGTAATCATCTGAAGATATATTGCATTCATAAATCTAAACCACGTGAGTAATATCAACATGAAAAAATTGAATTGTCATAAACATCTGCAAATGAATATCTAAAAGTGAAGTAGCCTCAAGATTCTGTAACCTCTAAATCATGACCAACATACCAAGAATTCCATCAATAAGGTGCATCAATTATTCAATGAGGACCATCAATTATTCATTTGTGACTTTGTCATCAAGGAAAAACAATAGAGGGGTTAGAACAACAAACTCCCCCTTTGTCCTTGATGGCAAAACACAAATCTCTCTCCCCCTTTTTGCATCAAAGACAAAGGGTAGAGAAAATGTGTAATGCCTCAAGTAGATGTATATACCCATATATGTAACATATGAACATGCTAATATCATAGCAAAAATAATAATATGTCCTTTTCAAGAAATTCGGTCCATATCATCAATACCAAAGCAAAGGTATCATAATATTATAATGCCAAAAACCCAATTGTCAAATGATACATGAAGATTGAAGACTTGTTACCATGGCACTTTTCTTTGTCACCAAAGATTGATGACCATTTACTTGAACATACCACCTTTGTCATGTTAACCTTTATCCTCCATTGTCTCCTCACAAGAATAAAATGCTTTGATTAGCACTGATACATTGAGTCACAATTTCAAAGTAGCAATCATCACAAACTGACATTTTGCAAGAAATAACAACACAAGTATCTAATTGAAAACACCATCAAGAACATTTGAGAGGCTTTGCAACAAGTAGAGAAAAACCATTATTTCCAAAACCCAAGCATCCAAAATAAGCTTATTTGAACAATGTGCACTATTATATCAATAAATTCTCAAACCAAATGATTACCTTTGTTAGCAATAACAAAAGGTTAAGACATTTAGACCATAAGGCTTCAAAAACTATCAAATATTGTCAATATCAAAGCCACAAACTCTAACAAGATGTCAAGTCACACTTTTGATCCAAGACATTTCTACTAATCATATATCACTCTGACAGGCATAAAAATAAATATCACAAATGAGCAGCTCAACTTCCCAATATCACACTTTCAATCATACAAGAATATTTAGGATTTCTCACATGAGATAATTTGTTGCAGCACATCTTTCATATTTTGTTCAAACTAAACCTTCATGTCATTTGACAATATAACCACTTTTTGAAGCAGCTCCTTTAAAAAAATTGCATAGAAATTTGAATCACTCAACCTTTCATGCCCATGACTCACTATCCTCAGAACTTATGACCACACCATTAATAACAACTTTCAGTAATAAACATTCAAGCAGTCTTAGTAAACATATACAACCCGTATCTCTTTCATGTCAACAAAAATCAATCACTCTATTCAATCATAATAAGCATAATGAAATATTGGCATTTACAAACCATTTCTTTACTTCTTATACCACCAATGGAAATTGCATGTTGTCATACCTCATTCTAGACTCCATAGGGGTAAAATATATTACCATAATAGACTCCCCCTGAGTCTTTGCTTCATCTCAGGATCTGGATGGCAACACCTATGCAAGAAGTGCACAAGGAATTTTCACAGAATCATCTTTATTGCTCTTTTTGTCATCTTGATTACACTTTCTTCTCCACACCAATGTAGACTTTTTCACTTGCTTGCTTAAAGTACTTGTCTTTCTATTAAATCTGCATTGTTGTACTTTATGCCCAATGTTATTACATCTGAAACAAATGATCTTATGACTATTCTAAGGAGAAAAATAATTCCTATAGATATTTCCAACTTTTTTCCCATCATAATTATCAGTTATATTCATTCTACAATCTTTTCTAAAGTGACCAATGTTGTTACAATTGTAACACACCACATTTTCATTTCTAGAGACATTAGAATGATTCTTATTTGACCATCTCATGCAATCAATTGCCTTATGACCATAGTCATTACAAACACATAACAATATCCTTGAAAAGAATGATTACACCTAAATGAATGATCATGCCAAGGATGTGAAGATCTGAAGACATTTATCCTTTCTCTATGAATACCTTTAGATTGTCTTCTAGTGTCAATGTTTTCCTTTGGTACAACAGTACTGTAACCAAGATCAACCTTCATTCTTGGTGTTTGCTTGGCTGTAAAATTCTTTCAATATGAAGTAGTAAACACTGTTTCATGTTTAGATTTGTCTACAGAGCTTTGTATAACCTCATATCCCACTCCTATAGGATCTTTAGAATGCTTTTTCCTGCCCAACATCTTATTCAATATATTAGTACTATGATCAAATTTCTGAATTTTACTAGATTGAACCTTGACACTTTCAAGCTATTTTCTTAAAGCAACTACTTCTTCTTCAAGTTTTAGACAATCAATATTTTTAATCTCCAAATCAGAACTCACAACGTCAACTATCCTCTTACATTCTTCAATTTCAATTTTCTGACTTATAATCATATCATCTCTAAGAGTTAGTTCTTTATACAAGGAATCATTACCTAAACATTTCTTTAAAGAAGCAATCTCATATTCTAGTTTATTGCACATTTCATCCTTGTCTTTTAACTTGGCTTCCAGTTCCTCTTCAGTCCTTTTTCTATCAACCATTTGACCTTTCATAAATTCAATAATCTTTTCAGATTTATCATAGTTTTGGTTTAATGCCTGATTAGTATCAATACTCTTTTGAAGTTGTACCTTAAGTTCCTGATTTTCTTGTTTAATCATTTTAAGTTCATCTAAGGTAGCAAGCAGTTCTCCTTCTAGATCAACCTCATACTCATGATCTTCATATTCTTTTTCACCAAATTCTTGTTCAAAGTAACTTACTAAGTGATCTTCTTCACAAACTATATGATCATTTTTAGTGTCAATTGGCAAGGATTTGATGAAAGTTGGTTTATCAAATTTTTGCTTGACACTAGGGCTTTCTTTTGACCTTTTTTTCTCTTGCACTTACCCATGACAAATACTCCATGACTAGGAAACCCTAAGTAGTTAGACTTATGTACGGGTATAGCTCAATACACCAATATCAATTGAGACTAGATATGTCTTCATAAAACACAGTCTGAATCATTAAAACAAAAGTACTTTCTTAGACTTGTGACAACATTGATAAACTCCAAAATCAAAATCAATCGAAGGTTTTTTAGACCTATCAGAGGAACCTACGCTCGAATACCAATTGTTGGAGTTATGGACAGACACTGAGAGGGGGGGTGAATCAAGGTCTAAACTTTATTCAACTTCAACCAAGAATTTTAATTCTATCCTTTCTATCAACAATAGAGTAGAGTAATCACTTTGAAAGCATTTATGAAAAGGGGTAGACAACATCAACTCAATCCATTAGACAACTTATGCCAATATGATTTGAGAGAGATATCTTGCATTTTCCAAAACAATTGTGACTGACCATGTTTAACAATCAAAGCATGATGACAATACAAGTGCAACTCATAAGACTATGTAAGTGAAGACCAACATTATTGAAACACTTCTTAACCAACTTATTTCAATGCAGCTATATAAGACATTGCAACAACATTGCAACAAAATGACACAAGTTAGGTATTGAGATAACAAAAACTTTAAGCACATTATAACAATTCTGGAGCAATGAATCAAATAAATACTTTTATACTTTCTATCAGAACTTTCAAAACTGAGAGAACACTTGTGCAAGAAATTTTGATATAACCATTTTCAGAGATGAGGAAATTAACATTCAACAATGCTCAGAGTGATAGGAATTATTACTCACAAAATTATCACAATCAAGAAGCATTATGACATCAAAACAAAGAGACCATAAGACAAATAATTTTTCAAGTGGAAAACCCTCCTAGGGTAGAAAAACCACTCCTAAACTACCTCATTGGCTTAGCTTCAAAATACCACTGCTTACAATGCCTTACAGGCTAATTTTTGAGCACCAACTCAAGGAGCACCAACCCCTCATTTAGAGACACCAATCTAAAGGAGCACCAACCCCTTACTCAGATTTCAAAATTACAATAACACAAAGGATCTCTTTATTTCTTAGATAAGCTCACTCATACCTCTGTATATAATACCCTAAAGATTCAACATGAATCCTTAAAATATTAAATAAATAAGGTTTTTATAATATTACTCTACATCATATTTTCAAACTTTTTATAACAAAGCTTTTTCATTGTTTCATTCTTGAAACAACAAATTATAATATCACAGAATAACCTCCCATAAAATTACAGTGTTCAAAACATTGTATTTATATATTTTCACATGTATGTCTACCAGTAAGTCTTCATAGAAAATGTTTTCCAAAGGAATTTGAAACCCCGTTTATTTTTTTAGAATATGAACTAGTAGAATAATGATCAACAAAAGGTGAATAATCATTTGTAACGCCTGTATTGAAGGCTGAAATTAACTCTGTCAAAATATATCAATGCTCTTTTTCCAAATTGCAAGAGTTTTTACAAAATCCAGAACAAGTGCAATCATTTTCATAATAAAAACTATTTGAACCTATTTTCAGAAAACCCATATGTTGAATCCATCATTTCTTTAACGAATGAAATGAGTTCAAAATGTAACTGACAGATTTTTCAAAATGCATGACTACCCAGCAACCAGAAGTCACAGATCTTCATTATTTTATCAAGCCATGATTCATTTCAATAGAACTAAAATGCATTGACATCTGACACACAAAAAATGCTTATGCCTTTTCTGATTTGAGCAAGAAAACCAGATGCATATTTTTGATAAAAAATAAACACCAAAAGATGGTAAAGATACCTGAACGCGCATGAAGATGAAAAATAAATACATGATAAAATTATAATGAAGTATTTACCAACCTAGCAGAGTAATGCCTTCAAATCTCCTTCCAGATTTGAGCTTTCAGCCTGAAAGAAAATCATCAAACAAAGCAACCATACTCATAATGATTAAACACAGTGAATTTCTCCCTGATAATGCTGTTACAACTAGCTAAACCATTGAGAAACAATAGTTACAAGTATACCAAGGTGTCGGCTAGGGTTCCATACTCAACCAAAATAAAAATACAATATCATTTTACCCTAACTTCTCAAAAGCCAAGTCATTCGATGACTTTCCAAAATCATAATGATATTTGAAGTCCGCAATGCAAACATAATTATTATCAAATGATCATAGCTCTTCTAATTCTGCAGCATCAAACCTTAATTCAAATCAATGCAATGAGTTCACTATCAAAGACCATTTACCAAGTGCTGACACCAACTTTTCATCAAATCATTATGCTATCTTGAAGACTTTTCAACAATGTCGACCACAAAAATAACAATGAACAATAATTGCAAAATAGTTGATGCCATGTCATTTCAATGTGACTTTTAAATAAGCCAAATAAACATTTAGCCCAAATCAAATATGACTTTATTCAAATTCATTTACCAAGGAAAATTAGTCAAAATAATGCCAAGAGCAACATTATAAAATTGCCATAAATATTACCTTCGAGCCATAGAGGCGACTTTTACAAAGTCACATGCAATTAACACTATGATAACCAAGATCACTTTTAGAAGCTTATTATGATATCGGCTCAATCTAAACCATATGAACCGGATGAAGACTCCATATATGTCACTCACTGTGTCCTAACTAGTGACACCAAGATAATGTGAGAGAGCCATGAAATCAAAAAAACCAACTGAAGAGTGAATAGAAACCTCATATACCAATGATGCCAAATTAAATATCAAACTCAAGTGCCAAAGAGAGCATTAATATAATTCCAACCCAATATTCCATGTGAACCAACAAAACCATCAAACAAGTGAAATACCATAACCATGGTGAATATAATGCCTCCAAAAACTAGTGTAAGTTTAGGATTGCTTTAGAAGCATGAGAGAAATGAAGTCACTAATCCAAGTGTCATGGAGCAAATGAAACAATAACCAAACGGCCTAAGATGGAGCAATATATAGAAGCATTGAACCAAAGAGATGTGTCATATTTATCAACAATAAGTCATACCAACTAAAACATAACTATATATGCCATGAATTAATATACCTGAACATGTGAAGTGAAAAATTCATAAATTTGAAGTTGAAGAGAGCCCTATCACCATGAATACCACCTAAACCAAACCTTATCAACACTGTCAGTCCAATAATCATCTGAATATATATTGCATTCATAAATTTGAACCACATGAGTAATACCAACATGAAAAACTTGAATCATCATAAACATCTGCAAATGAATATCTGAAAGTGAAGTAGCCTCAAGATTTTGTAACCTCTGAATCATGACCAACATACCAATAATTCCATCAATAAGGTGCATCAATTATTCAATGAGGACCATCAATTATTCATTTGTGACTTTTTCATCAAGGAAAAACAATAGAGGGGTTAGAAAAAACAACAACCTCATGCAAAAACTAGATATGTTAAAGAATGCCACAATGGGTGTCTAAAATGATAATACTTTGGTGGGTTTGAAAAGTATTTTGGAAGATATACTCAAATTTCTCTGTTTGGTATGCTACAATGCAAATTAAGGGAATTGTGGAATAAAGGTCAAGTTATGGTTTTGAAGGTTGAAGAATAGATTGAAATATTTTGAATTGTGATTGTAAGACAAACTCCTCCTAGCTCTGCATGAGATGGTAATATTATAATTTGTGAATTTAGTTTATGTTCTCTTTTATGACTGCATTGCTTGATTTATTTCTTTATAGTTTCATTTCGTGAGTAGGTTGGGATTTGTATTTACTTTCATCTCTTTCATTTCATTGCATTGTTGTTTCCTTATGCTTATTTTCCCTTTTACACATCAATTTAGATTCATCCATTCCAAACTTCTTCAACATTTCCTTAACATACTTAGATTGTGATATGAATATACCTTTCTTTGATTGATGGATCTACAAACCAAGGAATAAATTCATCTCCCCACACATTGACATCTCATATTGTTTTTGCATTTCCTTTGTAAACCTTTTGCACATACCTTCATTTCCTCCTAAGATTATGTCAACATAAACTACCAAAATTAAGATTTGTTCTCCTTTAAATATGAAATACAAATTTCTATTTGTAGTACCTTTCTTGAATCTTTGTTGCAACAAGTACTTATCTAACCTTGCATACTAAGCTCTAGGAGCTTGCTTCAGTCCATACAATTCTTTCTTCAATCTGTAGACCATATTTGGATCTTTTGAAAACTAAAAATCTTTTGGTTGTTCAATAATGTATACTTCTTCTAATTGACCATTCAAGAATGCATTCTTCACATCCATCTGATATACTTTGAAATCTTTATGTGCTGCAAAAGATAAAACCATCTTGATAGCTTGCATTTTTGCAATCGAAGAAAAAGTTTCCTCAAAATTTATACCTTCAACCTATGAGTAACCCTTACACACAAGTCTAGCCTTGTTCTTGAAAAATTTTACATCTTCATTCATCTTGTTTTGGAATACCCACTTAGTACAATAACATTCTTGTTTTTTGGTCTTGGGACCAATTCCCAAGTCAAATTCTTTTCTATTTGTACTAACTCCTCCTTCATTGCTTTGAACCAATTCTCATTTTTACATGCCTCAATCATTGTTTTTGGTTCTACCTCAGAAAGTAAACATAAATTTACTTGTTCCTTTGTCATATTAGCTTTTCTTCCTAACCTATCTAATCTATTTCTTTTATTAGGGACTTTGAGTGTAGGTAACCTATTTCTAATAACTCAAGATTTTAGTATTTGATTTCATTTTCAACAACTCTAAATTGAGTTAAAAGATCATGTTACGCTCATGGACAACAAGATCACTATGCAAATTACCATCCTTAAAGATTCATGAAAATGGGTGGATAGACTCCAACAACTTTTAGAGCCAATAATTGGGGATGTTGATAGGTCTTGTGGAGTATTTATAGAGATGGATAATTTCTAGTAAAAGCATCAAGGTATCATTGTGGATACCTTAGGTTTGTTGGTTGGGGTTCATGCCTCTATTGTATTTGATTTTGATGCTTTAGAATATTTTATTTCCCCATCATTAGTAGCACATTGTGGGCTTGTAGGAATGAGGAAAAATGATAAGTGGTAGGTTAAGTTATCTTCTAGTGCTATGGTAGTTGTAGTCTCCCTTGTGTGTGGTTTCATGTTATATTTTAGTACCTTAACCACCATTGTTGATCTATGTATTCTACATTTGGGATCCTACAAGATTGTACTTGGTATGGATTGGCTAAAGGCTCATCAAGAAAACATTTATTATGAGTGTAAGTTGGAGGAGTGTGAAGATGATATTTATTAGTGAGTAGAGATAGTAGAGGTGTAGAGACCCATATCACTTCACCTAATTTTAGCTATGTAGCTAAAATAGAACATGTAGAAGGAAGGATGTTAGATGGATATTTGAGTGAGTGATCTTTCAAAGGGTGAGTGCTATGATGTATCTATTTATGGCCATCCACTCCTTAAATTTTTTTTTTATGTGTCTTCAAGTGAAATTATTGGTTTTCCACCAAAGTGAGATGTAGAATTTTGTATGGATATTTTTCTAGGAGTGGAGCCCATATTTTGTGTGTCATAGCATATGACCAATCAAGATATCAAAAAGAATTTTTTTTTGCTGGAAGATTTGTTAGATAAGGGTCACATTCATCATTTTGTATCCCCTTTAGGTGCAAGAATCTTCATGAAGAAGGATGAATACCTTCACTTGTGTATCAATTACTAGTAGTTGAATAAGTTTATAGTGAGGAATCAATACTCCTTGCTGAGGATCAATGATTTACTTGAATAGATGAAGAGATCCAATTTTTTTTCTAAGATTGACCTAAATTTGGGATATCATTAACTTCACATTCATGAGGTGAACATCATTGAATGAAATTTTGTATTCACTATGGACATTATTTATAGTAGTTATATTTGGGTTGATGAATGCTCCTTTAGTTTTATGAGTTTAATGAATGGTGTGTTTTGATTATATAGGAAAAGAAAGTTTTAGATGGACCCAAAACAAAAAAAAAGTAGGTTTTGGCAGGGATGCAAAACCCATCTAGAGAATGAAAACTGCTAAAAGATACACATGGATAACCAACAACAAAACAACATCAGGTCTACAAATAATAATCAAGAATTTCCAAATCTACAACAAAAGGTTTAACAAGGAACCTTGAACTGAAATAGGACAAGAACAAGGACTTAGAGCCCAAATAGAAAAAAAAGCACCACCTGTGTTAGTCAAGCAAGAAAGAATGACATAAGAACTACCTGAGACAACTAGGCTACCATTAGCCTACAATAGCCAAACTGTAGCAAAACACTTACCAAAAAAACCCAAGAATACAATCTCCCCACCTCAATAGGGGAATTAAAGATCAATATTAAACAATGGAAATCCCCATCCTTCTCACAACACCAACTAGCTCAAGTCACCATCCCAACTTCCACCTTAATAGAAGAGGGTTCCCCTCTAATGGAGAGGATGAACTGAGGACCTTTACCAAAAAACATAGAACTTCCCACCATATCCATAACACACCTCTCTACCTCAATAGAAGAGGGCTCCACCTCCATAGAAGACCAAAATTGTAAAACCTGAAGGACAGTAGCTACATCCAAGGAAAGGAACAATAGAACATTCATAGGTAAAGAAGACTAGAACACCAGAGAAGAAACAAATCACTATTTAGCCAATAGCCTTGAGGGAGTAAACCACTGAGACATTACCATAAACATATGAAAGAGCTTAGCCAACTGGAAAAACACACCCCTAGCCTGCAAATCAAACTTCAAAGCCCAAAAGGGAACCTAGATCTCAACAAGCAAAAAATAGCCAAAAAATATCAAAATACCAACCACCCAATAGGCTCAAGGCATTCACAACAATCATGAACAAGATAGAGAACCACTCCACTCGATCCACCACAAACGTACAACACCAAGGGAGACATTCCCCACAAGATCCAAAGAAAGAAACAACACTGTAATGAAGCAAAGATAGAGTAGCCACAAGGCCATGAAGAGGTGAAATCACCAAACTACAAGGACCCATGAAAAGTAGGACAAGGCTAGGAAAGCCCAAAAGTAGAGAGAGAAGAGAGAAGGAAAGACCATGAAGAACAACCTTTGACCCTATATACTAGTTAGAGTCTAAAACATTCCATAAACTCTCCTCAAATAGCTCCACCAAAGGAAAACCAAAAATCTCATGCAAAGTTTCAAAGAGGAAGCCCCATAGTAGCACAACCCCATAGAAAAAGTAAGCCATCACAAGAAGAGAAGCGAGACTAGGAAGAACCATAAATCACGACCACCAACCTGACATGCTAGTCTAGGTCAAAAGATAATTTGCAAGTCACCACAAAACTTCTAGCAACAAGAAAACCTAAGCAACAAAGCATAGAGAACCCCCAATCCAAAGTAACAAATGCCTCCCCTTCAGAAGAAGAGAGAAAAAAGAACAAAGAAAAACCCCAGAGAT
This sequence comes from Sequoia sempervirens, assembly GCA_007258455.2. Lineage (NCBI taxonomy): Eukaryota > Viridiplantae > Streptophyta > Pinopsida > Cupressales > Cupressaceae > Sequoia > Sequoia sempervirens. The sequence continues at coordinate 579,168,913 of VDFB02000015.1, forward strand.
CCCACCAAGAGACCACTGAGAAACCAACCAATAGTAGCTAGGAACTAGGGACAAATCCCTCAAAGAGACAAGCGTTGGTGGCATAGACAACATCAACAACAAGAGGAATCAAAAACCCTCCCAGGATCCCCAACCGGCATGAACGACACAACAACGGCCAAAAAAACCCAAGTAGCAATTGCACAGGAACCAACAATGCATTTTTCCTCCCCATCTTTATCATCCTTGTCCCCTCCTTCACCATCTCCATCCTTAGAATTCAAAAACTACCTAGATTTATTTTTCTTGATGCTTCTTGATGAAATTTTGGTTTATTCGACACTTATTCATTATATAAGAACCACCAAATTCCTACTTCTAACCTCTTACCAAATATCTCAAGAATACCAATACAAAATAACAAAACAACTCGTTAACTCTCAAATCTCAACTCACTTTGCACAAAAAATACAATAGAATAACAACAGAGTAATCTAAATGAAAAGTGTAACAAATGGTAGAGAGAACACCTCTATATATACTAAAATATGAGCAACCAAATGCTACAAACAAGCTAATAATTTTGTCACATTTCTATTCCCATGCAATGACTCATCTAATTAACTCACAAATTTGTAACACATGACAATCCTCACATTTCGAATGGCTGAGTCAACTTGTTTCAAGAGGGAACAACTCTTTTACTGGGTCCATGAACAACAAAACCTTTTAGCACATTTCCTACTTGGTTTTCAAGTCGACTACCCCTTTATATTTCTGCCAACTTATCATTGACTGGGTTTATGCATATCCATAAGTTTAAGAATTCTTTTTTGCTTCAAAAAGTTATAGGTTTTAGTGCCACATTTCATGTTTTAGTGCCCTTAAGAACAACGCTATCATAAGACTTCTTCCAACATTTAAAAACTGTATTCATTTCCTTTGCCAAAATTTCAACTTTATGCCTTTTATCATGTGTGGCCTTTGACTTGGTCTTTTCTTTGTTTCATACGTAGATTTTACATTCAACATGCATTAACATAAGGCAACGCTATATGCACATAAGCTTATTCAAAGCACTTTACTAAATTTCAATTTCAATGCTATATAATGTGCTTCAAATATATTTCAAATGCTTATCATTTCATATATTATATATATACATATTTAACTTAATATACATATATATATATATATTAATATATACTTATTTACTCAAGATTATCAAATACATTGATCGCCAATTAACAAATATATAAATATATATTGAAATAACAATCATATATATATATACAAATATATATAAATATATTAATATATATGTATACATATTATTTTATACATATATATTAATATATATTATATATACATAATATTATTTTAATATATTTATAGAAACACTTATACTCTCATTTCCATCGATCGACATATATACACGAAGTGTATACACACACATACACACACATATATGTCACCTTGGTCGAATCGATATTCTCATTCATGTGGGTAATAGTAAATTGCATCAAACTATAAGAGAGGGAGACCAACTACGTTCAAGGCCCCAAGTCATAGAGAGCCAAGAGCGGAAGGCTTCCCTAACTTACCTCAGCTTAAAAGGGTGTTTGAAGATGAGGGATGAGAATGATGAGGACTATAAGGTCCCTCAATCACTCTGCAGACCCAAAACTCAGAATGGGGCTAGGTGAGCCAATTTTTGGGTTCCACACTATGCCTCAAGTAGCTCTTTGCCCGAGGATGAAAGTGTAATTTCAGGATGACAGCGTGGTGCACTAGCATCTCTCAGGTGCATTGGCGTCTGTATGACCAAAGGACCAAAAGACAATGTGAACCGCCAGAAAATAGGTTGATGACCTAGATAGTCACTTCCAAAGGGACAAAACAAAGCTAAAAATTAGGGCAAATACAAATGAATATGATAAAGTAAATATATGAGAGTTAAGGTGACAAGAATGATCTCACAAAGATACTCGTTCACTAGCTAGCTCCAAGTACACTTCCACCTGCACACAAGAGAGAGGAAAATTGTTGGGGGGATGTAGAGGGGTCTACCTCAATCGGACCCTTGTTTTGGTGTTTCCACCTCAATGGACAACTAAGATAATGATAATGGAGAAAAAGTATGATAAAGGAAGAATGAGAGCAAAGAACACAATAACACTACAAAATAGTATGAGCCTACCCAACCAAATTGTAGAGGAGGAGTGAAAAGCTTACCACCTCCACCAAGAGCTCACTAGCTAATGGAGGAGAAAATGAGAGGACTCAAGCCCCTGCTGCAATGGTGTTGTTCCATACTTGCTCTATGGAGTTGATGGAATGTTGTTGTTGCTACTATGGAGTGTAAAGTGCTACTTGAGAGTTGAGAGTGCAGGGAGTGAATGCTAAAATGCTAAAGGAGATTGCTTGAGCTTGTGAAGAAGATGAAGTGCATGAAGAAAGAGTGAATTTGAAGGGAGAGTGAGAGAAATGACCATATTCGGGTTAGTTGGTCAAAGAGGGGCGTTAAAAATTGACCCCAATGGGAAGTGTAACTCCTCTTCAGGCTTCAGACACAAGAATTCATTAGGGACATAAGTGTCTCGTATGAATGTCTGCATGCCGCACGAGAATCCGCGATAGTTATTCTTCTGCCCATGAACAAAACAGATGCCAAGTGTACTGAAGGCAGTGGGCTGATGTGGATTTTTTCCCTCAAATTTGGTTTTCTAAGGTGAGGAAATGTAAAAGGGGAATTTGCGTAAGGGGTGAAAATTTGTGCCTATACATTTTTCCCCCACTTTAGCAAGCATGAATACTGATGAGTGCTTCAGTAAAGTAGATCAGAGAAGTAGTAGAGTTAGAAATGTATACCTAAACCGTCAAGGAAGTAGACCGTGATTTGGCGAACTCAAGAGTGCAGGATAAAGGATAAGTAAAGGACTTCATAGCCCCACAAAATTATGAAGCTGAACAATGAAAGCATCTTATAGGCACGCGGACCTACAAGGAGGTGACCCCCAATATTTCACATGAAGGAATCCCCAAGAAGAAAGTGCCTCACAAGCTTGCAAACTTGTAAGGAAGGTAACCTCCAAAATCTCTCGCATGAAGGATACCCAGAAAAGTGCCTTACAAACCTACAAAACTACAAGGAACCATCCCCCAAGATCTCTTACATGGATGAAGCCAGGAAAGTGCCCTACAAACCGCCAGACCTATAGGGAAAGTGTCCTTAAAGATCTCTCACATGAAGGAAACCCAAGAAATCACCCTACAGACTTGCAGACCTGTAGGGAGGTATCCCCCAAGATCTCTCACATGGAGGAAACCAAAAGAAAGTGTCCTACAGACTCACAAACCTACAGAGGAGCCACCCCCAAGATCTATTGCATGGAGAAAGCTCAGAAGAAGCATCCTATAGGCCTGCAAACCTGCAAGAAGGTATCCCCCAAGATCTATCACATGGAGGAAACCCAAGGAAAGGGAACTCTGCATAGCCAAAAAGTGGCTTCACAAGCACACCCATAAAGTGACATGTTTACTCGCAGATAGAACATGTTAGAAAGCAGCCATGCAGGCAAGTAAGCAGACAAGTTGGAAAAAACCTTTCAAAGGGGTCCCTTGGGAACCCAACATGAAGAAGGGGGTCCACTCAAGGGACACACTGCTTGAAAGTACAAAAGAGATAATTCTTTCTCCAATTGATTCATTATCAAGGAATCCTTTTGAAAGATGTTCAATTCATCAAGGAATTCAAAAGGAAGAATATTCCCCCACAAGAGGGGAAGGTCAAAGATGTTTCCACTTTGGAGGAATTTTCTCAAGTTCTTTCTTTATGAACCCATGATGAAGGAAACAAATTCCATTAGGGTTTCAAGTTGAGAATGCGATTCTTGAAAGGAAGTTTGTGAAGATTCTTGAGAAAAGATTCATTGGAAATGAATGCATTTTCTGAAAATTAAAATGTTGTAGAAGTGGCATTGTCACACATGAGAGGGACAATCAAGCAAAGAAGAGAGAGAGAGAGAGAGATAAAGGAAAAGATAACACGAACAAAGGGCATAGGGGTAGCTTGATATTTCAAGGTCAGAACTACTCATAAATATATATATGTATAGTAATAGTATATAAAATGAACTATCATCAACCCCCTACTATATTAGACCATGTGAAGAATGCACGAGAAGACAAAGTAAAAATAAAAAATTAGGTCAACATGGAAGGGAAGCCTAAATGCCCCCAACACTTTGCATCGTCCCCAATTTACCAAAAATCAAGTCAAAAACATGGAAGAATGATGATACAAATAGATCAAGGTTTATGACACAAAAACCATTCTTGTATCCAAGCACCAATAGGGGTGACAAGGATCATCTAGGCACACATAGCATGATCACAAAAGGAACACATCATAACACACACACATCTAATCTAAAGATAAAGAAGGGGCCACCTCCTAACACTGATTAACCAAGAGGTCATCTACTTCCCACTCTAGATCATCATAGGGGGAAGGAGGATGAGCCTGCAGTGGTGGAATGTTAAGAGGAGGGGCGTTTGTCCCTCCCACAACAAGGGCTAAGGAAGAGGGCCCCGCAAGGTCCTCTCCACCAAGCTCTTATGGAGCTAAGGTCAACAATTTCGCAAAGATCACCGACAAGGCCAAAACCTCATCCAAAGAGTTAAACATGCACTTAGTAGGAGTGCCATGTTTCACCTCAAATAACAGAGAAGGTTGTGTTCGAGATTCACCGCTAGGCTTGCTGAGTGATTCGGGAGTGGTGACAAACTCGGGAGAAGCCATAACTACTTCCATCACTAGGAATAAACAAGTAAGCATGGGGCCACCTTTCAGAGAAGGTGGGATCCTATTACGTCCTTTGTTGCTAGAAGGACCACTCTGTACCTTCCACTTCGTTGGAGGATGCAAACTCCCCATAGATGAGGCAAGAAGTGCGGAGGAAGAGGAGGAGAGAACTAAAGTAGATATGACCGAAGTGTTCATAATATCTATGGGTTTTGAGAAAGGTTGGATATCTAGAAGGGACATCAAGAGAGGAAGCTCCACCGAAGGAGCAATGAACACCTAGACCTTTTTAGGGTCAAGAACATTCATACTCATAGCGAAAGCCAAAAGCAATGCAGAGCTAGATGAAATAGAAGCAGAGGGGAGGAGAGAGGTGGATGCAGTAGGAGGCCCTGATACAACAATTGTCTCCTCTTCCTTCCTCTGTAAGGTGGCCTGCTTAACCATGAGAGCCTTTCACCGTCACTTGCACTCATGTGCAAGGTGGTTCCTGTGACTCTTTGAACCAAAGGATAAAGGCTACAAAGGAAAAAAAAGGTTCCTAATTAGCCATGGGAGTGTCCACTACAACCATTTCTGTTGGAGGAACAAGCTCCTTAAGGGAGCAGGAGGAGCAGGTTGAGAAGTAGCGGGGGGAATCAACTCAAGTGCCTCAACAGCGAGCCTCTTCTTGTTTACTATTTTGGGAGCAAGAGTGGTAGGAGGCTATAGAGGTCGAGACAGAGAGGATTCCTCATGGGGACCTTTCTTCCTACTATACCGAACAGTCCTAGGCTTCATGGGAAAAACAAGAAGCTCAAATGTAGGATGCTTGGGCTTTCGCCAAGCAGGCACCATAGGATTCTCTCACAAATGTGGAATGGAATCTGATGGCACCTCAATGGGGAAAGAGGAAGCATTAGAATGAACAACAAAAGAGGAGGGAGGGTCCTAGGACTGCTTCTCTTCTTCCCTTCTACATTCCTTAGCGACATCAATATCAACTTTTAGGCATGCCCTATGTGAAACAACATAAGGCGACGAAGGGTATCTCACTTTCAGCCTTAGGCACCCTTTCTTATAATTTTGATATGTTTGGTGCAGGAGGTCTGTCATAGGTAGGAGAGGACCAATGGGCACAAGCCAAGAGTAATCCAAGGAGTAGCTACCACGAGCAACCAATGGTTTATAATTGGTGTCATGAATCATATGCAAAGAACCCTTATGGATTAAACATTTATGCATGACCAAATGCACCACATTCATAGCCACTAACCAAGGGATACCCAACTTCACTCTAAAGAGTTTAGAGCCAGGGATAATATCGAACAAAAGCTTCACGAATTTAGGTCCAACCAAAACTGATAGGACAATACTACCCAAAGGGGGCATGAAAATTCTTTCATGTGTGTAGATGATGCTTACAGGTGCATCATACCCATCTTTGTGCAATAAGTTGATTAGCATGATCTCCTCAATTATAATATTTACTTGAGACATTGGATCAACGAGAACACCTACTACAATGTTTTATTTGATTTGTGCAGGCATGTAGAGAGGAGATGGTTCCCTATTAAAACCCATTGGTAGGTCCTGTGAAGTGAAGGTTATACCAACACCACTGCTCATAGTATGTGTAGAGGGGATAGGTTGATGCAGGAAGGAGGCCATTACACACACTAGACAATACTTTCATAGAGTCTATAAAAGGTTAAAAGATAAGACGGTGACCCAATTAAGGTTTCATTATGAAACACCTTCAAAACCTTCCAACTATGCCTACTAGGGGTCACAGGTTGGGTTGTAAGGTGAAAGCCTGACAACACTCACACCTACAACACTCCTAAAATATGAGGAAAGGAGCTTTCATTATCATAAAATGGAACCAAAATGGTTCACATTGGGTTCACCAAAAATGTAAGAGAGGGGGACCAACCACGTTCAAGGCCCTACATCACAAAGAGCCAAGAGCAGAAGGCTGTCATAACTTACCTTAGCTTAAAAGGGTGTTTGAAGATGAGGGACAAGAATGATGAGGACTATAAGGTCCCTCAATCACTTTGCAGACCTGAAACTCAGAATGAAGCTAGGGGAGTCAATTTTTGGGTTCCACACTGTGCCTTAGTTCTTTGCCTGAGGATGAAAGTGCTATTCTGGAATGACAACACGACGCGCTGGTGTCTCTCAGGTGTGCTGGCGTCTGTACGACCAAAGGACCAAAAAGACAATGTGAACAACTAGAAAATAGGCTAACGACTTGGCTAGTCACTTCCAAAGGGACAAATAAAAGTTATAAAGTATGGAAAATATGAATGAATATAATAAAGAAAATATATGATAGTTAAGGTGACAAGAATGATCTCACAAAGATACTCATTTTCCAAGTAGCTCCAAGTACACTTCCACCTGCACACAAGAAAGAGGGAAATTGTTCGGGGGTTGTATATGGGTCTGCCTCAGTTAGACCCCTGTTTTGGTGTTTCCACCTCCACAGACAACTAGGCTAGCGATAATGAAGAAAAAGTATGATAAAGGAAGAATGAGAGAAAAGAACACAATAACACTACAAAACAATATTAGGCTACCAAACCAAATCATAGAGGAGAGGAGTGAAAAGCTTACCACCTCCACCAAGAGGTCACTAGCTATTGGAGGAGAAAATGAGAGGACTCAAGCCCCTGCTGTAATGGTGTTGTTCCACACTTTCTCTATGGATTTGATTGAATGTTGTTGTTGCTTCTATGGAGTGCAAAGTACTGCTTGAGATTTGAGAGTGCAAGGAGTGAATGCTAGAATGTTGAAGGAGATTGTTTGAGCTTGTAAAGAAGTTGAAATGCATGAAAAAAAAGTGAATTTGAAGGGAGAATGAGAAAAATGACCATATTCAGGTCGGTTGGTCGAAGAGGGGAATTACAAATCAACCCCAATGGGAAGTGTAATGCCTCTAAAGGCTTCATACGCAGGAATCTGTGAGGGACATAAGCACACCATGCAGGTGTCCTTGATAGTTATTCTTCTGTTGATGCACAAAATAGATGCCAAGTGGACCGAAGGAAGCAGGCTGATGTGGAATTTTGCCTTTGAATTTGGTTTTCTAAGGTGAGGAAATGTAAAAGGGGAATTTGCATAAGGGGTGTAAATTTGTGCCTATACACAAACATCCATTCATCATATTTCCATCAAGATTCATATACCAAACAAATTCATATATATTAAATAATTTTTACCAAACAAGGTAATAGTAAATAGGTAATAACACATGGGGCGTAACACATACACCTCTTACAACACCAAAAAGCAACTACACTCACTCTTTATTGCACTCTCTAGCAACCACTACTACCTACTTCGCCTGAGAGGTTGCCTTCAACATTAGTCCAAGACCAAGAATGTGTCTTGAAATGCTTCCCGAGAAGATGTACACACTTATGCATCTCAGTTGAAAGGAGGGGCAATAACTCCTAACTTCTCATGGAGATAATCAAATGTATCTTTTGAAAGATCTTTTTTGAAAATATTAGCAACCTGATCCTTAGTAGTTACATACTCCAACTTCACCTCATTCTTTACAACTTTCTCTCTTAAGAAGTGACACCAAATTGAGATATGTTTTTTTCTTGAATGCATTATCAGATTCTTTGAAATATTGATTGCACTTGTATTGTCATGCATGATAGAAATAGGTTCATCATATGAAACTCTGATATTCTTCAATGTTTGCTTCATCCACAACAACTGTGTACAACATGATGTTGTTGCAATATATTGTGCTTCTATAGTAGATAATGATACTAAATCCTACTTCTTACTTAGCCATGAAACCAACCTTCTTCCAAGAAAGAAAGCACCACCACTTGTAATTTTCCTATAATCTTCACATCCATCCCAATCTATATTTTTATATGCACTCAAAGAGAAGTCAGTATCCTTAGGATACCACAAACCATAATCCAGAGTGCCCTTCAAATATTTGAATATCCTCTTCAATGTTGAAATAAGAGATTCTCTGGGATCTTCTTAAAATCTAGCCACAAGACAAACTAAATGCATGATATTTGATCTAGTAGCAGTAAGGTATAATAGTCCACCAATCATTGATCTATACTTGCTCTAATCTATCTTAGGAGATTCATCATTCTTGCTCAACTTACAACTAGTAACCATAGGAGTACATATTGATTCTAGATACCCTAAATTGTTCTAACTAGTGAAGAACATTATTTAACTAATTTTCACCCTTCTTCCCTAAATGATTAAATAATACATTACTATTTAATTATTATCAAATTTTATATTTGTCTATTAATTAAGTGATTTAACGTTATTTAATTAATTCATCCTCAATCATCATTTCTGACTAATTAAATAAATCTCATTTATTTAAAAAATGTCCTAATTTAACCTTATCTATCCTGATTAATTAAATAAACACGAGTTATTTAATTATGTCACTAATATACCATATTTATTTAAATAATTTAAATTTCTATCATTAATAATTTAATTAAACTACTTTCCCCTCTCCAAATTAAATAATTAAATCAATTATTTAATCCGTTCAACATAATGTGTTAATAAATAAACCCTTATTTATTAAAGTCAAATGCAACTTGCACATTCTTCTTCAATATTAATTAAGTATTCAATTGATTAATTATCCTCACCCCTTTTTGATTAAGTCATGACCACTAATTTCTCACTCTAATTGGTTAACTAACCCATCTATTTCCTAACTCAACCCGACTTTCTCAATCCCACTAAACACTCAATATGACTTCTTCAATCCCACAAATCATTCCAATCTAATCCCACTTATTATCCAATTAAAATCCTTAGTTGGATCAATCAGAGGAGTTAACTGACCAATCTATTTCCTCTCAATGGTTCTCAACCCTCGATCATGATATTTCACTAACAAATCTCGATCACTCATCTAAAACCTGAAAATCTATAGAACCTTCTTCCTTCTCAAAAATGATCGAAGAATCTAGAGAATTTATGGAGAGGTTATGTCAAAATAGTCATTGAAGCACATTTAACACATTTACATCTTTAATCACCATTAACATGCCTTTTTAAGCTTTTGCACAACAATGGATGCTTCATATTGATCCAAGCAATCCAACATCAATATGAATTATACTTCGACATGGGATGGTAATATTGTAATTTGTGAATTTAGTTTATGTTCTCTTTTATGATTGCATTGCTCGATTCATTTCTTTATAGTTACATTTCATGAGTAGGTTGGGATTTATCTTTACTTTGATCTCTTTCATTTGATTTCATTGTTGTTTCCTTATGCTTATTTTCCCTCTTACACACCAATTTAGATTCATCCATTCCAAACTTCTTCAACATTTCCTTAACATACTTAGATTGTGATATGAATATACCTTTCTTTGATTGACTAATCTACAAACCATGGAAGAAATTCTTCTCCCCACACATTGACATTTCAAATTCTTTATTGCATTTCCTTTGCAAACCTTTTGCACATACCTTCATTTCCTCTTAAGATTATGTCATCAACATAAACTACCACAATTAAGATTTTTTCTCCTTCAACTTTGAAATATAGATTGCTATATGGAGTACCTTTCCTGAATCCTTCTTGCAACAATTACTTATCTAACCTTGCATACCAAGCTCTAGGAGCTTGCTTCATTCCATACAATTCTTTCTTCAATTTGACCATATTTGGATCTTTTGAACAATAAAAATATTTTGGTTGTTCAATGTATACCTCTTCTTCCAATTCACCATTCAAGAATGCAGACTTCACATCCATCTAATATACTTTGAAATCTTTATGTGCTGCAAAAGCTAAAAACATCATGATAACTTCCATTTTTGTAACCGAAGCAAAAGTTTCCTCAAATTCTATACCTTCAACCTATGAGTAACCCTTACACACAAGTATCTAGACTTGTTCTTGAAAACATTTCCATCTTCATTCAGCTTGTTCTGGAATGCCCACTTAGTACCAATCACATTCTTGTTTGTCAGTCTTGGGATCAATTTCCAAGTCAGATTCTTTTCTATATGTTCTAACTGGACCCCTTCATTGCTTTGATCTAATTCTCATATTTGCATTCCTCAGTCATTTCTTTTGGTTCTACCTCATAAAGTAAACATAAATTTACTTGTTCCTCTGTCATAGTAGCTTTTCTTCTGAACCCATCTAATATTTTTCTTTTATTAGGGACTTTGAGTCTAGGTAACCTATCTCTAGTTAGTCAAGATTTTAGTAGTTGATTTCACTTCCAACAACTCTAAATTGAGTTAAAGGATCATGTTTTTCTCATGGAAAACAAGATCACTATGAAAATTATTATCCTTAGAGGTTCATGAAAATGGGTGGATAGACTCCAAAAACTTTTAGAGCCAATCATTAGATATTTTGATAGGTCTTGTGGAGTATTTATAGTGATGAATAATTTCTATTAAAAGCATCAAGGTATCATTATGGATACCATAGGTTTGTTGGATGGAGTCCATGCCTCTATTTTATTTTATTTTGATGCTTTAGAATATTTTATTTCCCCATCATTGGTAGCACATTGTGGGATTGTAGGAATGAGGAAAAATGATAAGTGGTAGGTTAAGTTATCTTCTAGTGCTATGGTAGTTGTTTTCTCCCTTGTGTGTGGTTTCATGTTATATTTTAGTACCTTAACCACCATTGTTGATCTATGTATTCTACATTTGGGATCCTACAAGATTGTACTTGGTATGGATTGGCTAAAGGCTCATCAAGAAAGCATTTATTATGAGTGTAAGTTGGTGAAGTGTGAAGATGATCTTTATTAGTGAGTAGAGATAGTAGAGGTGTAGAGACCCATATCACTTCACCTAATTTTAGCTATGTAGATAAAATAGAACATGTAAAAGGAAGGATGTTAGATGGATATTTGAGTGAGTGATCTTTCAAAGGGTGAGTTCTATGATGTATCTATTTATGGTCATCCACTCAAAAAAAAAATTTATGTGTCATCAAGTGAAATTATTGGTTTTCCACCAAAGTGAGATGTAGAATTTTGTATTGATATTTTTCTAGGAGCAGAGCCCATATTTTGTGTGCTATACTATATTCCAATCAAGATCTCAAAAAGAAATATTTTTTTTTTGAATATTTTTTAGATAAGGGTCACATTCATCATATTGTATCCCCTTAGGGTGCACCAATCTTCATGAAGAAGGATAAATACCTTCACTTGTGTATCAATTACTAGTAGTTGAATAAGTTTATAGTGAGGAATCAATACTCCTTGTTGAGGATCAATTATTTATTTGAATAGATGAAGAGATCCAATTTTTTCTCTAAGATTGACCTAAATTTGGGATATCATTAGCTTCACATTCAGGAGGTGAACATCATTGAATGCAATTTTGTGCTCATTATGGAAACTATTCAAAGTAGTTATATTTGGGTTGATGAATGTTACTTTAGTTATATTGGTGTGTTATATACTTACCTAGATTGTGGTTTACCTAGGTTTTTGTTTACCAAGACTCTTATTCATTGTCTAATGATTATGGCATGCTTATTTAGAAAGATAACATGCCTAGGTATTGACTATCCTATTTGTCTCCTTGAAAAGAGCACTCTAGAATGATCATGTGACTTGGGAAATGAAAAGAGACCTTCCCTATTGTATGCTTGCCTACCTCGATGTGTCTACACTACCCATTTGTCAAATTACTAAAAACTTAATAATTTTGTATTTTTTGCTCTTACACACGTTTTAAGACTACCCTAGATTAGTGTACTTTGGAATCATGGGGGGACTTGGGAAAGAAATGAGGCCTTCCATTGTGTTTAAATGGCCACCTTGATGTGTTGGTATAGTTGGTTTTTCTCGATGATGCACAAAAAAAAAATGCTTCTTTCCATTTTTCACTACTTTCCACTGATAATTTTTGTAAGAATGTATTTTACACAAGAACACACAAACGGTGTTGAGTTGACCAAAACCAATAGAGGTTGGTTTGAAGGGATTTTATATCCACCTTTAGGTCCATACAAAGCATTCCTATGCACCACGAGCTTCCAAAATGACTTTGTCATAGTTTGACTTTTTTTGATTTTAGGGCTCTTAAGAGACTACCTTGGAAACAGAACCCCAAAATGATCAGGGGACTTGGGAAATGAACAGAGACCTTCCCTAATATTTACCTTCCTACCTCGACATATACACCTTGCCCATTTTTCAAAATTACTAAAAAAATTACAATTTTTGCTCTTAGGGCTCTTAAGAGACCACCTTGAAAAGAGCACCCCATATTGATATAGTGACTTGGGTAATGAAAATAGACCTTCCATAGTATTTAATTGCCTACCTCGATGTGTCCACACTACCCATTTGTCAAAAATACTAAAAATTTAACATTTTTTTAATTTTTTGCTCTTATGATTTACTTTTAAGACTACCTTAGATTAGTACACTCCAAAATCACAGGGGGACTTGGTAAAAAAATGGAGGCCTTCTATATCCTTTACCTTCCCACCTTGATGTGTTGGTATAGTTGGTTTCACTCGTGATGCACAAAACAAAAAAATGCTTCTTTCCATTTTTGCACTGCTTTCCACTGATAATTTTTGCAAGAATACATTTGGCATAAGAACACACAAATAGTGTTGAGTTGACCCAAACTAAAAGAGGTTGATTTGAATGTATTTGATATCCACTTGTAGGTATAGAAAAATAATTCCTACACACCACAATATCCCAGAATGACTTAGTCAAAGTTTGACAATTTTTATGTTTTAAGGCTCTTTAGAGACTACCTTAGAATGAGCACCCCAAAATAATAGGGTGACTTGGGTGATGAAAAAAGGCCTTCCCTATTATTTATCTTCCTACCTTGATGTTTCCACACTTCTCATTTATTTGTACATGAGGACATCGATAAAATTATATCGGCATAATTAGTTGTATTGATGATTATGATGGTTAAAAGATGATATAAGATATATTTTTACATGAGAACATGAAAAATATGATATACAAGCATTATTGGTTATATTGATGGTAGAATGTATGCAAAATATGATGATTATGAAAGCCATGTGTATCTTGAAAAATGTCACATGTATGTGTAATCACCATCAAGTGTGTTGAACATATGCAAATAATGATGATTATGATGAAAAGATGCATAGACTAACAATATTATGTGTATGCACCTACTTATGTATGTTCACGAATGTCACGTGTATATATTTTCACATCAAAATTTCTCACACATTCTTACATTGGTTCGTGTTTGCACCTACTTAATAGTCAAGCAATGGTGAATATTTTGCACTTGTCTATAAATGAACTCTTGAATGTAATATATGTGAACCTTAATGTGTGTGGTTCACTTATGATGGAATAGGTTCTAATAGATTAATGTAGCAATCTCATTGTTATAAAATAAATAAATGGCCTACATAATTGGAAGAAAGAGTATGACACTTTACATCTTATTTGGCCAACATATACCTAACTAGAAGCTAGTGAGAAACTATAACTAGAAGTAGACTTATAATCAAATAAATAAATTGGCCCATAAAAATTAGTGTACCCAATCAAATCAATATCAACCCCTGTTGCATAGAGAATCCCAAAACTATGAGTTCCTTGAGTATAGTGGAGGAACTAGTATTTTTCCTTCTATTTTATTTCATGAGGTTCCTTCATAACTAGAGATCATGCCAAAGACATATGAAATGCCAAGCCTGAAGTGAATAAAATAGTTGAGGTTGTTACTAATATATGAATATATAGTAGCATCAACTAATGGTGAATCTAATATCTCACCTAAATTTTGGCTTCAGATAGAAAGGGAGTTAGAGTAGGTTTGCAATTGGCCATATGCAATTGTGAGAGAAAATCAAGTGTATTTTTGGACTATACAAGGTAGATCTTGGATGTAAAGTGATAGAGCTGAATCCCACTAAAAAAAGCTCAAAAAAATCAAGTTAGTCATCAAAAAAATATCATGCATTACAATTTTCACTATCACAATTGAGGATGAAGAACTCATTGTGATCAATAAGTAATCAACATACAAAACTAGGAATATGAGAGACTCATCCTATTACATGGTGTAATTTTTTAGATTATAATGACATCAAGTGAATTCAACTAAGAGAAATAAATATTCCATCTTGGCATGCCAAGTCATGTTTATAGTTGCAGGGACATTCTTGGGACCACAATATTGATCCTTTTAATTATAAAAGAAAAACAAAACATTTAGCTAACTAGCCCATCTCACACTTTGCTACCAAGCCAACTTTGAATAAATGTTCACAATTTACTGTTACATTTTTTTAATAAAAGGATGTATTTGTAGTCATTTTGATAATGGTACAACATTGAAAATTCTTATAATTTATCCTTTCACATCTACACCTAGGAACATAAGAATTCATGTTATGATTGATAATATTAGAAAAATGGTCATAAATTTTGGTGAATTTTCCCAAGGAAACCAAATTTAAAACTAACATAGATGGATTACCAATTGTAATTCATAAGTTATATTAAAGTGTACTTTCATTAATCTATAACATTTTATTGATCATAACTTAAAACAATTCTAAATTGATTATACATTCCAATTTTAAGTTTCAAAGTAGAAAGACATGCACACAAGGAACAAATTAGATTGAATATCATTTTTTATATATCAAATTGTAGAATAATTGTGTATGTGAATATACAAATTTGGCATATATGCCAACTCAAAAGTTTTACAAAATGGGAAATATGTCATCTCAAGATATATATATATATCTATAACAATTCTTCCCAAGGAAACCAAATTTAAAACTAACATAGATGGATTACCAATTGTAATTCATGAGTTATATTAAAGTGCACTTTCATTAATCTATAACATGTTATTGATCATAACTTAAAACAATTCTAAATTGATTATACATTCCAATTTTAAGTTTCAAAGTAGAAAGACATGCACACAAGGAAAAAATTAGATTGAATATCATTTTTTATATATCAAATTGTAGAATAATTGTGTATGTGCATATACAAATTTGGCATATATGCCAACTCAAAACAAGTTTTACAAAATGGGAAATATGCCATCTCAAGATATATATATATATACATCGAATAGCTATGTATCAATCCCTAAATGTGTCAATCTCTAGTAAATACAAATCTTTTCCTGGTTCATCAAAATTGAGCCTCCTTGAAGTATTTGGTGGCTCTAAATTTTCCTACACAATAAAAATTCAAACCAAAAATTAGATTAATTATGTCAATGGTTGACAAGTTAGACTACTAAATTTAAACTCATATATTATAATTTAGAATTGCCAAATTAAAATCAAAATCACTATATTGAACTATAATATATCTAAAATGGAATTCTTGATTAACTCAAGTCTTGCTCTTTTTTTTTTGCAAGACTTTCTACATATGATTATCCTATAGGACAATCAAGAGTCATAACATATCGAAATGGTCCCAGATTTGTCATGACAAGCTTTCGTTAGGTCCTAACACTTTAGTAAATAAAAACATCAATATATCAATCAGGCAGTGTCTAATGGCTGTATGCAATAGAGGATATCCTAACTTCTCCCTTAAGCACTAATCAACTGAATAAAAGTTCTAAGCTAAGGGGTCTCTAATATTGAAGGCAATAACTCATCTATCTAGAAAGCGGAAAAATAACTTAAATCAGAAAACATAAAACTAGGAATATGAAAAGCATCACCATTAAACTAGAAAGCATGGAAACAATTAATCTAAAGAATGCATAAATTGCTAAAGAAGTAAAGCATGTAAATAAATAAGGAAACATTTTTCTAATACAAAAGATAACAGGCCAACTACTAATCATAAACCATTAATCAGAATCTACTGAAGAAATGTGTTTCAAAAACTCAGAAACTACGAACTCAATTACAACCTGCATGTTTGACACTAACAGTATGACATATACTCATGAAAATTGAAATGAAAATTCAACTATTATCTAAAAGAAAATACGAAATAAGAACATAATACTTATCTATCTATCTATAACCGTTGAGTGGCCAGCTCTCAGGTGTGACTATAGCTACTTCAAATCACATGCACTGGAAAAATCCTTTAGTTACTTCATTCTACAAATGCATCCATATTACACAGTAATTCAAAGAGTGGCGGGAAAACTCATATTCATATGGCGGTTTTCACTCAAAGACAAATTGATAGCATAACGATAATCTTCTTCTCTTGTTATTCATCATGTGTAACAGTTACATATTTATATGAAAATGATTAACCAAAATCCTATTTTCCAGTTGATAGAGTCTTTTCCAATAGTAAAAGGACTTTAAAGCCCATGATATACAATATTAAAGAGGCTTGCATGAGCCATTAAAGCTTTTGAAACTGAAAGATAACAAAATTATAAATAATCGGCCAAAACGTGTGCTCTTGGAATTTCGGCACCGACTCGCTCATTTTCAAAAGTATGAAGATCCACATTCATTTTCCCTTTCGATTTGGGTGATGGTTGGAAGTGGAATTGACCTGCGAAATACTCAATACTAATCCATTAAATCAACATAAGTTAGTTTAATTCAATCAACTCCAAGAAATAAAGTTTGTACACCTATTCATAAAAAGGAAAGCAATTGTTTTTCCTAAAGGTAATCAATTGGAAGAGTAATTTGGGTTGGAAGCTTTATGTTTGTATATTGAGGCCATTATGTTGATGAGGTTATTTTTACCTCATCATTTCCTCCCCTTCCTAATTCTGAGTAGGTCCTCCTGCTCTCTAATATGCCCCCTGTCCATCATTTCTTCTATTCATTTCTTCATACTTAGCACTGAGATCATACTCATCATCTACTTCTTTGTCCAATATATCTAGGTTCCTAGAGAATCCTTGGTGAAAAGTGATTCTTTGTTTCCACCTTGTAAAGTTGTCTTCACTTTGGTCTAGATTTGTATACATTGAAGGATGTGATGCAACAAGCAGGGGAGGTTTGTACCTCATACCAATCCAGTTAGTTTTTAAATATTCCAGAATATTGACCAAAGCTACTAATCTTTTGTAGGACCATCTAATATTAAGAGGTGAAATTATTTCCCTCTTCTTGAGATGCATAGGAGGAGGGGTATACCTCTCTTCACATGCATGCCATGCTGGTCCTATCAATTGTGGCCCCTGTTCTTGAAAGTGATCATGAAAAAACCTAAGATTGTTATTGTATTTGACCTGTCCTTCCTCTTTAGTTTTGATACCCAAAAATTATTTCTTGAAAGAAAAGGGCTTCCTATGAGGGTACCTCATCTATAACCCTACAGTCTTTTATGTTGAGCATACTCTTTGGATCTGTCTTTCTAGTGAATTTTATTTTTCATAGTGGATAGGAATGATCTTAACTCTACTTCTCCCACAAAGAAGTTAACAAAGAAAGTTGTATACTTTTCTAAGAGAATATTGTGAACAAAGAACTCACACAACAAATTTTGTTGTTCAGGGAGTGACTCAACAAATAATTTTACAAATTCATTTTCATTAGGGTCATGTGGCTAGTTTTAGCGAATTATTTGCAATTTCCGTCTTAAAAGTTGCTCATTAAGAAACATTGAGTACAACCTAGATGGTCTTCTATAGGCTAATAGAAATTCACCAATTTCATAGGCATCCTGCTTACCCCTATATTCTTAATGGAAAGATTCTTTTAACATGACTAACTCCCTCTTTCACCTATTGTTTTGAAATTCTACATCTTTCAAGAGGTAACAATGCTCTATCCATTTCATTAGCATTGGGGGAATACGTACCTAGAAATAGTCTATAACAATGGGTTCCATTTGTATCCCCTTTGATTCCATGATTGGTTGAGTGTCACTCTCCTGCAAACTATGTTCTAGCTACATAATTATAGTCACAGAGGCATTTAGCTCAATTTCCTATTGATTCTTTTCTTCTTTAAAAGCACTAAATAGTTGCATAAAATTATTTTTCAAATTTTGAATACATTTTTCTTTTTCACCTAGAGCATCTTGATTCTGCTTACCCTGTTAATTCCATTGTTGGATCTGGTATTGCAGCTACTCAATAATTTTGTCTTTCTCTATCATCTATATAGTCAATTTGGAAATTTCTTAGTCCCTCTTATATACAATGGTAGTTTGCACTTCAATTTCTTCTTATTGCTGATTGATTTGTGCTTCATCATCTTGTAACTTGGCTTTCATCCTTTCAACTTTTGCCTTTAATTTCTCTAATTCCTCATCTTTCTGACTGGACTCTTCATCCCTTGTGTCCACAGAGAAGGATGCATGAGGAATTTATTCATCAAGATGAGGCACATTTCCCTCTTTAGTGTTCTCAAGAAGGGATGAATAAAGAACTTCTTCTAATTTCTCATCAATAGGGGGTGCATTTCCTGCCTCGGAATTCTTAGGAAGCTCTTCCTCTATTTCTTGAGTTTTCTCAGTATGAGGCACACTTCTTTCTCTAGTTTCTTTAGGAAAGGAGGAACAAGGAATTTCTTTACCAGTATGAGGCATGTCTTCTTCTACATCAACACCCATAGAGCAGGATGCATGAAGAGTTTCTTGAGACTCTTTTTCCACAAATTCAAGTATACTTCCCAGTGTATCAAGGAAAGGGGATAATCCTCCTATAGGTTCATCTTCATTTTTTCCTGAGTGTGGTGATTGTATTCTTTCTATTTCTTGTTTCTCGAGCGATAGGGTTTCTTTATTATTTTCCCTAGAAAGTTCATCCCTTTGCTCTTTTGCTTCATCCATTTCGTCATTATCAGGTGGGCTATCAATTTCCACCACCTTAATTGGATTCCTAGCCATTCTCTTTTTCGAACTACTACCTATATTGTGGGGTTCGATTTCACTAGCCCCTGAAGATAACCGTTTACTCCTCCATAGAGGAGGAGTTGTTTGAAAAACAATTTTATTTCACCTCTTTTTCTTCCAAGGGGGTTCTTCCTCTTCTCCAGAGTGTACAATTCCCACATCCCCTTCCTATCCTAGGGTTTGTAATTCATCTGGCAAGGTTTCCAGCGCATCACCACTGGGAGCTGTGGAGGCATATTGGGATTTTGGGGTGCCTAATGCCTATGAGGAGGGTTCTTCTACAAACTATTCCTTTTGTTTAGAGGATTCTCCTTCCTCAAGTGGCCTCCCTGCCTCTTCATTCTCAATTTTTTGTAGAAACCTATGCCACTTTTTCTTTGGCTTATGGCAGAAATGGTATTTACATATTAACTATATTAGACTATGATGTTTAAGGGGCTTCGTCCCAATTTTATACTTTTCTATCATAGAGGTGACTGAATAGCAAAGAAAAGATGGTAAATTTACCCTAAGAGTAGGGTCCTCAATGCTGTGGCGTAAGTGAGTCAGTAGGTGGAAAGGGGGTCCCACTATTGTAGTCATTTGTCCCTCACAAGTAAAATATTTAATAATCCAAGCTACAACAAACCTCCAGGGTTCTGGAATAGACATTCTATGAGTCCCCTTATTTTTCCCCCGGGTGTTTATGGTCATGACAGGCTGGGGTTCCCCTTCTCTATGGAACAATTCTATTAATTTTTGATAAGGGATGTGGGTATTTTAATTTAAATGAATTCCCTTATTCTCAAGACCAAAAAGATGAGAGAGGACTTTTGTACTTACTCGAAATGGTTTTCCACGCACCATAGTCTTCCCATCCGCAAAATTCTCAACAAATTCCTTTACCGGGGGAACAAATCATGCCAATTAATTATCCTTTATTCAAAATAAATACTAACCCTTTTTAATAAATAAGTTCACACATACCTTAGGTCTTTTCATTGCATCAAATGTCACTTAATTGTGCTGATGTAATTGGATAGTCGCATGGTTGGCAAAGGTGGCAGCGAATAATAATGGCATGGATGGGATGGTTGAAATGATGGCAGAGATTGTTATTATGACAAAAAGGTGTCATAATAATCTTATTTATTATGGAAAGATTTGATGTGATGTGGTAGAATAATCATAAAGGGGTAGATCTTGAAGTGACATTAAAGAATAGGCATGTGCAAAACTTAGGAAAAATTAAAAAAAATTGGAAAGAAAAAATGTACACAAAAATTTGGGGCATTATTGAGTATTGCAACCGAAGAAGAGAAGAGGGTTCCATAATTATTATAGAAAGATGTCATCGGAACAAAGTAACAAAATTGAGGATTTTGGGGCATTGCTGACAAATGCGGCCAGAGCAACAACTAGAATTTCTGAAGCATCATCGAAAGACGCAGCCAGAGCAACAACCAAAATTTTTGGAGCATCGTCGAAAGATGCAGCTGGAGCAACAACCAAAATTTATGGACCATCATCAAAAGATGTAGCTGAAGCAACAACCAAAATTTATGAAGCATTCGAATAGAATTTCTAGAGCATCTGAGTAGAATTCTGAAGCATCGCTGAAAATATGCAGTCAAAAGGAAGAAACAATAGAATTTTGGAGCATCTCTGAAAAGATGCAGCCAGAAGGAAGAAAATTGTGATACTTTGGCCTTGAATTTCCAAAGCACCATTGAGTGATGTGTTAGAATGTAGGATCAGGATGGGTCATGAAACCAATCTGGTTTTTAGATTCTGGAACATTGTAGTAACAAGTTTGGAGCATTGCAACAACAATTCTGGTGCATCGCAGCAGGGTGCGTTGGAATTGGGTTCACCAAAAGATGAAGTCTTGCAAAATATAAACAAAAATTTAGCCAAGTCCAAATGGTGGATTTGATGAAGAAATTGAAGAAATTTTTAGAAATGAAATGATTTTGATTGATTTTTTATTTTTATTTTATTTTTTTAATAGACATTGGTTTAACAACTATTTTGACCCTGCCATTGCAGAGTCAATGTAGTGGATTTCTCCCTGCATTTCTACCATTTTTGTAAACTCCTCTTTGTTAATAGGTTTATGGTAGATGTGTAATTGATTCTCGTTAACCAAAAGAGTTCGAGTGTCACCATCAATTGGTTTTAACTCGACGAACTGTTAGCAAACACTTCAGAAATCTCATATGGTCCAAGCCAGTGTGTCCTAAGTTTCCCTTGATGATCCTTGTATTTGGAATCAAAAAATAATTCCCAATCCCTAGTATGGAATTCTTTTTCTTTGATATGTTTGTCATGCCATACCTTACGTTATTGTTGGACTAGTTTAGTTTGATGGACGACATCCAAATGGAGTTCATTTAGTTCACTAAGCTTTAAGACACTCAATTTGAGCTCATTTAAGATCCATGGCCGTCCTAAGGGTTTGGAGCTCGAATTCAATGGGAAAGAGGGGATTCTTCCCAAAGAACTAACTCATAAGGGCTATAGCCAATGGTTGACTTCCAAGTCGTGTTGTAGGCCCAGACAGCTTCTGGTAGTTTACTAGCCCAATCTTTCCTTCCTGAAGAGACCATTTTTGTCAAAATATTCTCCAATTCCCTATTAGTGACCTCAACTTGTCTGTTTTCCTGTGGGTGGTAGGGTGAGTACTTCTTGTGACTTAGTTAGAAGTGATCTGTGAATGCCAATAGGACCTTAGACATGAACTGGGGGCCTTGGTCTGTAACAATTGTTCTTGGATCCCTAAATCTTAGAAAGATTTTGTTATAAAGAAAGTCAGCTACCTACTCTTCCCTAGCAACACGTAGTGCTTGCACTTCCACAGACTTAGTCATGTAGTTGGTACATACCAGAATATACTCTTTCCCTTGTGAAGGAGGATCTATGGGGCCACTAAAATCCAATCCCCATTTTTCAAATGGTTTGAGAACTATCTGAGGTTGTAGGGGCATTTCATTGGATGTAGTTGGTCTTCCTACCCTTTGGCATTCATCACACCTGCGAACATACTTCTTGATGTCCTTATGCATTGAAGGCCAATAGTATCTTGTTCCCAGAATCTTGTGAGTTGTCCTTTTAGCAGAATAATTCCCTCCAGAAGGGTCATCATGACAGACCCTAAGGATACTATACATCTCATCTACCCTAACACACCATCGCAAAACCATATCTGGTCCACATCAAAACAAGATTCCATTAATCCATTTAAAAGGGGAACTCTCTCTTACAAGGTGTTTCTTTTGTTTTGACGAAAAGTGAGGTGGTAATTCTGCAGTGGCTAAGTAATTCACAATATCATAAAACCAAGGAGTTTTAGTAGAGATGGCGAACAAATTTTCATCTGGGAATTCATCCTATACCAGAGCATAGTTTACATCATGTTTTATATAGGATAAGAAATCTGCAACTACATTAAACTTTCCTGGTTTTTCAACAATTGTCACATTGAACTCCTAAAGGAGTAACCACCTAATTATCCTTGCATTTACCACTGGTTTATTCATGAGATACTTGATGGTTGCATGGTCTGTGTGCACTATAACTTTGTATCCTATGATATAATGCCTAAATTTCTTGATGGCGTGCACTACAACCAAAAATTATTTCTCTGTTGTGGTGTAATTCTTCTCTGTTGGTGTCAAGTTTTTGCTGATAAAATATATTGCATATTTCCCTCCATTCTCATCTTCTTTCCCTAGAACCGCTCCAATGGCATCATCAGATGCATCGGCATAAATGTGAAATGGAAGGTTCCAATCAGGTCCTTGAAGGACAGTGGTAGAGGTTAGTTTCTCTTTAATAATTTCAAATGAAGC
>VDFB02000015.1:579192450-579304911 GCA_007258455.2 Sequoia sempervirens
AATGATGAGGACTATAAGGTCCCTCAATCACTTTGCAGACCTGAAACTCAGAATGAAGCTAGGGGAGTCAATTTTTGGGTTCCACACTGTGCCTTAGTTCTTTGCCTGAGGATGAAAGTGCTATTCTGGAATGACAACACGACGCGCTGGTGTCTCTCAGGTGTGCTGGCGTCTGTACGACCAAAGGACCAAAAAGACAATGTGAACAACTAGAAAATAGGCTAACGACTTGGCTAGTCACTTCCAAAGGGACAAATAAAAGTTATAAAGTATGGAAAATATGAATGAATATAATAAAGAAAATATATGATAGTTAAGGTGACAAGAATGATCTCACAAAGATACTCATTTTCCAAGTAGCTCCAAGTACACTTCCACCTGCACACAAGAAAGAGGGAAATTGTTCGGGGGTTGTATATGGGTCTGCCTCAGTTAGACCCCTGTTTTGGTGTTTCCACCTCCACAGACAACTAGGCTAGCGATAATGAAGAAAAAGTATGATAAAGGAAGAATGAGAGAAAAGAACACAATAACACTACAAAACAATATTAGGCTACCAAACCAAATCATAGAGGAGAGGAGTGAAAAGCTTACCACCTCCACCAAGAGGTCACTAGCTATTGGAGGAGAAAATGAGAGGACTCAAGCCCCTGCTGTAATGGTGTTGTTCCACACTTTCTCTATGGATTTGATTGAATGTTGTTGTTGCTTCTATGGAGTGCAAAGTACTGCTTGAGATTTGAGAGTGCAAGGAGTGAATGCTAGAATGTTGAAGGAGATTGTTTGAGCTTGTAAAGAAGTTGAAATGCATGAAAAAAAAGTGAATTTGAAGGGAGAATGAGAAAAATGACCATATTCAGGTCGGTTGGTCGAAGAGGGGAATTACAAATCAACCCCAATGGGAAGTGTAATGCCTCTAAAGGCTTCATACGCAGGAATCTGTGAGGGACATAAGCACACCATGCAGGTGTCCTTGATAGTTATTCTTCTGTTGATGCACAAAATAGATGCCAAGTGGACCGAAGGAAGCAGGCTGATGTGGAATTTTGCCTTTGAATTTGGTTTTCTAAGGTGAGGAAATGTAAAAGGGGAATTTGCATAAGGGGTGTAAATTTGTGCCTATACACAAACATCCATTCATCATATTTCCATCAAGATTCATATACCAAACAAATTCATATATATTAAATAATTTTTACCAAACAAGGTAATAGTAAATAGGTAATAACACATGGGGCGTAACACATACACCTCTTACAACACCAAAAAGCAACTACACTCACTCTTTATTGCACTCTCTAGCAACCACTACTACCTACTTCGCCTGAGAGGTTGCCTTCAACATTAGTCCAAGACCAAGAATGTGTCTTGAAATGCTTCCCGAGAAGATGTACACACTTATGCATCTCAGTTGAAAGGAGGGGCAATAACTCCTAACTTCTCATGGAGATAATCAAATGTATCTTTTGAAAGATCTTTTTTGAAAATATTAGCAACCTGATCCTTAGTAGTTACATACTCCAACTTCACCTCATTCTTTACAACTTTCTCTCTTAAGAAGTGACACCAAATTGAGATATGTTTTTTTCTTGAATGCATTATCAGATTCTTTGAAATATTGATTGCACTTGTATTGTCATGCATGATAGAAATAGGTTCATCATATGAAACTCTGATATTCTTCAATGTTTGCTTCATCCACAACAACTGTGTACAACATGATGTTGTTGCAATATATTGTGCTTCTATAGTAGATAATGATACTAAATCCTACTTCTTACTTAGCCATGAAACCAACCTTCTTCCAAGAAAGAAAGCACCACCACTTGTAATTTTCCTATAATCTTCACATCCATCCCAATCTATATTTTTATATGCACTCAAAGAGAAGTCAGTATCCTTAGGATACCACAAACCATAATCCAGAGTGCCCTTCAAATATTTGAATATCCTCTTCAATGTTGAAATAAGAGATTCTCTGGGATCTTCTTAAAATCTAGCCACAAGACAAACTAAATGCATGATATTTGATCTAGTAGCAGTAAGGTATAATAGTCCACCAATCATTGATCTATACTTGCTCTAATCTATCTTAGGAGATTCATCATTCTTGCTCAACTTACAACTAGTAACCATAGGAGTACATATTGATTCTAGATACCCTAAATTGTTCTAACTAGTGAAGAACATTATTTAACTAATTTTCACCCTTCTTCCCTAAATGATTAAATAATACATTACTATTTAATTATTATCAAATTTTATATTTGTCTATTAATTAAGTGATTTAACGTTATTTAATTAATTCATCCTCAATCATCATTTCTGACTAATTAAATAAATCTCATTTATTTAAAAAATGTCCTAATTTAACCTTATCTATCCTGATTAATTAAATAAACACGAGTTATTTAATTATGTCACTAATATACCATATTTATTTAAATAATTTAAATTTCTATCATTAATAATTTAATTAAACTACTTTCCCCTCTCCAAATTAAATAATTAAATCAATTATTTAATCCGTTCAACATAATGTGTTAATAAATAAACCCTTATTTATTAAAGTCAAATGCAACTTGCACATTCTTCTTCAATATTAATTAAGTATTCAATTGATTAATTATCCTCACCCCTTTTTGATTAAGTCATGACCACTAATTTCTCACTCTAATTGGTTAACTAACCCATCTATTTCCTAACTCAACCCGACTTTCTCAATCCCACTAAACACTCAATATGACTTCTTCAATCCCACAAATCATTCCAATCTAATCCCACTTATTATCCAATTAAAATCCTTAGTTGGATCAATCAGAGGAGTTAACTGACCAATCTATTTCCTCTCAATGGTTCTCAACCCTCGATCATGATATTTCACTAACAAATCTCGATCACTCATCTAAAACCTGAAAATCTATAGAACCTTCTTCCTTCTCAAAAATGATCGAAGAATCTAGAGAATTTATGGAGAGGTTATGTCAAAATAGTCATTGAAGCACATTTAACACATTTACATCTTTAATCACCATTAACATGCCTTTTTAAGCTTTTGCACAACAATGGATGCTTCATATTGATCCAAGCAATCCAACATCAATATGAATTATACTTCGACATGGGATGGTAATATTGTAATTTGTGAATTTAGTTTATGTTCTCTTTTATGATTGCATTGCTCGATTCATTTCTTTATAGTTACATTTCATGAGTAGGTTGGGATTTATCTTTACTTTGATCTCTTTCATTTGATTTCATTGTTGTTTCCTTATGCTTATTTTCCCTCTTACACACCAATTTAGATTCATCCATTCCAAACTTCTTCAACATTTCCTTAACATACTTAGATTGTGATATGAATATACCTTTCTTTGATTGACTAATCTACAAACCATGGAAGAAATTCTTCTCCCCACACATTGACATTTCAAATTCTTTATTGCATTTCCTTTGCAAACCTTTTGCACATACCTTCATTTCCTCTTAAGATTATGTCATCAACATAAACTACCACAATTAAGATTTTTTCTCCTTCAACTTTGAAATATAGATTGCTATATGGAGTACCTTTCCTGAATCCTTCTTGCAACAATTACTTATCTAACCTTGCATACCAAGCTCTAGGAGCTTGCTTCATTCCATACAATTCTTTCTTCAATTTGACCATATTTGGATCTTTTGAACAATAAAAATATTTTGGTTGTTCAATGTATACCTCTTCTTCCAATTCACCATTCAAGAATGCAGACTTCACATCCATCTAATATACTTTGAAATCTTTATGTGCTGCAAAAGCTAAAAACATCATGATAACTTCCATTTTTGTAACCGAAGCAAAAGTTTCCTCAAATTCTATACCTTCAACCTATGAGTAACCCTTACACACAAGTATCTAGACTTGTTCTTGAAAACATTTCCATCTTCATTCAGCTTGTTCTGGAATGCCCACTTAGTACCAATCACATTCTTGTTTGTCAGTCTTGGGATCAATTTCCAAGTCAGATTCTTTTCTATATGTTCTAACTGGACCCCTTCATTGCTTTGATCTAATTCTCATATTTGCATTCCTCAGTCATTTCTTTTGGTTCTACCTCATAAAGTAAACATAAATTTACTTGTTCCTCTGTCATAGTAGCTTTTCTTCTGAACCCATCTAATATTTTTCTTTTATTAGGGACTTTGAGTCTAGGTAACCTATCTCTAGTTAGTCAAGATTTTAGTAGTTGATTTCACTTCCAACAACTCTAAATTGAGTTAAAGGATCATGTTTTTCTCATGGAAAACAAGATCACTATGAAAATTATTATCCTTAGAGGTTCATGAAAATGGGTGGATAGACTCCAAAAACTTTTAGAGCCAATCATTAGATATTTTGATAGGTCTTGTGGAGTATTTATAGTGATGAATAATTTCTATTAAAAGCATCAAGGTATCATTATGGATACCATAGGTTTGTTGGATGGAGTCCATGCCTCTATTTTATTTTATTTTGATGCTTTAGAATATTTTATTTCCCCATCATTGGTAGCACATTGTGGGATTGTAGGAATGAGGAAAAATGATAAGTGGTAGGTTAAGTTATCTTCTAGTGCTATGGTAGTTGTTTTCTCCCTTGTGTGTGGTTTCATGTTATATTTTAGTACCTTAACCACCATTGTTGATCTATGTATTCTACATTTGGGATCCTACAAGATTGTACTTGGTATGGATTGGCTAAAGGCTCATCAAGAAAGCATTTATTATGAGTGTAAGTTGGTGAAGTGTGAAGATGATCTTTATTAGTGAGTAGAGATAGTAGAGGTGTAGAGACCCATATCACTTCACCTAATTTTAGCTATGTAGATAAAATAGAACATGTAAAAGGAAGGATGTTAGATGGATATTTGAGTGAGTGATCTTTCAAAGGGTGAGTTCTATGATGTATCTATTTATGGTCATCCACTCAAAAAAAAAATTTATGTGTCATCAAGTGAAATTATTGGTTTTCCACCAAAGTGAGATGTAGAATTTTGTATTGATATTTTTCTAGGAGCAGAGCCCATATTTTGTGTGCTATACTATATTCCAATCAAGATCTCAAAAAGAAATATTTTTTTTTTGAATATTTTTTAGATAAGGGTCACATTCATCATATTGTATCCCCTTAGGGTGCACCAATCTTCATGAAGAAGGATAAATACCTTCACTTGTGTATCAATTACTAGTAGTTGAATAAGTTTATAGTGAGGAATCAATACTCCTTGTTGAGGATCAATTATTTATTTGAATAGATGAAGAGATCCAATTTTTTCTCTAAGATTGACCTAAATTTGGGATATCATTAGCTTCACATTCAGGAGGTGAACATCATTGAATGCAATTTTGTGCTCATTATGGAAACTATTCAAAGTAGTTATATTTGGGTTGATGAATGTTACTTTAGTTATATTGGTGTGTTATATACTTACCTAGATTGTGGTTTACCTAGGTTTTTGTTTACCAAGACTCTTATTCATTGTCTAATGATTATGGCATGCTTATTTAGAAAGATAACATGCCTAGGTATTGACTATCCTATTTGTCTCCTTGAAAAGAGCACTCTAGAATGATCATGTGACTTGGGAAATGAAAAGAGACCTTCCCTATTGTATGCTTGCCTACCTCGATGTGTCTACACTACCCATTTGTCAAATTACTAAAAACTTAATAATTTTGTATTTTTTGCTCTTACACACGTTTTAAGACTACCCTAGATTAGTGTACTTTGGAATCATGGGGGGACTTGGGAAAGAAATGAGGCCTTCCATTGTGTTTAAATGGCCACCTTGATGTGTTGGTATAGTTGGTTTTTCTCGATGATGCACAAAAAAAAAATGCTTCTTTCCATTTTTCACTACTTTCCACTGATAATTTTTGTAAGAATGTATTTTACACAAGAACACACAAACGGTGTTGAGTTGACCAAAACCAATAGAGGTTGGTTTGAAGGGATTTTATATCCACCTTTAGGTCCATACAAAGCATTCCTATGCACCACGAGCTTCCAAAATGACTTTGTCATAGTTTGACTTTTTTTGATTTTAGGGCTCTTAAGAGACTACCTTGGAAACAGAACCCCAAAATGATCAGGGGACTTGGGAAATGAACAGAGACCTTCCCTAATATTTACCTTCCTACCTCGACATATACACCTTGCCCATTTTTCAAAATTACTAAAAAAATTACAATTTTTGCTCTTAGGGCTCTTAAGAGACCACCTTGAAAAGAGCACCCCATATTGATATAGTGACTTGGGTAATGAAAATAGACCTTCCATAGTATTTAATTGCCTACCTCGATGTGTCCACACTACCCATTTGTCAAAAATACTAAAAATTTAACATTTTTTTAATTTTTTGCTCTTATGATTTACTTTTAAGACTACCTTAGATTAGTACACTCCAAAATCACAGGGGGACTTGGTAAAAAAATGGAGGCCTTCTATATCCTTTACCTTCCCACCTTGATGTGTTGGTATAGTTGGTTTCACTCGTGATGCACAAAACAAAAAAATGCTTCTTTCCATTTTTGCACTGCTTTCCACTGATAATTTTTGCAAGAATACATTTGGCATAAGAACACACAAATAGTGTTGAGTTGACCCAAACTAAAAGAGGTTGATTTGAATGTATTTGATATCCACTTGTAGGTATAGAAAAATAATTCCTACACACCACAATATCCCAGAATGACTTAGTCAAAGTTTGACAATTTTTATGTTTTAAGGCTCTTTAGAGACTACCTTAGAATGAGCACCCCAAAATAATAGGGTGACTTGGGTGATGAAAAAAGGCCTTCCCTATTATTTATCTTCCTACCTTGATGTTTCCACACTTCTCATTTATTTGTACATGAGGACATCGATAAAATTATATCGGCATAATTAGTTGTATTGATGATTATGATGGTTAAAAGATGATATAAGATATATTTTTACATGAGAACATGAAAAATATGATATACAAGCATTATTGGTTATATTGATGGTAGAATGTATGCAAAATATGATGATTATGAAAGCCATGTGTATCTTGAAAAATGTCACATGTATGTGTAATCACCATCAAGTGTGTTGAACATATGCAAATAATGATGATTATGATGAAAAGATGCATAGACTAACAATATTATGTGTATGCACCTACTTATGTATGTTCACGAATGTCACGTGTATATATTTTCACATCAAAATTTCTCACACATTCTTACATTGGTTCGTGTTTGCACCTACTTAATAGTCAAGCAATGGTGAATATTTTGCACTTGTCTATAAATGAACTCTTGAATGTAATATATGTGAACCTTAATGTGTGTGGTTCACTTATGATGGAATAGGTTCTAATAGATTAATGTAGCAATCTCATTGTTATAAAATAAATAAATGGCCTACATAATTGGAAGAAAGAGTATGACACTTTACATCTTATTTGGCCAACATATACCTAACTAGAAGCTAGTGAGAAACTATAACTAGAAGTAGACTTATAATCAAATAAATAAATTGGCCCATAAAAATTAGTGTACCCAATCAAATCAATATCAACCCCTGTTGCATAGAGAATCCCAAAACTATGAGTTCCTTGAGTATAGTGGAGGAACTAGTATTTTTCCTTCTATTTTATTTCATGAGGTTCCTTCATAACTAGAGATCATGCCAAAGACATATGAAATGCCAAGCCTGAAGTGAATAAAATAGTTGAGGTTGTTACTAATATATGAATATATAGTAGCATCAACTAATGGTGAATCTAATATCTCACCTAAATTTTGGCTTCAGATAGAAAGGGAGTTAGAGTAGGTTTGCAATTGGCCATATGCAATTGTGAGAGAAAATCAAGTGTATTTTTGGACTATACAAGGTAGATCTTGGATGTAAAGTGATAGAGCTTCATCCCACTAAAAAAAAGCTCAAAAAAATCAAGTTAGTCATCAAAAAAATATCATGCATTACAATTTTCACTATCACAATTGAGGATGAAGAACTCATTGTGATCAATAAGTAATGAACATACAAAACTAGGAATATGAGAGACTCATCCTATTACACGGTGTAATTTTTTAGATTATAATGACATCAAGTGAATTCAACTAAGAGAAATAAATATTCTATCTTGGCATGCCAAGTCATGTTTATAGTTGCAGGGACATTCTTGGGACCACAATATTGATCCTTTTAATTATAAAAGAAAAACAAAACATTTAGCTAACTAGCCCATCTCACACTTTGCTACCAAGCCAACTTTGAATAAATGTTCACAATTTACTGTTACATTTTTTTAATAAAAGGATGTATTTGTAGTCATTTTGATAATGGTACAACATTGAAAATTCTTATAATTTATCCTTTCACATCTACACCTAGGAACATAAGAATTCATGTTATGATTGATAATATTAGAAAAATGGTCATAAATTTTGGTGAATTTTCCCAAGGAAACCAAATTTAAAACTAACATAGATGGATTACCAATTGTAATTCATAAGTTATATTAAAGTGTACTTTCATTAATCTATAACATTTTATTGATCATAACTTAAAACAATTCTAAATTGATTATACATTCCAATTTTAAGTTTCAAAGTAGAAAGACATGCACACAAGGAACAAATTAGATTGAATATCATTTTTTATATATCAAATTGTAGAATAATTGTGTATGTGAATATACAAATTTGGCATATATGCCAACTCAAAAGTTTTACAAAATGGGAAATATGTCATCTCAAGATATATATATATATCTATAACAATTCTTCCCAAGGAAACCAAATTTAAAACTAACATAGATGGATTACCAATTGTAATTCATGAGTTATATTAAAGTGCACTTTCATTAATCTATAACATGTTATTGATCATAACTTAAAACAATTCTAAATTGATTATACATTCCAATTTTAAGTTTCAAAGTAGAAAGACATGCACACAAGGAAAAAATTAGATTGAATATCATTTTTTATATATCAAATTGTAGAATAATTGTGTATGTGCATATACAAATTTGGCATATATGCCAACTCAAAACAAGTTTTACAAAATGGGAAATATGCCATCTCAAGATATATATATATATACATCGAATAGCTATGTATCAATCCCTAAATGTGTCAATCTCTAGTAAATACAAATCTTTTCCTGGTTCATCAAAATTGAGCCTCCTTGAAGTATTTGGTGGCTCTAAATTTTCCTACACAATAAAAATTCAAACCAAAAATTAGATTAATTATGTCAATGGTTGACAAGTTAGACTACTAAATTTAAACTCATATATTATAATTTAGAATTGCCAAATTAAAATCAAAATCACTATATTGAACTATAATATATCTAAAATGGAATTCTTGATTAACTCAAGTCTTGCTCTTTTTTTTTTGCAAGACTTTCTACATATGATTATCCTATAGGACAATCAAGAGTCATAACATATCGAAATGGTCCCAGATTTGTCATGACAAGCTTTCGTTAGGTCCTAACACTTTAGTAAATAAAAACATCAATATATCAATCAGGCAGTGTCTAATGGCTGTATGCAATAGAGGATATCCTAACTTCTCCCTTAAGCACTAATCAACTGAATAAAAGTTCTAAGCTAAGGGGTCTCTAATATTGAAGGCAATAACTCATCTATCTAGAAAGCGGAAAAATAACTTAAATCAGAAAACATAAAACTAGGAATATGAAAAGCATCACCATTAAACTAGAAAGCATGGAAACAATTAATCTAAAGAATGCATAAATTGCTAAAGAAGTAAAGCATGTAAATAAATAAGGAAACATTTTTCTAATACAAAAGATAACAGGCCAACTACTAATCATAAACCATTAATCAGAATCTACTGAAGAAATGTGTTTCAAAAACTCAGAAACTACGAACTCAATTACAACCTGCATGTTTGACACTAACAGTATGACATATACTCATGAAAATTGAAATGAAAATTCAACTATTATCTAAAAGAAAATACGAAATAAGAACATAATACTTATCTATCTATCTATAACCGTTGAGTGGCCAGCTCTCAGGTGTGACTATAGCTACTTCAAATCACATGCACTGGAAAAATCCTTTAGTTACTTCATTCTACAAATGCATCCATATTACACAGTAATTCAAAGAGTGGCGGGAAAACTCATATTCATATGGCGGTTTTCACTCAAAGACAAATTGATAGCATAACGATAATCTTCTTCTCTTGTTATTCATCATGTGTAACAGTTACATATTTATATGAAAATGATTAACCAAAATCCTATTTTCCAGTTGATAGAGTCTTTTCCAATAGTAAAAGGACTTTAAAGCCCATGATATACAATATTAAAGAGGCTTGCATGAGCCATTAAAGCTTTTGAAACTGAAAGATAACAAAATTATAAATAATCGGCCAAAACGTGTGCTCTTGGAATTTCGGCACCGACTCGCTCATTTTCAAAAGTATGAAGATCCACATTCATTTTCCCTTTCGATTTGGGTGATGGTTGGAAGTGGAATTGACCTGCGAAATACTCAATACTAATCCATTAAATCAACATAAGTTAGTTTAATTCAATCAACTCCAAGAAATAAAGTTTGTACACCTATTCATAAAAAGGAAAGCAATTGTTTTTCCTAAAGGTAATCAATTGGAAGAGTAATTTGGGTTGGAAGCTTTATGTTTGTATATTGAGGCCATTATGTTGATGAGGTTATTTTTACCTCATCATTTCCTCCCCTTCCTAATTCTGAGTAGGTCCTCCTGCTCTCTAATATGCCCCCTGTCCATCATTTCTTCTATTCATTTCTTCATACTTAGCACTGAGATCATACTCATCATCTACTTCTTTGTCCAATATATCTAGGTTCCTAGAGAATCCTTGGTGAAAAGTGATTCTTTGTTTCCACCTTGTAAAGTTGTCTTCACTTTGGTCTAGATTTGTATACATTGAAGGATGTGATGCAACAAGCAGGGGAGGTTTGTACCTCATACCAATCCAGTTAGTTTTTAAATATTCCAGAATATTGACCAAAGCTACTAATCTTTTGTAGGACCATCTAATATTAAGAGGTGAAATTATTTCCCTCTTCTTGAGATGCATAGGAGGAGGGGTATACCTCTCTTCACATGCATGCCATGCTGGTCCTATCAATTGTGGCCCCTGTTCTTGAAAGTGATCATGAAAAAACCTAAGATTGTTATTGTATTTGACCTGTCCTTCCTCTTTAGTTTTGATACCCAAAAATTATTTCTTGAAAGAAAAGGGCTTCCTATGAGGGTACCTCATCTATAACCCTACAGTCTTTTATGTTGAGCATACTCTTTGGATCTGTCTTTCTAGTGAATTTTATTTTTCATAGTGGATAGGAATGATCTTAACTCTACTTCTCCCACAAAGAAGTTAACAAAGAAAGTTGTATACTTTTCTAAGAGAATATTGTGAACAAAGAACTCACACAACAAATTTTGTTGTTCAGGGAGTGACTCAACAAATAATTTTACAAATTCATTTTCATTAGGGTCATGTGGCTAGTTTTAGCGAATTATTTGCAATTTCCGTCTTAAAAGTTGCTCATTAAGAAACATTGAGTACAACCTAGATGGTCTTCTATAGGCTAATAGAAATTCACCAATTTCATAGGCATCCTGCTTACCCCTATATTCTTAATGGAAAGATTCTTTTAACATGACTAACTCCCTCTTTCACCTATTGTTTTGAAATTCTACATCTTTCAAGAGGTAACAATGCTCTATCCATTTCATTAGCATTGGGGGAATACGTACCTAGAAATAGTCTATAACAATGGGTTCCATTTGTATCCCCTTTGATTCCATGATTGGTTGAGTGTCACTCTCCTGCAAACTATGTTCTAGCTACATAATTATAGTCACAGAGGCATTTAGCTCAATTTCCTATTGATTCTTTTCTTCTTTAAAAGCACTAAATAGTTGCATAAAATTATTTTTCAAATTTTGAATACATTTTTCTTTTTCACCTAGAGCATCTTGATTCTGCTTACCCTGTTAATTCCATTGTTGGATCTGGTATTGCAGCTACTCAATAATTTTGTCTTTCTCTATCATCTATATAGTCAATTTGGAAATTTCTTAGTCCCTCTTATATACAATGGTAGTTTGCACTTCAATTTCTTCTTATTGCTGATTGATTTGTGCTTCATCATCTTGTAACTTGGCTTTCATCCTTTCAACTTTTGCCTTTAATTTCTCTAATTCCTCATCTTTCTGACTGGACTCTTCATCCCTTGTGTCCACAGAGAAGGATGCATGAGGAATTTATTCATCAAGATGAGGCACATTTCCCTCTTTAGTGTTCTCAAGAAGGGATGAATAAAGAACTTCTTCTAATTTCTCATCAATAGGGGGTGCATTTCCTGCCTCGGAATTCTTAGGAAGCTCTTCCTCTATTTCTTGAGTTTTCTCAGTATGAGGCACACTTCTTTCTCTAGTTTCTTTAGGAAAGGAGGAACAAGGAATTTCTTTACCAGTATGAGGCATGTCTTCTTCTACATCAACACCCATAGAGCAGGATGCATGAAGAGTTTCTTGAGACTCTTTTTCCACAAATTCAAGTATACTTCCCAGTGTATCAAGGAAAGGGGATAATCCTCCTATAGGTTCATCTTCATTTTTTCCTGAGTGTGGTGATTGTATTCTTTCTATTTCTTGTTTCTCGAGCGATAGGGTTTCTTTATTATTTTCCCTAGAAAGTTCATCCCTTTGCTCTTTTGCTTCATCCATTTCGTCATTATCAGGTGGGCTATCAATTTCCACCACCTTAATTGGATTCCTAGCCATTCTCTTTTTCGAACTACTACCTATATTGTGGGGTTCGATTTCACTAGCCCCTGAAGATAACCGTTTACTCCTCCATAGAGGAGGAGTTGTTTGAAAAACAATTTTATTTCACCTCTTTTTCTTCCAAGGGGGTTCTTCCTCTTCTCCAGAGTGTACAATTCCCACATCCCCTTCCTATCCTAGGGTTTGTAATTCATCTGGCAAGGTTTCCAGCGCATCACCACTGGGAGCTGTGGAGGCATATTGGGATTTTGGGGTGCCTAATGCCTATGAGGAGGGTTCTTCTACAAACTATTCCTTTTGTTTAGAGGATTCTCCTTCCTCAAGTGGCCTCCCTGCCTCTTCATTCTCAATTTTTTGTAGAAACCTATGCCACTTTTTCTTTGGCTTATGGCAGAAATGGTATTTACATATTAACTATATTAGACTATGATGTTTAAGGGGCTTCGTCCCAATTTTATACTTTTCTATCATAGAGGTGACTGAATAGCAAAGAAAAGATGGTAAATTTACCCTAAGAGTAGGGTCCTCAATGCTGTGGCGTAAGTGAGTCAGTAGGTGGAAAGGGGGTCCCACTATTGTAGTCATTTGTCCCTCACAAGTAAAATATTTAATAATCCAAGCTACAACAAACCTCCAGGGTTCTGGAATAGACATTCTATGAGTCCCCTTATTTTTCCCCCGGGTGTTTATGGTCATGACAGGCTGGGGTTCCCCTTCTCTATGGAACAATTCTATTAATTTTTGATAAGGGATGTGGGTATTTTAATTTAAATGAATTCCCTTATTCTCAAGACCAAAAAGATGAGAGAGGACTTTTGTACTTACTCGAAATGGTTTTCCACGCACCATAGTCTTCCCATCCGCAAAATTCTCAACAAATTCCTTTACCGGGGGAACAAATCATGCCAATTAATTATCCTTTATTCAAAATAAATACTAACCCTTTTTAATAAATAAGTTCACACATACCTTAGGTCTTTTCATTGCATCAAATGTCACTTAATTGTGCTGATGTAATTGGATAGTCGCATGGTTGGCAAAGGTGGCAGCGAATAATAATGGCATGGATGGGATGGTTGAAATGATGGCAGAGATTGTTATTATGACAAAAAGGTGTCATAATAATCTTATTTATTATGGAAAGATTTGATGTGATGTGGTAGAATAATCATAAAGGGGTAGATCTTGAAGTGACATTAAAGAATAGGCATGTGCAAAACTTAGGAAAAATTAAAAAAAATTGGAAAGAAAAAATGTACACAAAAATTTGGGGCATTATTGAGTATTGCAACCGAAGAAGAGAAGAGGGTTCCATAATTATTATAGAAAGATGTCATCGGAACAAAGTAACAAAATTGAGGATTTTGGGGCATTGCTGACAAATGCGGCCAGAGCAACAACTAGAATTTCTGAAGCATCATCGAAAGACGCAGCCAGAGCAACAACCAAAATTTTTGGAGCATCGTCGAAAGATGCAGCTGGAGCAACAACCAAAATTTATGGACCATCATCAAAAGATGTAGCTGAAGCAACAACCAAAATTTATGAAGCATTCGAATAGAATTTCTAGAGCATCTGAGTAGAATTCTGAAGCATCGCTGAAAATATGCAGTCAAAAGGAAGAAACAATAGAATTTTGGAGCATCTCTGAAAAGATGCAGCCAGAAGGAAGAAAATTGTGATACTTTGGCCTTGAATTTCCAAAGCACCATTGAGTGATGTGTTAGAATGTAGGATCAGGATGGGTCATGAAACCAATCTGGTTTTTAGATTCTGGAACATTGTAGTAACAAGTTTGGAGCATTGCAACAACAATTCTGGTGCATCGCAGCAGGGTGCGTTGGAATTGGGTTCACCAAAAGATGAAGTCTTGCAAAATATAAACAAAAATTTAGCCAAGTCCAAATGGTGGATTTGATGAAGAAATTGAAGAAATTTTTAGAAATGAAATGATTTTGATTGATTTTTTATTTTTATTTTATTTTTTTAATAGACATTGGTTTAACAACTATTTTGACCCTGCCATTGCAGAGTCAATGTAGTGGATTTCTCCCTGCATTTCTACCATTTTTGTAAACTCCTCTTTGTTAATAGGTTTATGGTAGATGTGTAATTGATTCTCGTTAACCAAAAGAGTTCGAGTGTCACCATCAATTGGTTTTAACTCGACGAACTGTTAGCAAACACTTCAGAAATCTCATATGGTCCAAGCCAGTGTGTCCTAAGTTTCCCTTGATGATCCTTGTATTTGGAATCAAAAAATAATTCCCAATCCCTAGTATGGAATTCTTTTTCTTTGATATGTTTGTCATGCCATACCTTACGTTATTGTTGGACTAGTTTAGTTTGATGGACGACATCCAAATGGAGTTCATTTAGTTCACTAAGCTTTAAGACACTCAATTTGAGCTCATTTAAGATCCATGGCCGTCCTAAGGGTTTGGAGCTCGAATTCAATGGGAAAGAGGGGATTCTTCCCAAAGACTAACTCATAGGGGCTATAGCCAATGGTTGACTTCCAAGTCGTGTTGTAGGCCCAAACAGCTTCCGGTAGTTTACTAGCCCAATCTTTCCTTCCCGAAGAGACCATTTTTGTCAAAATATTCTCCAATTCAATATTAGTGACCTCAACTTGTCTGTTTTCCTACGGGTGGTAAGGTGAGGACTTCTTGTGACTTAGTTAGAAGTGATTATTGAATGCTAACAAGACCTTAGACATGAATTGGGGGCCTTGGTCTATAACAATTGTTCTTGAAGCCCTGAATCTTAGAAAGATTTTGTTATAAATAAAGTCAGCTACCTACTCTTCCCTAGCAATGTGTAGTGCTTTCACTTCCACAGACTTAGTCATGTAGTTGGTATAGACCAGAATATACTCTTTCCCTTGTGAAGGAGGATCTATGGGGCCAATGAAATCCAATCCCCATTTTTCAAATGTTTGAGAACTACCTGAGGTTGGAGGGGCATTTCATTGGATGCGGTTGGTCTTCCTACCCTTTGGCATTCATCACACCTACAAACATACTTCTTGATTTCCTTATGTATTGAAGGCCAATAGTATCCTGCTCCTAGAATCTTGTGAGTTGTCCTTTTAGAAGAATAATGCCCTCCAGAAGGGTCATCATGATAGGCCCTAAGGATACTGTACATCTCATCTACCCTAACACACCATCACAAAACCATATCTGGTCCACATCAAAACAAGATTCCATTAATATGTTTAAAAGGGGCACTCTCTCTTACGAGGTGTTTCTTTTGTTTTGATGAAAAGTTAGGTGGTACTTCTGTAGTGGCTAAGTAATTCACAATATCAAAAAACCAAGGAGTTTTAGTAGAGATGGCGAATAGATTTTCATTTGGGAATTCATCCTATACCAGAGCACAATCTCCATCATGTTTTATCTAGGATAAGAACTGCGACTACATTAGACTTTCTTGCTTTGTCAACAATTGACACATTGAACTCTTGAAGGAGTAACCACCTAATTATCCTTGTGTTTACCACTGGTTTATTCATGAGATACTTGATGGCTGCATGGTCTATGTGCACTATAACTTTGTATCCTATGATATAATGCCTAAATTTCTTGATGGTGTACACTACAACCAAAAATTCTTTCTTTGTTGGCGTCAAGTTTTTACTGATAAAATATATAGCATATTTCCCTCCATTCTCATCTTCTTTCCCTAGAACCGCTCCAATGGCATCATCAGACACATCGACATAAATGTGAAATGGAAGGTTCCAATCAAGTCATTGAAGGATAGGGGCAGAGGTTAGTTTCTCTTTAATAATTTGAAATGAAGCCTGACACTTAGGCATCCAGAGGAAGTCAACATTTTTCTAAAGGAGGGAGAACATCGGGGATGTGATTTTGCTAAAGTTTCCTATGAATCTTCGGTAGTATCCTGCATGCCCTAAGAAGATTCTAACGTTAGTTTGTGTTTTTGGGACCTCAAGTTGTTGTACGACCTCAATTTTCTTGGGATCAACCTTAATTCCTTCGGCTGAAATATGATGTCCCAACACTATTCCTTGTTCCACCATGATCAAACATTTCTTGTGACTTAGGGACAACCAATGATCCTCACACCATTTTAACACCTTGTATAGATTTGTGAGAGCTTCATCAAAAGTTGAACTATATACAGTGAAGTCATCCATGTAGACTTCCATGCACTCATTTACCAGTTCAACAAATATAGCTAGGATGACTCTCTAAAACATGGTAGGAGCATTACATAGCCCAAAGGGAAGAACCCTATATGTGAATGTCCCCCAAGGGAAAGTAAAGGTTGTTTTATCTTGGTCTTCCGCTACTACCTATATTTGTTTGTATCCACTAAATTGGTCCAAGAATGAAAAATATTTTCTCCCAGCCAAGTTATCCAGTACTTGGTCCACAAATTCCAGGCTAAAGTAATCTCTATGTGTCGCCTTGTTAAGATCCCTATAATCTACACATACTCTCCACTTCCCATTCTTTTTTGGTACTATGACCAAGGGTGACACCCACTTGTTGTCAGAAATTGGGTAGATGAATCCTACCTGCAATATTTTCTCAATTTCAGTTTTAACGATGTCTTTGAGGACATGATTGAGTCTCCATTGTGGTTGGTGAGCATGTTGAACATCCTCAGTATAGATATGGTGTGTGCACACACTAGGGTGTATTCCTATCATATCTTTATAGTCCCAGGAGAATGTTTTAGATCTACCCACTAGGGTATCAAACAGTCTTTGTTCTTCTGTCTCAGTCAACCAACTATTGATGTTCAAAGTTTTTCTTGGCAGCAACATAATAGTTTAGACTCTGGGATAATTTGATGTGACTATGTGGATGGGCATTGTCAATGTGTTAAGTGGAAAGTTGTGTAGTATATTTTTATGAAGCCAAGCAACATCTGAAAAGAAATGGAAAGTTTTTGGAACTAAGTTCATCAATGGGAAAGGCAATCCAATAAACTTAGCATCATCAAATTCTGCTTGATCTGTGTTGATTGGGTGTCCTAGGATTTCGTCCACATTTGACATCTCTTCACTGCTGGAATCTATTGCAATACTTTCCACATCATTTTCTAATTCATCCTCATTCTTCACCATGTTGTTTGATGACCACCATGGGCAATGAAGCCAAATTTTCCTATCTAGTAGGACTTTCTGGTTCATCAATCCATACTTTATTGTGTTTGGAAGGCTTGGTAGGAGGATACAAAAACAAATGTTATTAGATCCATGGGAAATGGTCATTCCTCCCTCCTTACAATTGATTATGGCTGCAACCGAAGCCATCCATGGTTGTCCTAGAATTATTGATAGCTATATTTGGGTGTAAGGGATTCAATTATCTAGAAATCCACTAGGTATTCCCATCCATCCACCTTAACGAGAACATTTTCAATGATGCCTTTGGGAATAGCTATGGATTGGTTTTCCATTTGTAATATTGTAGTTGTGGGGTGTAGATTGGTAAGTCCCAATTTTTCCATCACATCAACAGTCATTACATTAATGGCTTCTCCAAGGTCCACTAAAGCATTGGGTATTGCTACCTCATTAACTGTTACTGTTATAAATGGACTTCCCAGATCATCATATTTCAAAGAAGTGGTCGTTCCAACCAACAGGTCAGCTAGGTATCCATTTATGTGGATGGTGTTGATTCATTTTGGTTTCCTCCCTAGAGTCTTAATACACAACTGTTTAATCAGCTAGTTTAGTTTAGGAATTTCCTTACTTGCCTATAGCAAAGGAACTTCAATCTATAATTGTTTAATCTCCTATATCAATGAGGTTTCTGTAGGTGGAGTTATTTTTAGAGCATCTCTCATAGGAATTGGTTTCAGTCACTCTGGAAGAGGGGCTTTGGTTTTTTCTTTAGGTGTGGGATTTTTCAGAACTTCATTTGGAGATTGACCCTCCTCCTCCTGAGGTAGGTCAACAACTCCTGCTAATGATGGCGGGTTGGGTTCATGTTGCATAGTGTCACGGGTTTGTTCCATGGGCACGGGTGTTATTGATGTTTCCTCAACAAACTTCTTGACAGGTTCATCTATGATTTCTTTGATAGTCAGCTATGAAAGTTTTTTACCAAACCTCAACTGTAAGTTTCCATAGTGTATTGCATTGAGTCCAGTGACATTGTCTTGTTTGGCATAATACACCAGTGTATTTGGACAATTGTTCTTTGGATTAGGGACTAGATCGCCAAAAGTGGTGATTGGTTAACTTGTTCAGTCTATTGAGTGTTTTGGGGAGGTGGAAAAAGGCTCTGTTGTTGAAGAGGCATCCTTCTAGGACCAGTGTAAAACAAATGTTGAGGTTGATTCCATTAAGGAATGTTTTGAGGGTACCACTGTTGTTGAGGCTAGTTAGGCCTCTGAGAGTTACCCCAAGATTGATTTGTCCATTCAAGTCATCCCCAGGGATAGGTTCCCTAATTAGTGGGCACTAGAGGTGATGACTGTGGCTAGGGCACTACCCATTGATTGTTGTTCCAATTTTGTTGGGGTCTCCAATTAGAATTTTGGCCATAGGAAAAATTTCCTCCAACCCTTTGATTTACAACGTCCACTTCTTCCTCGACTAGGGTTGTTCTTTTCTTGGAATTTTTGATTGCATTCAGTAGCTCACATTGATCAGTAGGGTTATTTTTATCACATACTTGACAAACATCAATCTTGTCAACTTTTTCCAGAGGACATTCTCCCAGCAAATGTTTGTTTTGGCACCTAGGGCAATAAATGGACAAGGTCTCTAGATTTCTAGTTTTAGCTTGTATGCCATCCAGAGTAGTATTTAACTAGATGATAATGTCAGTCTTGAAGTTAGCCAATTCCTTACGAAGTTTATTTATGTCATTAGAACAATGTAAGGGGGTGAACTTCCTAATACCTCCACGAGTACGGGAGAAGTTCCAACACAATTCCATTATTTCTTCCAATCTCAGTTGGGATACATCTCCTTTACCCATTAAGTCTAGACTCCTCTGAGATTTAGCATCGATACCTGTGAGAAATAAGGTCTTTAAAATATTGAGACTTATGACTTCTCCACCACAGCGTTTGGACAAGAAGATAAACCTATCAAGGTAGTCTTCTAAACTTCCATCCTCATTTTTCCTTATCTTGAAGAGTTTTTCTTTTTGATCACTGACCCTACAGTAACTTTGGTACTTTTCCAAAAAAGACAGACTCCATTTCATCCCAAGAAATTATCGACTGAGAAGCTAATCCCATAAATCAGCGCATGGCTGAGTCTTTCAGGGTGGAAGGGAAAAGATTTAACTTCTGATTACCATTCTTGTGGTCATATGTTTGAAACAAGATTTTGAACTCAAATAGAAATTGATCTGGGTCCTTAGTAGATAAACCCCGAAAGGTAGGCAGAAAAATGAGTGAGATGTTTTTCATTGTCCTATCATCATCTACATCAATAGCAATAAGATAAGTGAATGTGCAAGGTGGTGGATGGTTGTCATGATTGTTGGAGGCATTTCTTCAGTCACCCAATGTGTTGAAGAGGGTATGATTTTCATCCCAAGTTTGGTCAATGGGACGTGGTTCAGGAGTTTGTAACAGAATATGCTCCTCTTCAACTATAGGTTCTTTTTCTGGAGTATATGGGAAGGTCTTAGGTTGAACCCATTCAGTCAATTCCTCCATAAATTCTTGGTCTGAGTTACCTTCTTCTCTGCTTGTTGTTGGTACATCAACTAGGGAGTTTTTTTGGTATGAGTCTCCTGTGGGGGCCTCATTTCCTGACCATGCAGAAAAGAAGCCAAAGAACTATTCCTATCCCTAAGAGAGATATTCAAGATATCTCCTAATAACACTAGAAAAAGGGGTCCCCAACAACGACACCAAAAAGTGACAGGCTATCGTTAGGTCCTAACACTTTAGTGAATAAAAACATCAATATATCGACTAGGAAGTGTCTAATGGTTGTATGCAATAGAGGATATCTTAATTTCCCCCTTAAGCACTAATCAACTGAATAAAAGTTCTAAGCTAAGGGGTCTCTAATCTTGAAAGCAATAACTCATCTATCTAGAAAGCAGAAAAATAACTTAAATAAAAAAATAGAAAACTAGGAATCCGAAAAGCGTCACCATTAAACTAGAAAGCATGGAAATTATTAATCTAAAGAATGCATAAATTGATGAAGAAGTAAAGCATGTAAAGAAATAAGGAAACATTTA
Organism: Sequoia sempervirens; assembly: GCA_007258455.2. Lineage (NCBI taxonomy): Eukaryota > Viridiplantae > Streptophyta > Pinopsida > Cupressales > Cupressaceae > Sequoia > Sequoia sempervirens. Next base: position 579,213,465 of record VDFB02000015.1, read on the forward strand.
TCTAACACAAAAGATAACAGTCCAATTGCTAATCATAAACTATTAATCAGAATCTACTGAAGAAAGGTGCTTTGAAAACTCAGAAACTACGAACTCAATTACAACCTACATGTTTGACACTAACAGTATGACATATACTCATGAAAATTGAAATGCAAATTCAACTATTATCTACTAAAAGAAAATATGGAAGAACATAATACTTATCTATCTATCTATAACCCTCAAGTGGCTAGCTCTCAGGTGCGACTACAACTACTTCAGATCACATGCACTGGAAAAATCCTTCAATTAATTCATTCTACAAATGCATCCATATTACATAGTAATTCAAAGAGTGACAGGAAAACTCATATTCATATGGCAGTTTTTACTCAAAGACAAATTGATAGCATAGCGATAATCTTCTTCTCTTGTTATTCATCATGTGTAACAGTTACATATTTATATGAAAAACGATTAACCAAAATCCTATTTTCTAGTTGATAGAGTCTTTTCCAATAGCAGAAGGAATTTAAAGCCCATGATATACAATATTAAAGAGGCTCGCATGAGCCATTAAATTTTTTGAAACTGAAAGATAGCAAAATTATAAAAACTCAACCAAAATGTGTGCTCCTAGAATTTTGGTGCCCGCTCGCTCATTTTCAAAAGTATGAAGATCTGCATTCATTTTCCCTTTGGACTGGAGTGATGGTTGGAAGTGGAATTGACCTATGAAATACTCAAGACTAAACCATTAAATCGGCATACGTTAGTTTAATTCAATCAACTCTTTGTACGCCTATTCATAAAAAGGAAAGCAATTATTTTTCCTAAAGGTAATCAATTAGCGGAGTAATTTGGGTTGGAAGGTTTATATTTGTATATTGAGGCCATTATGTTGATGAGGTTATTTTTACCTCATCATGTCACATTGTTGAATTAGACATAGGACTATAGCAGGTAAAATAAAATTGATACAAATTAATATATAATTGTGATAAATAATCATAAACTAAACATATATCTACTCCTATCTAAATGTATATATCTAAAATATAAAATAAACACATACATCTTGTGTTTCTTTTTCTCTTGTTCTAGAAGGGCTCATGATGGATGAACTAGTTAAGATAGTTTCCTCTATAAAAAATGAAAATAATGTAAGACTATAAATGTACATGTACATATAATCATAATGTCGAGAATATAAAAAAAAATATACCTGTTGTGATGCTTCTTCCAATGTGTTAGAAGCAATCATCATGGATGTAAAAGTACCAAGTTGTTGCATAAAAAGACAAGAATACATAAGACTATCAATTTATGTACATGCATTTAATCATAATAGATTTGAAAAAATAACATCTAAATCATAATTTAAATGATATGCATCTACAATAATAAATTATAAACATGTATGTGCAAAAAATATACCATATAGTTACTCTCTAGGCCAAATGAAATGGCTGAAACTGTAACCTCTTGGACTTGCAAAATTTGATCCTTCGTCAACAACTATTAAATCTGGCACATAAATATACATTAGTACTAATAGCTCCTATAAATATTAATTTAAGATAAAATGAACTATGAAATTACTTTAAGTCTTACCATTATATCCAAATCATCTGTTGCACTTGATGCCTCTCCTAGATATACTCTGAAATGTTCTCTCTCATCTCCTACATCTAACATATGATGGACCTCGTATTTGGGTGTGTCCATTAGAGCCTCAATATTCTATCCAAGATGACCCAAACATACATGTTTGCACATAATGCAGTGATGGGGCACATAAATATGTGGAGAAGAGGAGGGTATACCAATAGTAGTTGATGCAACAAGTGTATCACTATCATGTGGTTGTGTGAACTATGAGCTCTGCATAATAAAATGGGAAATCAAAGCATGTACAACCAAGATACTTTGATGTGATCCATTTGCAAAAATCTCTAAGGTATTGGAGGCGGGGGAGAAATAGACAAAGGGGGAATAACTAGGGCTAGTCGATGTGCCCTGGGTCTATCCTGAGGCATTCCTCTACCCACACCTTGGAAATATTGCATATCAAAGTAGTTGACATGATTACCCATGACAAATTCAACATATAGTTTTCAAGGAAAATATTGTGGGACATCAAGATTGTTGTTGGGTGGTTTATAAAAAACCATCCACTAATGATCCAAAAAATAATTTAGGATACCTCGATGTGTGCACCAAATTTAATTGAATATATAGGATTTCCCATATTAACAAGTTGTCTAGTTTTAGAATTGATAAATAGTTGTGCTAATTGGGATTTGGTAATGTCAAGTTCTCTCACTTGATCGTACAATAAGCCATCAACATATCGTTGCCTCATGGCCTCTCGCCACTCTGAAAAGGTAATATGCTAGTTAGTGAGAGTTTCAACATTAGAAATTATTGATTCTAAAGTGGTTTTCATTGCAAACAAGTGAGGGTGCCTATCATATAATTGGTAGATGTTTATCAATTTAGTTAAATTGACATGGATTAAGTCATGGATAAAAGACATGTTTTATAAGGGAGGATTTGGCTAGGCAGGGTTTTCATCTGGAATAGGATTGAGATTCTCAATCATTGGAAAACCTATTTGATGCTGAAAATTTTAAAAATTAATAATTTTTTGAATACAAACTAAAATGCATATTGAAAGACCTATTTAAAACTAAAATTCTTATAAAATAATGCAAAAAATATTTTTTTTGAAGAAAAAGCATTAAAAATCAAATACCTATGATTGAAAAAGCTTTGGAGGGTGAAATTTGAACTTGGATATCAGAGAGAATGGTATCTATTACCTCTTACTCGCTCTGTCACACAACTCAGCCAACAAATTGTGAAAATAAGTTTCAGTCCTTTTTTTATAATACAGGAAACAAATATCCATTTGGAATGGATATTTGTTTCTTTTCATTGACTTTTTTTAATGATGTTGGGTCTGTCCCTTATATAAAATAAGAGATGATGCATGAAATACTTTAAGTTCTATAACATATAATATATAAAATATAAATTATAATATATAATATATAATATGTTATATATTATATATTATATAATATTCTAATATTATATATTAATAATAATTATATTATATATATATAGATTGTAGGAATTGGAATTGGGTAGCCACCCCTATAAACTATAGTGTGCCTGGTAAAAAATATTCACGTGATCAATGACATTGGCACGACATGCCCTCTAGTACCACGAGGATGGTGGGTAGACTAGACCTCGTGACCTCTTGTCTGCAACATATATATATATATATATATATATATATATATATATATATATATATATATATATATATATATATATATATATATATATGTATATATATATATATATGTATGTATGTATATGTATATATATATTGATCCATAATATAGAGATTATATTGACATAGAAAAAAGATTACAAAACATCTGCTATGTAGGAGAACCCAAAATGCAGATTCATTCTGCCATAGAGTGCTAAACACACCTTTCCCACTAGACCAAGTACCTAGACCAAAGAATAACACACAGAGACCAAAACCAAAAGGTCTTACCAAACATTAACTGAATCTGTAACAAAGATATAACCAAACCCTAGCCCCCAGATACATATACATAGCCATAAATACTAAACATTGCCCATGGAAACATAACTAAACAACCATGCTAGTGCCAAGAAAACTATTTTCTTGGGAAAAAGCTTTGAAATTTGGTATCCAATTACCACCCAGAGCACGAGGAAGCTTCAACGCCTTCTGAAGATAGCCAACCCCAACCACCACCAACTACTTTTGCACCACCAAGGCCATGCCTTTGAGATTGAGGAAAAAGGGGTAGTATTTCACTGCTTCACTTGACACATGAATCATCTGAAAATCCCACGGTCGGGGGACACCCATTCCAAGCGATGTGGAATAGAGATTTTCCTCGAGACCAACTAGAAAATCCACCTTGAAAGCTTTCCTTATCAGAACCTCAACATCCTTCTTCACCATCTTGATATCCAACACCACCGCTACGAAGTGAGATGTTATGTTGGTATCCACACAATATGACTTTGAGCCCCTAGGAGGCCCTTCCCCAAGACCATCTTCACTACTGCCAATATAAGAGGATCAAATTTCTTGAGAACTCATTTAAGCCTTTAGTTGGAGATAGCCCCACGAATCACCATGTTCCTTACTATGTTGTCCAACTAAATTTGCATGTCCACCCCAATACTCATCAAGGTCTCAATGAACATGTGGACCACAAATTTAGAGAGCTCGACCATCTTTCCCAACTTTTCTTAAAACTCATAGATATCAAAATTTCCACCCCTTTGGTGTATATAAGCTTACACCGATAAATGCCTTGTCCTAAAAAATATCAAGAAAAATGGTGTAATATGTCCTTACCATAATTAAACTAAACTTGATTGTTTGTGCCCCGTGAAAAACCAGCCTATATCTTATGCATGAGGTCCACCACACACGAGAAAGTCACCACATTCAAACCCAATGTGCAAGTGAAAAGACTAACTGAGTAATGAATGAAAGCTTCATATTACACCTAAAATCTTCATCATTAACTTGAATGGATTGCTATCTTCAATTTTGTCAAGGAAATAAAAATTTATATCTCGCTGCCAATCTCCCATGATGATAATTCCCTATAGGCATCCTACAAATCCAACACAACCAAACTCAGCCACGTCAACGGTCAAAGGCCAAGTAAGTGCTTCACATTCCTACTTGTGAAACACAATAGCTTAAACAATAGGGGATGATCCAATATCGATATTGTCACAGACTTTCCACAACTGCTAGTGTGGAAAGTCGCCCACCCAACCACCCACATATATATATTATATATTAATTATACAATATAGTGTATATAATAATAATAATAATATTATTATATATTACATATTAATTATATAATATAATGATATAGTATAATATAATATGTTATATATTAATATATTTATATATAATATAATATAATATGTTATGTATTAATATAGTATATATTATATATCATATATTATATTATATATCATATATTATATTATATATAATATATATTAATATATATTTTATATGATTTCATTTGAAATGGATATCCATTTCACTTTCATTCCTACCATGTCAACATGCACTTTTTACCTAATTGTAGTAAAAAGTCAAAACATAATTTCATATTTTGGGCAAATGAAAAATGCCTTTTTTGTCATATCACCACTTTTTGGACCCCATGATCCTACACAAACCCAATAGTATGTTAAGTGAAATAAAATAAATTAATAATGTGATTAATTTTATTTACATAGTATTTAATTAAATAATTGATTAATTTAGATAGGTTACAAATTAATAACATTATATAAATGATTGAAATACTTATAAATTACATCAATAAATATAATTAACATGGGAAACTTTAGATGGTAAAAAACTCATAAAATATTTCTACATTTATGTCTATAAATTAATAGATTGAACATTGAGAATTCATCTATGTTCACTTCCACATGATCATTAATATCTCTTATCTAAAATAATAATCTTCATATTATCATTTTATCTTCAAAATATGAATACCTTCTCAATGTGATAGAATACCCTTAATTATAGGAGAATGGGTGGAAAAATATCCAAAAATGTAGTTTCTACACCTATTCAATTAACTATCATTCATAAATAATTAATAATATAAAATATTAGATTATTAATTATTTAATAGTTTTTATAAAATGTGCTTTATAAAGGATATACTAGGCACAAATTAATATAACATTTTATTAGAGCAATATAAATGTTATAAGGGTAGTATCCCTAATAACATTATGTTCTAACAATTATTCTCTTAAAAAGAGGGATTAATTAGAGGATAATTAATAAAGAAGATTTTAGAGGAGCGATTGGCTAGAGTGTTCACAAAGATGAGGTGACTAGAGGATACTTGGAATAGTTTCCCAAGATTGAGGGGGAATAAAATAATAAAGACAAGTTGAGAGGCTAAGGAATGTAATTAGTCTTTTAGTTTATTGTTGAACAATGTATTCAATAAGCCTAGTGTAAGGAAAAATTGCTAGGACATGTGTGATTATTTTTGGGTAGCAATTTAGGCTTCTTATCAACCTATTATAGCATATAAAGGCATATTATATTGCGAATCAATAAAATGGCATTTGTTGAGGCTTCCTCATGGCACATGATATTTTAAGTTTTTCAACTACAAAGTTAGGTAGCCCTTTATTAGACCCTTTTCCTAGCCATAAATAAAATAATCTAAGATAAGATCTGCAAATCATATATGTAATTCATGTGGTTAGAACTTAAGGAGCATCTCTTCTCAAAATTTTAACACTAGTGTAGTTTGTAGATTCATTTTGAGATCAAGATCATCTAACATCTAGGATACACATGACTCTTGTAGAAGTTGAGGAATCCAACTTCACAGTCCCCAAGAATCACTTGCATGCAATCACCTATCACATGCAACAAATATCCAGAACAATAAAGAAGATGTTATGTAAACCTCAGAGAAAATATGTGCAAGAAAAACCAGAATATTGATTATTGAGAATAATGTAATTTACAGTGAGATCAATCCTTATGAAGGAGATCATGAAACCCTAAAGAAAACCTAAAAAGGCAAACCCTAGTGTGCACACTTAATAATTAATTATTAATATGCCTAAGTTTAGCTTAAGTAAACTTAAAGTAATAAGTGACTTAATTAATTAACCAATATGATTAAATTAATTAAGTGAGATGCCTTATTAATCTAATACCGCCTTTAAGATCAACTTAGGGAGTAGCTAAAACACTAGAAAAAGGTGCATGAAAGCAAAGATGGGTCCTAACAACAAGGCCTGATCAGGTACCCATGTACAAATGCAATGCAAACTAAATCAAACAGGGTAAAGGAGAAAACCACGTGGGAACAAAACTCCTCCCCAAAATAGAATGCAAATAACAACTAAGTGATGAAAGATGGAGGACTCCATAAGAACCCCCAAGGACATTGTACATCACAAAGATACATAAATGAACCCCCCCCAGAAGAGAGGAATGAAGAGACTACAGATCCCCCCAAGAATGAAGTAGGTCCAAAAAGACTGAAGAAACTGCATCTCCTAAAAGAAGTGAGAGGGAAGAGACCTCATGAATGCAACATCTGAAGGTGAAGTAGGTGTATCCCAAGATGTCTCCACAGAAATAGGTGTGACCTCAACAAATGAAGAAGTCAAAGTAGGTGAAGACTGAATAGGAACCTCTAAAGATGAATGATTAACTATGTCCTATTGCACTGAAATGGAAGAAACCACATATGTAGCCATAGAAGTATCAACAATTGAATATTGATTATTAAAAATAATGTAATTTACAATGAGATCAATCCTTATGAAGGAGATCGTGAAACCCTAAAGAAAACTTAAAAAGGAAAACCGTAGTGTGCACACTTAATAATTAATTATTAATGTGCCTAAGTTTAGCTTAAGTAAACCTAAAGTAATAAGTGACTTAATTAATTAACCAATATGATTAAATTAATTAAGTGAGATGCCTTATTACTCTAACAACTATAATTACCTTGAAACTTGATGGTCCCTTTGACACAATTTAGGGTTTCTTCATATGAACTTTGAGTTGAGCATATGACCATAGTCCATGGAACCATCAAACTTGTTGAATTCTCTCCCTTCAAAAATATCTTGTTGATCATTTTACATTTATATTCTCTCCTTACTATGATATTAGGGGAAAATTATTGTACTTATTTATTGACACTTAATTCCTTGTAGGCCTTCATAACCTAAAAATCTAGAAATTCTTTGCACTTTTCTTGTAGGACATGTTTTACCTTTGCCAACGTCTATCTAGAGACAATGCCTCTAGGGTGACCCACAAAAAGATTATTTTTTTCTCATATTACATTCTAAGGTTGAGTATATGAAGAGATCTATTGATTGACACATTGATTTATATGATTGAGTTGTGAAACATTACATGACGTGGTCTATTTTTACCTTCTTATTTCCATTTAATATTTATAGCTTTTATTTTTTCTTTGTTATATATATATAAGTTTGACTTTTTTCTATCTTTACATTGTACTTCCAATAATCCCATGGATTATTTTCAATCTTCAATAGACATGTTAACAATAGTTATCATCATTATCTAGAAATAATATATTTACTAATAATACAAATATTAAGTAAATTTAACACATTAAGTAGAAATCATAATAATCTTCAACAAATATTTATATAAATCATTTTAATACTTTACATTAAATTTAAATTTTATTTTAAAAAAATTGATCAATTAATTGAAAATAACTTATAAAAATATCTATTCTAAAATTATCACAATCCATTGAATGCAATTTGGTATTAAAATGGTTGAAGAGTAAAATATGTAATTTAAAAAAATTTAGAATGGTAATGTATACTTGTGAAAACTATAATAATTCAACATAGATATGACCCCTTTAAAAAAGAGTGCGAGGCTTTTGAGACCAAATTTGATTAGACAAAATTTTCTGTAATTCTTTAAAACAAAAAATTATGAGTGGGTTTTTTATTACAACTAGCAATATATTGGATGGATCAAATTTATTTAAATGATCACATATGTACACCTCTAATGTGGTAATATTATAGTCTAGAGGGTGTGCAAGTTATTTTGTTAAAACTTGGGTATTTTAGAGTGGAAATAAATAACATAAATGCTCTCCAAAGAAAACTAAACGAGGAAGAGATTTGATGAATTAAGATTCCTTTTTTATACATAAACTAAGGGAATTGAGTCCCTCTATCTTTATATATATATATTGATACGTAAGGGTTTGATATTTTATATTAATTATAATAAAAATATTTACAATATGTTTGCTGTAGCAGGTAAGCCATCATTGATGCCTTAAAAAAATTACAAACAACTACTATCCATCCGAGAAGGAACCAAAACCTACAACTATGGCCAGGATCAAGCTAGACATAGACAATAATTAACCACCTGGCAAAGCAAAAAAACACAAAAAATTAACCGCCACCTCACATAAAACCATTCAGCTTGGAAAAAGAATCAAAATCTTCCACCCATTCCAAACCATCCGCCGACACCAGCCCCACTCTCCTCTTCAGAAATTCCACCACCACCGTAGAAACCATTTTGTGCCTCATGAGCTTCGCCCCTTTCAAGTCTAGAAGGAAGGGGAAAAATTTAAATGCCTCGTCCTCATTCCAAAGTTTTTCCAAGTCCGTTGGCCTCAGAATTTATCTACCTACAATGGCATCCTTTAACGTCTCATCCAAGCCACCTAACAAGTCCTCCCGAAACAACCACTCCACCAATACCCTAGCCTTCGCCTTTAAAATGCCATTATCCAACAAATTTGTGAGGAAACAAGAGGGAATATACACATTATCCCTTACATACTCCTTCCTCTCAAGATGGCCTTTCCCCAGAGCCATTTTCACTGCTACCAAAACTAGAGGATCCGGGTCACAAAGAATTTTCTTAAGTCGTTGGTCAATAATCTCCTTGAAAGTGCATTGCCTTTCCGTCGCGTGCAGAGAGATGGGAGTGTCTGCACCGAACATCTCCAACCCCTCAAGTAAAACAAAAATCATGAATTTTGATCGACCACCCGAAGCCATCACTGCAAGAATGCCAGAAGCAAAGAATGCAAGACACCACACACCCAACACCAAGCACCAAACACACATCCACACAAACTTTTCCCAACCACTAAAAACACTGCCTATTAATAAAGCTCACAGCGAAAGAGTCGAGCTCACTTTGCACGAGTGGACCATAATTTTGGTGCAAGGAAGATCATCCTTCCACAGAAAGGTTTTCCTTCACCATCAACCTTGATCGCCAGGCTCTCCAAAAAATGAATGCCTTTTCCAACTATCCCCTTTGCATGTTGTCACCTTCCTTGGACTATAGGGCCACACGAAAATTTGACACTGTCTTAACTTCCCATCATTTTGGCGATGAAAGACCCACTCCCCAGGCCACGTGAGATCCACATCATGCCCACTGAAACCCCTGCGCCAACATGGAGGGTCACCCTCCCAACCAGCCACCCCTCTATCTTTATATTAACTTTCAACTAAAAATACATTTTAAGTATGGACCTTGCAACTAAATTATACTAAAAAATAAGCTAAAATAATTACATATTCTTTACCTAGGAGAGCTAGGGAATTCCATACTTAATTGATCTAGTTATAGAAAAAAATATATTAGTAACAAATAAGTAAAAAATAAATGGATAAAAAATTAAATCACACCACAACATCTATTCATTCACCAAAGACAATCATGCATCCTTGATTAATACTCTCGCTTCATCATATTTTTTTTCATCAGTATACAATCCCATATTCCTTATTAAAAAATTAACTACAATCTATCTTCATCTAATATATATTTGTGAGGAGAGGGGATTCTAAATAGTCACTTCAATTTTTAGAAATCAAATAAAAGAATGATACCCACTCCTCCAACTTTTTCATTAAAGGATTGAAGTCTTTACCATTTTTTCTAATGCTACACATATGGACTCCAGTTCTTTGAAAGAGGTCATCAAGACTAGAACTCCAAATTCCACTCTTGTAATAGGAAAAACAAAAATGAATTTTACCACTGCATATTCTAGAACAATATTTGAAACCCATCTAAATTCTTCCTTTCTAAAGCCCAAATTTAGGGCCTTCATTGTTTCCTTTTTTTTCATAAGCTCCATGAGGTAAAAATAAACATTGAAGCAACTTCTCAATTAACCTTGTTATGGGCTTCTACCTCTAAATAATTTATGTCGAACACTTAATTTATTTCCTTCTTGATAGATCCATTTTGGATGATGAAGATAATGACCATTCTTGCATTTGAAATTTACCCTTTCATAACTATTTCCCATTTCCTAAAGAATACAAAAAACATGGTACATCAAATAGTACATCAAATAAGTACCCTTATAAGGTAATCTTATAAGTGCATCAAATAGTATAACCAATGAATAATACATCATTCAATATTCGATAGTACAAAAATTCAATAAGTACAACCCTTAATAATAATTACAATAAGTATTAATTAAATGAGATAATTTGTGACATACACAATAATGATCTTAATTGAGGTACAATATATATGAAGTATCTTGTTTGAATCCACAAGCTACTCCCTCTAAGTTTCAATGACTAATGGGGTAGGTAATGAACTTCCACATTAAGGGAATGACATAGGAGAAAACAATCCAGTTGATATGGAGGAATGATTGTTTCAAATGGATATTTTTGAGAAATTTTGCTAAAATTAATGTTCATAGTTATCTATTGTATAGGTAAATGGGATATTCTATAACCAGGAATGTAGTATCTCTATAGGGTTATGGTTTGAATGATCAACATATGGGTATGTTCAGGGGATGGGTTTTGTGCATTTTGGAATGATATGTAAAGCAATGATATTGATAAGATTAGGGAAGATATTTACTGATGGAGACTATATAATCAAAGTTTTAAAATTCATTTCCAATTTCAGGTGGCAATCATAGTCATATTATAATCTATGTTAATATATATATAGGCATCCTGCCTCTTTACCAAAAAAAAAAAAAATCCTCTCCAACCATTAGTTTGGCATCATGTACTCAATATATATAACCCAATAGTGTGAAGTACAAATAAGTTTAGTGATTATCTTGTAAGTTCATTTCACTTATATTTCATATAAATATATAATCAAATATATAGGTTATATGACTTATCCAAGATAATCCACTTCCACAACACATGCTCACAACATTAATACCACATCAAAATAGCATTACCAAAAAAAATAAAAAATTTCAATGCATCAATTCAAGCACCCAAAATATATTTAAACATAAAGACAATAATACAAGGCATACACATGATAATATAATACCACAACTCGACATACCCAAAGGTGTTTCAACCAAGCTAAGATCCATCTTCAACCTATATATTGTACTCGAGTATTGACTACCTCTTGTAAGAAATAAGGTAAAGCATACTAACCATAGAGTGCACTAAGTATAATAACAAGATTAGTAACAAAGAAGAAAAGTGAATTCAAAAGAGAGAATCCTAAACCTAGTGTTAGGAAGGTGAGGAATAATGCATATACAACTTGTAGATCTTTTTCTAACAAGAGCAAGAGCCAATGCAATGTGCATATAGCAAGAACAACAAGTTTGGATTCACAAGGAAACCCATCTTAAGGGGACAATGACCTCCTAGGTGCTAGAAATGAAGCAACATAAATGATAATAGGATGTATCTATCAATGGAAATAATACCTAACTTCTACTACTGCCAAACTAATCTAGGCATTCTAATAATAGCCAAGACATTTAGTTTCTCATTATTAATAAGACACTCAAGTGCCAAAAGGATCATAATTGAACATTTTCTTAACTCATCAATCCACCTTGTAGTCATACATATTACTAGAGATAACTTTAAGAAACCCACCCCAGTAAAAGATATAAAAACTTGGAAAATCTTGCATTATTTTCAAAAAAAATTAATTCTATTGGAAAAAAATTCCTTTTTTTTGGAAAAACATGTTAATTTTATTGATGAATCTTTTTTAATCACTAGAAATTTGTAGAAAATAGTAGTGAATTATACTTGTATTCAAACAAATACAATAATATCATTGGCAATCTATGCTTGTATTCAAAAAAATAAAATAATTTTGCTAGTGAATCAAACTTGTATGCAAGCCAATAAAATAATTTTGTTGGTGAATTAAACTTATATTCAAACAAATAAAACAAGTTTAGTGGAAAATTATATAAATATTGAAAACTATAAAATTAATGATTTGGCAAATGTGTTGGTAAGTTTTTGAAAAAATTGTAATGTGGGTGGCAAAAATATCAAATGCTAAATGATAATGATTACGTTACTTAGCAAATTTATAAGCTCTAATCAAAAGTGAGCGAAATTTACTACAAGTTGATATTGAAAATGACATGAGGAATTCAAGGTACAACAAACTATTTAATTCTCATATATTTCCAATGTTTTCTATGTACTTTGCTTGAGGCCAGATGTCAATCCAAATAAAATTTGCAATGGCTCTCTCATGTGCTAATGATGCCTCCAGAAAGAAGGAATTATACTTCACATGATTAAATGCCTTTAAATTCCAATGGATACCCCTTTGAACAAGTGATTATTCTTGCCGATTGAAAATTGGGAGACCCCAATTGATAGTGCAATTAATACATAAATGTTGGGATCCATCTTACAAATAGATTACATTAAAATGGAGGAGGCATTTCCTTTGGTATCAAGTTGTGAGCAACTTTTGGACCACCCATGGGCAATCTTTCCCTCTCAAATTACCTCAATATTCTTATCCAATGCCTTAGACATGATGTAAGATGCGAGAATAGTCCAAGAGCTAGTGTTTTGCTATACTCAAGAGCCCTACATCTTTGAGGATCCCTTTTCTAAAGCCCTTTGGGAATATGATTTTTTTAAGGTAAGCAATGCTCCTCTCAGCGGTTTGTTTAAGATCACAAATGTCCAAAATTTTCCACTTGCAAATTGTGTTTACTTTGCCACTAAGCATGGCCTTCACAATTCATTCAACATTACTACACACAACTCACTTTAGGATCATAAAGGAGAGTTAAGTGGTGAGTTTGTAGAGCACACTAAAGAGATATTTTATGCTTTTCTTTTCTTGTTAAGTCACCACCCACCTTCGTTGACTCCACATCCTCAATCGGTTCCATACATTGATGTTGCCCAGCCTAGTTTGATAAATGTAAATGAGCCTCAAGCTCAATTTTTATTTTAAAAGTGTTTGTATTAGGATTTTACAGAGCCATTTTGGTAAGCATGATAAAGCTTTCATTTGGGTAGCTTAGAGCCTTTGTAAAAGTGTTATTTTGAATTTCTAGCCATTATAGAGAGATATTAAAAACAACATTCACCAACATGTGGTTGGCCTTTATTGGCCTTTATGGAGATGGAAATTTGTCCCTTTAAAATTTGAAGTGTATTCTAATAAAATTCCTTTTTAATTTCTTGAAATTAAGTGCATATTGAATGTATTTTAAAACCATGGCATAGAAACATGTCACACACAAATATATTAAGTTGGTTCACAACTAGTATAAAGAGTTATGAAGCTTATAGTTTAAGTTTGAAAAATGTAAACTTCAATTTCATTATCACACATCATATGATTGGACCAGGACAATTTTGAGCCACTGAAAGTGCACCTTGGGGTAAAATGATACTTGTGAGGTAGGGGAAAATGTATGGAAGTGTGACTAAGGGTACAATAATAACAAGTAAATTGCAAGATGTATCAAATTAAGTGTGAATGGTGATAAATAAAGGTTGAAAGAGAATTGGGGAATGAACTAAACCTAGCACAAAAGTAGACCACTTGTGGATATGTTATTACATTAAGACATTTCATAAATACAAGCAAAAATCTAAATGAGAAATGGCATGGACATGCAATCAGAAATATTTTTTTATTAATTTAAATGTTTCAATATTTTTTTGTGACTATAGGGTCGTGATTCTTTATACTAGTTTTCATTTTTATAACTAGTAGTGTACTTTGTGTGTATCATTAATACAAGTTTGCTATTCAATTCTTTAAGAAAGACTAATTTGAGTTTAATAGTGAAACACATTTTCTAAGGTATATCTAAATTTTGTCTGAGATTCTTTGATGGTCCATGTACACTCTACTTAAACATCATACTCATCAACAATCAAATGACCAATAACAATCTTACACCTCATCCCTACTAATAAGTGAAATAATTATCCTACTATTATTGACCAAATTAAGAATAACTATGATGAAACTTAATTTAAACTCATACAACTATTTGCAGCCTTTCAAAAATATTGATTGTAGGGTACGATATATTGGTAGAGCAAAAATGCTCAAGTTTGAACAAATGAACCAAAATTGTCTTTTGAACAACAATTATTGACCATTAAGTTTTGAATTAATGACAACCAAACAATGAGATTTTTTTCTCAAACTCATAGAAACAATCTTTTAAGAGAATTTCCTCTTAAACCAATCTTACAGAAACAATTAGCATGTAGAAATTACTCTTAAGCTAAATCACACAAAGGATCTTCTATATCAATTTATAAGTAACACAAAATTTATCATTCTTATCTCATCTTCAACAGCTTGTGCATTTCACTTGCAAACACCTGGGCATTTTCTTTGGAAGACCCTCCATCTTCAACAACTTTTGCAAATATCCTGCAATCATAGCATTCCATGAGGTGACATATCTTTGAGGCATTTTTTCAAACAATGCATGTGCATTGTCTATATTTCCACATTTTTGCATACATGTCTACCAGGGAGTTGCAACTACAAACAAAATTCATCTATCCTTTATCCTTTGATGTATGTTCATACTCTATTCAAAAGCTCCCATTTTAGCCTTGGTAGGGAGGATACTGGCGAAGGTTGTAGAGACTAGCTTCATACCTGCCAATTGCATTTGCTTGAAATTTTCTATAGACTTTTCAATGAATCCATTTTGTGCATATCTTGCAATCATGGCATTCAATGAAACCACATTTCTTTGAGGCATTTGGTCAAACACCTCATGTGATTTGTACATGCTTCCACAATTTGGATGCATGTCTACCAGACCATTTCCAACTATATCTAACAAAAAATCCCTATCCTTTATGCTTTTATGGATACTTAAACCTTGTTCCAAAGCTCACATTTTGGGACAGGATGGGAATATGTGAAGAGATCTGCAGTAAGCCAAAGAAATTGTATTGGGCAATCAAGCAGCTTTAGCAAATGGTGGTTTTTTTTAATACCTTTTTCACTTTCAATAAGAGATTCAGTAGCCAGATAGATTGGATCTTACATTGCAGGTTGATTTGTAGCATATAAAACTCTCATTTAAAAAATAGAGTAGAAAATTTGTAATGCATTTCCTTCACATTAACAAAGAAAATTAGAACACAAAATATAGACATTTTTTAAACAACATAAGCATGGAGGAAATGGTTAGACACTCCTTTATCAACAACTAGTGTTCAAGCATGGGATTAAACAACCTTCAATGTGCAAACCGCATGTTTTCAAATTATAAAATAGAGCATGAGATTTTGAGGTGGGAAACAAGAGCATTTAAACCCTATGGTGGATACGACAAATGTGAAAACAAATGGAATGCTAGAGGAATGGGAAAGGTCTAGTTTAAGGGGGTTGTGGGCTTGGTCACCTAAACAGTCATTGCTTATAGTGTGTTGATTAAGTTTGGCCTCATTTATGGCTGTTGTCTATCTCAGAACTAGAGTGTACTAGTTAATTTTGGTCTCATTTATGACTATTGTCTATTTAATTCTCATCGACACAACTAATATGTAGAAGAAACACACCTATGCACATAAAAAAATACATGAAACCATACATAAAAACATCCATAGAAACATACATAACATGACTAGATGACGTAGTGCAAGGCCTGCAAGACAGATGATTAAAGTGATGGAACAGACAGACGAAAGGAAACATCATGGTGAGGAAAGCGAGGAGGTGTCATGTCACACCAAATTATGCCAAAAAAAATTTCCTTGTGGGAGAAGCTATTCATTTTCCATGGGCGGTAAGGGCACTGATGTGATTAAGACATTTGTTTTAAATTGTAACAAGTATTGTTCTTGGAAAACACTCTGTGTTCTAGGTTTCTCATTTTGTAGGTTGAAAGCAAAATGTTGGAGAGTAAGCGGGCGTTGAAGGTAGGGGAAACAACCAATCGAGTTGAGGTGAGGGTTTTGTAACTGACTGTATGTACATAGGTGCATTTTTGTATGTTTTTATGTATGGTTTCATGCATTTTCTATGTAGATAGGTGTGTTGATGTTGTGGATTGTAGGTTTCTCAATGTTTTACAACCTAGAATTTTACAAAATAGTATGAATGTCTTGAAAATATTTTGTTATTTAGATTGTAGGAATGTAATGATAGACACTGTTTTGTAAACACCTAGTGTTTTCCCACAACCATTAACACTGTGTGTTGTTGGCTTTTCAATTTTGTAGGTTGTAAGTGAAAGGTTGGAGAGTAGGGGGGGACTAAAAAAACATCTGAAGTGAGGTGAGGGGTTTCTAACCATTTGGGTTGTTAGTTGTAAAGGGTTTTAAAAAATTATGAGGGTTTTTGTTTGTAAATTGTTTTCAAACTTTAAGTGGGTTGTAGGTTTTGTAAAACCCATTGTTTTGCATCTTATAATTTTATAAAATAATATGAATGTCTTGAAAATCTTTTTTTATTTAGACCTTAGGAATGTAATGAAAGGCATCATTTTATAAACACCTATTATTTTCCAAGAACCATTAACACTCAATGTTTCACCACTTTCAACAATTTTATTCATTATTGGTGATAATGGGAAGAAATTGGTGTTCTTGCTATTTGTAATGCACACGTACATATACATGCTTAAAAACAAAAAAGGGTTTTGGCATGTTGTGATGTGGGTTACAATTTTTTAAACACCCACCATTTTCCACTCCATTGCATTGCACATCTTTCAAACTGAAAGAATTACTTCACATTGCATAACTAATAAGTAGATGTTGATAGATAGATGACAAAATTTAAAATACAATATAGTTTTTTTACAAAGTCAACCTAAAAGTAGTTATGTAGTTACTTCACATTGCATAGCTAATAACTATACCCTCAACTATAGGGATCTCCACCTGCACAACCAAGTATTATTCTCAAATATATGAATTCCTTCATTCTAGAGTGATAATTGTAGATTTCCATTGCATTTTTTTGTCATGGCATTCCATGAGACCACATTTGTTTGAGGTATTTTTTCAAACAGTTCACTGCCTTGTCTATGAAATCATAATAGTAAGCATAATAGTAAGCAACAACATAGAAAAAGTAGTGAACTGTTTGAAAAATCGCTCAAAGAAATGCGGTCTCATGGTGATTGGAATGCCATGCCAAGCCATAGACAAGGAAATGAATTGTTTCTATGTATGATTTCTTATCTATTGCTTGCCACTATGTTTTGGTAGACATATACTCATCTCCCACTATTTTTTCCAAAATAATTGCATATAGTTAGAGTGATAATTGCAGATATATGATGATAATTAGAGTGATATTTGCAAATGGAGACCCCCTAACAAAATTTTGTTAGAAAATGGGAAACACCTTATTTAACAAGCAATGTAGTTTGGCTCACATATATATATATATTGTCATCTTTAGTAGGTGTATCAACAATATATTTTGAGACTATAACCATAACTATAGGGAACTCCACCTATGCAACCAAATACTATTCTCAAAGATATTAATTCATTCATACTAGAGTACTAATTGCAGCTTCTAATTGCATTTGTTTATCATGGAATTCCAAAAGACCACATTTGTTTGAGGCATTTTTTCAAATAGTTGACTGCCTTGTCTATGAAAGCATATTAGTAAGCACAATATTAAGCAACATCATAGACAAGGTAGTGAACTATTTGAAAAATGCCTCAAAGAAATGTGGTCTAATGTTGATTGAATGCCATGACAAGCCATAGAAAAAGAAATGAACTATTTGTATGCATGATTTCTTATCTATGGATTTCCATTGTGTTCTAGAAAACATATACTCACCTCACACTATGTTTTCAAACTTGCAATCATACAATCAATGTATATGGTTTTTGGAAAATATTGTGTGTTTACTATTAAAGCATAATAGTAAATTTGGATTGTCATGGAATTCCAACACCATGGTGATTGGAATTCCATGACAATCCATAAACAAGGAAATGGACATTTTCTATGCATGATTGCTTATCTATGGCATGCCACTATGTTTTAGTAGACATATACTCACCTCACACTGTGTTTTCCAACTTGCAATCATACTATTTATGTATATGGTTGTTGGAAAACATTGTGTGTTTACTATCAAAGAATAATAGTAAATTTGGATTGTCATGGTGTTCCAATACAATGGTGATTGGAATGCCATGACAATCCATAGACATGTAACAACCCTCATGTTCTATTCAGTAAAAATTTCCAATATTTTCACCTTAAGTGAATAAACCATGATGCCATAACATAGCAATAAAAAAATTTCGTTCCATAATGTAAATTACATGCACATTTGAAATAACACTATTCCCAAACTTCCATTGCATTCCATTATAATTTCACAAATCTTTCCATAACATAGATTTCATATTGAATAAAATCAAGTTTATCATTCAAGATTACATCCTTCCATATAAATGGGTACATGATATATACATAGCTCTTTTAATATTCATCTAGCAATAGATATACAACTAGTCCTGATGTTGTCACAATGGTGCATACATTTTGGATGTCCCCACTCCTTAATACATACACTCCAGTTGTCCCCAATGTTGGCACAAACATCCACAAACCTCGACCACCATCTGATGAGGAGAAGCATCACTCAAGTGTTTTTTCACCAACCACGGACTTAAATGTGGTCCCCCACACATCTATCACATATGACAAGATGGCCCTACCCTTCAATGAAGATATTGGTTGGTAAACCCCATAACAATAGCTTACCTTAGATTATTGTTTTGTTCTACAAACCAAAACCTAGTCATACGGTCGTTCCCCTTACGAGTATGAAAATCCTGAACTAGAATGCATAAAAGGAACAAAGTAAACTAGCAATGTAAATAGTGGCAACTTACACTACTTTGGCCAAATTATTCTCACCTAATAGTTCAAGTGATACTCTTCCTATTCACATACACTTCTATAGCTTGATTTGGATTATGACCATTCATATACTATGCTTAGGTAATCTCCTTCCATGGGTAATCCCTAACCTCAAAAATAACCTATTCCCCTTTTCCCAAAACACTATGGTATCTCTACCAATAAGCCTAAGAAATAGTTACCTCTTCAATGGATTTTCCCATCCTAGGTATAACATATGAGCTTTTCTAGTCTACAAATTAACTTTTCATAGACAATCTATTCACTTCAAAAGAAAACATAGTCCCAAGTATTGTTTATAATCTAGAGTATAGCTACATAAGCTTCATCTAATCATAGATTAAATAACTAACTCCATTAAATAAAATATTACATAATAAGTGATACTCATTAAGAATATTTCCATATCAATGAATAGCCTCAATTGAAGAATAATAATAATAATAATAGATGATTTCATTCGAGAGTGTATTCTCCTTTAATAAAAAGAGTTATTCAAAGAGTAGAATCTTGTCAACATTATGACTTCATGACAAAAGTATAAAGCAACTAACCAAGTAGCAACTTTAACTCAATAGGTAATCCCACCTATGTTTCCAAACATATAGTATCTCATGAACTCAAGTGATCTTTTAAATCACATAGGTGAGTTTTAACCATGATATATCCTATTCCTAGGATAAAGTCACCAACCAATGACTAGTTTGATTATATAGGTTAATCTAACCTTATATGTTCCAATCAAGACCCAACATACATCCCATCCAAGCGCGTTATTATTGACCTATTGGTTCCAATGGGTAATCAAGTAAATGTTCCAACCAAGTAGGAAAATCTCAACCTAGGTTTCAATATACTTCTCAACCCATATAGGTTACTCCCAACCTAGGTTTTTATCTAGTAGTAAAGTATGATCAAGTGATCATATACATACAGATTAGAAATGACTCATCCTATCATTTCTTCTAGATTGTTGATGTACAACTAAACTTTATCATTCCTAAGGTTTCCTAACATCAAGGCCAATAGTGTCAAGTCACTTCATGACATTGATACATTTCACATTATGAATAGTCCTGAAGCTATTCTTGTTTAATCATATCTAGTATATTTATACTTATGACAAAAAATCCCTCCTATTGCGGAGTAATTACAAGAACTTTCATAGAAAAGCATAAAACTTATTTTTCCTTTCCAAAGCAAATGCTATGATTCCTTAATGAAAGTATTCTCAAGTAGTACCAATCAAAGCATGCAAATCTCATTCTTTCATAAATAAAGACAAATAAGAGAAGACTAGATCCTCATGCCTATAATACACTTAATCCAATTACCTATACCACGTCGACTTGGTCATAGTTTTATTGTGCAACAAAGCAGAGATGAGTCGCTCCACAATAATAGTGTATAAATGGTGCTTTGACCAGTTTATAACTTGTTGTTTGCTTTTCCTATTATTATGTGTTTTACACTTTATATTGCAGCTTATAAATATTCCATCACTTTGTATTAAAGCGTCCAAGTTTGGAGCAATTCATTGTTAATAACTTAAAGATGCATTTACAATAGTATCAACTATGGGCTACTTCCATATCAAATTTTATTGTTGTGCATTGCTTGCATATGGATCAACTTTTATCCTATGTTAACATATGTATTATTCAGCCTTTAAATACTTTTCATATATTATATACAAATTGGCCTATGTTTCATATATATAAATCAGCCTCCAAACATCACACACACACACACACACACACACACACATATATATATATCCCATGTCAATCAAGTATGTATACATTCGATATACAAATGAATACGAACAAGTTAACATTCACATAATAATAATAATCATATCGACTATATATATATACATGCATACACACACACACATATATATATATATATATATATATACATATATATACATATATATACATATATATACATATATATTATATATATACATATATATATATACAATATATATACATATATATATATATATATATACATATATATACATATATATATACATATATATGTATATATACATATACATATACATACATATATACATATATATATATATATATATTCCTCTATGTACTTGTATACGTACATATACATATGTTGATATATCTATATGGACATTTTCATTTTTCAAACATACATATGTATCGACACATGTATACATATGGATATATGTATATATGTATATATTTATTTATATACACATTCAATTTCATAATCAAGCACATACAAAATTACTATCTTATTGATAGGGAACAATTATGCGATGCATCTATACATATATACTTGCATGTCACATTGTCCCTTTGATAATGCCATGCTCATAAGTCACCCATTCATAATTGTGCATAGGTATATATACCTATGTACTTTCATGTACGTGATCCTCCATGTGTATGATCTATCATTGACATGCATATGCATACACATATTGTATATACATTCAACATATTTTCACCTCATAAATCAAGCATAGTAGTATAAGGAAGAAATCATAAGCTACAAACATATAAACATCATCCAAGAATGCACTCAATAGTAATCAAGACCCTTACTAATGAAAACACATCATACTTAAGGATGACTTACCAATTCCCAATACTATGACTTGACTCAACCATTCTATTGTGAGTGTGTGTGAGCTTAGATAGGTTTCATTTTGGGTTACCCGACCAATCACTTCTCCTGAGAGATACATCCCCTCCACCTGGAGGATTGAACATGTCCCTGCAACCAACTTAGTACATTTGCAATGGTAGTTAGATGTTCATAATAAATCCTTTTGTATCTTAAACTTTAGAATATTCATATAGCAATGTATGTTCTTCATCAATGTAAACATAACTACTTTTTTAAAGGATTTATCAACACTTTCTCATAATACCTATTTCAGTATTCTATTCATTTAGAAAACATATCAAAATCATGATTGCATTTACCATCCTATTTACTCGTGAAGGTAAAAGTAAATTAGTAATAACAAGATAGGGCATGACATGATTCCCCCCTTGTGAATCATCATCCCTAATGATCTAAAGCACTTTAACACAAAGATAAAGTCAAATAAAGGTTTTACTTACCTTTTCCAATTCATGTAAGAATTATAAAATAATCTTCCTTTGTAAAATCACCCTTGTAATCTTTCCCTTCTTGGACCTTGCATCGAGTGTCCTCATTAATGTATAGGGAGAACTTGTGTGCCTTACACATACTTTCTCTCTCAAAGAGCTTCATCATATTACCTTGTATGCACATCCTAAGTACTATAGTAACTATATACCACATGACACCTATGTCACAGTGATTGAAAAACTCATTCTCATAAGCCCATGAATTTATCCTTAGTGTAACCCAAATAGATAAGGAATGTTGGTGTATTGTACACTACACTGTGGGTCCCATCCTTCTCTTTGGTATTTACACCTTTAGACAACTCAGAGGCTAAATCCATCCATCACTTACACATCCATTTTCCTTAATCATAAAAGTAATGCTCTTGAATACTTGTCTATTTTGAGCATAACATTGCTCTTGGACACCTATCAATTCCAAACATAACGATACTGCTTCATATTTCAAACTTTGTATCATCAAGGTTTCTCATTGATCTTTCAATCTATTATTCCATTTTTCAACCTTTTAGGTCTAAGGTTAACTTCATTTCTTTAGCTTATTTTACCCTAATAGAGTTTTCAACCTTACTTTCCATATAATGGATCAAACCTCAATTATAGAAGTTTATAAGGTTCCTACAAATTGTTCAATATTTGGTTTATCACTTTTTCCTATTCGGCTACAATAATATACTGAGCATTCATTCAATTAAATGTCTCACAAGATGATCATGGTTTACATAAAATTATCATTATTTTCTCATTCACAACTAAGATAACCTTCTCAGGAATACTGAGCAACTACTTCACATAATATATTTTTTAGGACCAAAATCCCATAAATCAAAATTCCAACCAACACTGGTTACCATGGCAAGTGTTCACCATAACATTATGTCAGTTCCATTAACTTAGATAGATTAAACTATCTTGTGTTCTATCACTTTCCTTCTAGAATCTCAAGAGAGTATACATGTCCTGATGATGATGACATCTTGTCTTCATTTCCTGGCACACTAGACAATAACTTGCTACATACCCTGCAACATATTACTCCATATTTTTCCAAATTATAGTGGTTCCTCATCCGAAAAATGACTTTATCATTCCAATGTCCTAAGAATGTCATCATTTCATTCCTTAATCTCCCAAAATTTTGGGTTCATAGGTTCTTTTACATTCCTTATTAGTCTATTCTTTGACTAAATTAAAACCTATTTTGTGGACTTATTCCACATAAGCATAATGCTTAGATATTTTGTGGAGATAAATCTCCTTCATCTTAGGACATCCATACCTTGGATTTCTTCCATCCTTAAATTATTTCCAAAATTGTATTATGATTTTCAGCTCAATCTATCTTTCTCGATGAGCGTTGGTACCTTTTTAAGTAACATTTCTCATTCAAGCATGTCGGTTCTCAACAAATATCAAATTTAATTGCATACCTAACTACCAAGCATGAACGTTTCTCAATAACTCCAAATCATGAGTAATTTAGATCTCTCTTTACCTATTCTTAGGAAATGATCTTTCCTTTCATGATCAAGTAATCTACCAATCCTTTCCTAAGGCATCAATGATAATAATAATTGATCTTTCAATCAATCATATAGATAAAGTATTGAGTGATAATATTCACATTTCACTGGTCATAATCCTTGACCTTTTCATTGTCTTTCAATAATTCCAATACTTTATTCTCATGGTCATGAAATATATTGATGATTTTCATTGTATGGGGTACTTTATCTAAGTCAATCCACTATCTTTATTTCCCCCTTAGTGTTTCCACGACATTTGATCAACTCTATGTTGAACTCCTAGAAAACATTTGCTTTCTTGAAATGATTTATCATTCATTTTTGTTGGCTTTCTATTTCCTTTTTCTTTCCTCCATGGCATGCCTTGAATATACTTATTCCCAAAATTAGATTCATCACTGATCTCTAATCTCATAGATTCAATAATTGGATCGTCAATAAAGAGATCTATTAAATAATTAGAAACTTTACAAGCTAATAGTCTCTAATATTCTAATTCTCTTTTCCATGTATACCTACAAATAGAATTAGTAATCCTTATTAACCTTCCTACATAACCCAATTGCATAATCTTCCACAATACAAGGGGAGTATCATAGCGAGTTGTGGGTTTAGGAGTTTTCAACTATAGGGACGACTCTTATCTAGTCCCAAACTTAAACAATTTTCCAAGAATCTCATCTTCCTTTGCATTTCTCTTAGTTCTTTCCTCTTGCCATCTTGGCATAAGAAATTTTCAACCATTATCTTTCAATAAGGTTTACACATTGTTTTCATAATGAGCTCATAGGCTCCAAAGTTGAACCTAGTAGCTCTGATACCACATGTAACAACCTCAGTGTTCTAATCAATAAAATTTCCAATGTTTTCACCTTAAGTGAATAAACCATGATTCCATAACATAGAAATAAAAAATTTCTTTCCATAATATAAATTACATGCACATTTGAAATAACACTATTCCCAAACTTCCATTGCATTCCATTGTAATTTCACAAATCTTTCCGTAATATAGTTTTCATATTGAATAAACTCAAGTTTATCATTCAAGATTACATCCTTCCATATAAATTGGTACATGATATATACATAGCTCTTTTGAGCTTCATCTAGCAATAGATATACAATTGGTCTTGATGTTGCCACAATGGTGCATACATTATGGATGTCCCCGCTCCATGGTGCATACACTCCACCTGTCCCCAATGCTGGAAAAAACATCCAAAAACCTCGGCTACCATCTGATGAGGAGAAGCATCACTGAAGCACTTTTCCACCAACCACAAATTCAAATGTGGTCCCCCGCACATCTGTCACGTTTGACAAGATGGCCCTACCCTTCAACAAAGAGATTGGTTGGTAAGCCCCATAAAAATAGCCTATCTAAGCTTAGTTTTGTGTTCTACAAACCAAAACCTAGTCACATGGTCATTTCCCTTATGAGTATGAAAATCCTAAACTAGAATGCATAAAAGGAACATAGTGAATTGGTAGTGTAAATAGTGGCAATTTACACTCCTTTGGCCAAAGTATTCTCACCTAGTACTTTGAATGACAATATTCCTATTCACATACAATTCTACAACTCAGTTTGGATTATGACCATTCATATGCTATGCTTAGGTAATCTCCTTCCATAGGTAATCCCTAACCTCAAAAATAACCTATTCCCCTTTTCCCAAAACACTATGGTATCTCTACCAATAAGCCTAAGCAATAGTTACCCCTTCAATGGATTTTCCCATCCTAGGTATAACATATGGGCTTTTCTAGTCTACAAATTAACTTTGCATAGACAAGCTATTCACTTCAAAAGATAACCTAGTCCAAACTATTATTTATAATCTAGAGTATAGCTACATAAGCTTCATCTAATCACAGATTAAATAATTGACTCCATTCAGTAAAATATCACATAATAATTGACACTCATTAAGAAAATGTCCACATCAATGAATAGCCTCAATCAAAGAATAATCATAATAGATGATTCCATTTGAGAGTGTATTCTCCTTTAATAAAAAGAGTTATTCAAAGAGTAGAATCTTGTCAACATTATGACTTCATGACAAGAGTATAAATCAACTAACCAAGTAGAAAATTTAGCTTAATAGGTAATCCCACCTATGTTTCCAAACATATAGTATCTCATAAACTCGAGTGATCTTTTAAATCACACAGGTGAGTTTTAACCATGATATATCCTATCCCTAGGATAAAGTCATCAAACAATGACTAGTCTGATTATATAGATTAATCTAACCCTATATGTTCCAATCAAGACCAACATACATCCCATCCAAGCAAGTTATTCTTAACCTTTTAGTTCCAATGGGTAATCAAGTAAATGTTCCAACCAAGTAGGAAAATCTTAACCTAGGTTTCAATATACTTCTCAAGCCAAATAGGTTACTCCCAAGGTTTTATCTAGTAGCAAAATGTGATCAAGTGATCATATACATATAGATTAGCAATGAGTCATCCTATCATTTCTTCCATTCTGTTGATGTACAACTAAACCTTATCATTCCTAAGGTTTCCTAACATCAAAGCCAATAGTGTTAATTCATTTTGTGACATTGATATGTTTCGCATTATTAATAGCCATTAAGCTATTCTTGTTTAATCATAACTAGTATATCTATACTTATGACAAACAATCAATCCTATTATGGGGTAATTACAAGCACTTTCATAGAAAAGCATAAAATAACTTCTCTTTCCTTTCCAAAGAAAATGCTATGATTCCCTAATGCAAGTATTCTCAAGCAACACCAATCAAAGCATACAAATCTTATTCTTTCATAAATAAAGACAAATAAGAAAATACTATATCTTCATGCCTATAATATGCTTAATCCAATTGATTGAATTGATGCAAAACCTTCTAACATTAGCTTCCTAGCTTCACTTAGCTCTCTCAAAGCAATACTTCACTATGACTCCTTTCTCAAGATAACAATATGCACTCACACAAATACTCTCAACTCTCAAAATAATTGTAGTAGAATAAGTTTGTACAGAAGTGCATCCCAAATGAGAGAATTTTCCCCGCTATTTATACAAAAAATTGATACGTTGCAGCTTATAGAAAAGGAATGTCAATTGACAGCTCTCTTCATGCAAGTTGACTCACTATATATAGCTTAAATTTGGCAAAAATATGAGTGTAAACTCATCATATTATGCTACAAATCGACTCATTTAGTTGACAACAACTAAAGACTAATTCAAAGGTGTGCATGCCCAAATGATGATAGTTGAATTACAACCAAAATAGACTTCTATAGATTTAAAGAGTTTTTGTATGTTGGTGCCAAGTATTAGCCAACTCCCTTATCTCTTGGCACAATTTATCTTATTGAAACAATCCTTTGTTTACAAGAAACACCTATACCATGTCGACTTGGTCATATTTTTATTGAGCAACAGAGTAGAGATGAGTCACTCCACAATAATAGTGTATAAATGGTGCTTTGACTAGTTTATAACTTGTTGCTTGCTTTTCCTATTATTATGTGTTTTACACTTTATATTGTAGCTTATAAATATTTCATCGCTTTGTATTAAAGCATCCAAGTTTGGAGTAATTCATTGTTAATAACTTAAAGATGCATTTCCAATAGTATCGATTATGGTCTACTTCCATATTGACTTTTATTGTTGTGCATTGCTTGCATATGGACCGACTTTTATCCTATGGCAACATATGTATTATTCGGCCTTTAAATACTTTGCATATCTTATATACAAATCGGCCTCCAAACATCATATATATATATATATATATATAAATATATATTTATATATGTACATATACATATATATATGTTAATAAATAGCCAAGTAACTATATATATATATAACACATGTCAATAAAGTATGTATACATTCGATATACAAATGAATATGAACAAGTTAACATTCACATAATAATAATAATCATATCTGTAGATAGGGAAAAATCAGCAAGTTTAATGTGTTGAAAAAAATAAACTAATTAAATCCTATCAAGCACCATGAAGCACAAACTAGAATGAAAATGTAAATAAATGAAAGACATGCAAACCAATTTTCAAACTAGAGTTGATTGATCTCCATGGCTCTTCTCCACCTGCATAAGAATGCAATATTTTGAAGGTTGATTGTTGGAAGAATGTTGGATGCTCAATTCTGCAACATAACGATATGACGAAGGTGATAAATGAAGATGGATGGAAGATTGAAGACTAATTTTGACAGAGTGAGGGTGCTAGAAGAATTCAATGCAAATGGCTTGTGAAAGGTTATATTTATAGAGTTTTTGAAGACAAAAGCTTAGTTGGATAAGATCAATGATTGAAATTTAGTCTGGGAAGATGAACGGTAAGAGATGGAGAAGTTGGAGAGAAAGATGGAAGCTAGAGAAAAAGAAGGAAGATGTTTCCTTCCCACAAAACCTTCACTCAAAAATGAAGGCAACTTGCCTTTTGTCAAGTTTAGTTATGAGTTGGTTTTGTAGTTGAAGATAATTCATTAGTTAAATAATAAAATTATTTAATTTCATGTGACATATGGTTTTGGAAGTTTCTAATTAAATATTGAAAAATATTTAATTATATGAAATGTGGATAAGAAGTTTCTAATTAAATATTGAAAAAATATTTGATTGTGTGTGAGATGGCTTTTTAGAAGATTTTAAAGATGATTTCATGATTTTGGAAAAAAGAAGAATATTTAGAAGATTTTAGGATGATTTTATGATTTTGGAATAAAGAAGAATATTTACTTTATTTAAAATAAAGCAATATGATTTTTAAGAAGATTTAAAGATGATTTCATGATTTTGGAAAAAGGAAGAATATTTACTTTATTCAAAATAAAACAATGTGATAATTAAATTAAATAAATTGTAAAGCTTACTTAATTAAGATAGAAGAATTAGAAAATGAACAATATAAATAAATAATTAAATTTATTTATATGTAGATTGAATTAGAGATTTAACTAAATAACTTGTATTTAATTAATTACTAGACTTATTATAATGTGACCATTTTTAGGTGTATACATTTTTCCCCTCTTTGAGATGATGTTCAAGATGATGAGAGTTGTGTCAAGTAACATCATTTCAAAGAAGTTAAGGTATGGATAGAGGAAAATGGGTGATGGTATCAAAATATGATGATGATGGAATGATGATGCCCCCTCGAGAGGATAGGCAGGTTGGACAAACATGGACCTAGGCTCTCAAAATGAAATGATAAAGGGAGGGATAAGATGAATGATGCAAGATAAAAAGTGGATGAAGGAGATGAAAGTATGTGCCATGTTGCAATGAAGGTGAGCAACCATGATGTTTGATATAGCACTAGACATTATGCACCAAGATATAAGGACCAAGGTGACAATGTGTCTTGTGCCCCAGTGTAATACAACCTTGTCTAAACATATGAGGAAGTAAACTTAGAGCATTAAAGTCCTAATGCACAAAAGGTATGATGTGACCTTAGATGCAAAGGATAGTGCATAAAGCTACTCCAACATACACAAGATATGAATATTATTTGGAATGATACAGATTTGATACAAATGCAAGATAAAATGATAACACACACAAGCAAGCAAGCAAGCATGCACAAATGATTCAAAAACAAACAAGGTATTTCCCCTATCAAGCTGTAAACCATTGATTGATTGATTGATTGATGATTATAATAGTGTTGTCATTGCGGGGAACGATATATCCCTAGATCAACACAAGGATGACTGATAATTGACTGATTGACTTGGATTGATGATGATAGTGTTGTCATTGCAGGGAACGACATATCCCTAGATCAAAAAAAGGATGATGATAATTGATTGATTGATTGGGTTTACAACAAGATAAGGACCAAGACCAAAGGATGTGATTGGATAATTTGACAAGATTGATGGACTTGATTGGTATGGATTAAGGATTGACTTGCATTTGGATTATTGCTTGGATTGATTCGATTGAGTTGATTGGATGAAATGGTTTTGATAAAGATGATTGATTTAGTTGAATGGTTGGATGATTGGATTGAGGTGAGGGATTGAATCGATGAAATTGGAATAAGTAATTAGATGTATTGACTTTATTGCTTGGATTTTTGTTGGATATTTGATTTTTTTGTCTTTTTTTTAGGATCTTTTTCTTTTCTTTTCTTTTCTTTTGTATTTTTGGGGAGATTTTGATTTTTTTGGATTTTTGAAATGTTTGATTTTTTGGATTTTTGAAATGTTTTGAATTTTTTTGAATTTTTGGATTTTTGAAATATTTTGAATTTTTAGGATTTTGAAATGTTTTGAATTTTTTGAATTTTGAGATGTTTTGATTTTTTTTTTTGGATTTTTGAAATTTTTTGAATTTTTTTTGGATTTTTGAAATGTTTTGATGTGTCAAATGATGAAAATTTGAGTAGACTTTGTGCTAGATACCAATGACAAGGGGAAAACCAAGTCTAGGTGCAAGGAGATAGATGGGATTGATGGATGAAAGGGTGGGTGATGGGAAAAAGACTCATGATACATGGATGGATGGAAAGGAAAGGTCATAGTGAATGGAATGGATGTATGCATCATAAGAGAGCAAGGATGTGATTTCCAAAAAGTATGTCGCATAGGAATAACATGCCCCATTCTAGGTACAATACTTAGGATTTTTCTAGAAAAATTGTATGACAATAGGATAATGATATGATTGGTTTAGATAGGATGAGGTATGTCAAGAGATACCCAAAACATGTTTCAACATTTTGTCCCTATATATTCATCAAGATCAAAAGGAGAAGGGTGGATGAATGGACTCAATATGATAGGTATGTATGATGGCTAAAGATGGTAGGTAGGATGGAAATGATATGACATGAATGATAGGTTGGATAGATAAGACATTGTGCCCCTAAGTGTAAGTGACATAGAAGATCAACCTACACATGATGCCTATTTGCTAGGTTTTCATCATGGTACTTATCTAGGGCGACTATTTTCCAGGTTTTCACTGTTGGACAAAAGGATTTATCTTTACTTTTTTTTATTTTTGTTTTTATTTTTTTGAATATTTGACTTTTTTGGATGAGAGAAGGGAAATATGGATAGGAGGGATTTGAGTGTCTAGTTGCATGAAAGGTGGTAGTCCCACTAGGGATGGATGTCATTGCATGGACCATGTAAAATGTCATTATGCTCATAGATGTCAGTAAGGGATGACATGAAAGGGAGATGGAGTAGGTAGATGATGGATTATGATGTTGGGATGACCCTAAAATGATGGAAAGATGCATGAAATGAAGGCTAAGAAGCCAAGTGCAAAACATGAACTAATAGATGGAGAGCTACAAAAATAGTCTATTTGCCAAATTTTCACTATTTGTTTTTATTGAATTTTTTTGATTGATTTTTTATTTTATTTTTTATGTTGCTACCGAGATGCCTATTTGCCAGGTTTTCACCAGGGTAACCATTTTTTCAGGACTTTTTCTGTTGTTTTTGTATTTCTTCAGGACATTTTCTGATGTTTTTGTGATTTCCTCAAGACTTTTTTTATTGTTTTTGTATTTTTTCAGGACTTTTTTTGATGTTTTTGTATTTCTTTAGGAATTTTTCTAATGTTTTTGTATTTCTTCAGGACTTTTTCTGATGTTTTTGTGATTTCCTCAAGACTTTTTCTGATGTTTTTGTATTTCTTCAAGACTTTTTCTAATGTTTTTGTATTTCTTCAGGACTTTTTCTGATGTTTTTGTATTTCTTCAGGACTCTTATGGATGATGATAACTACTTCATACATAATAATTTTTTAGGTGCATGTTGTTGATGGGTTTGTCAAACAGGTCCCCTTCTGGTGTTGATAGCTTGTATGCTCCTGAACCGTATATTGCTATGACCACATACAGACCCAACCAATTAGGTTCAAAATTTCCTTTCTTCTCTCTATCTTGCTGATTGCGTGGATTCTCTTTTAGAACAAGATCAACAACCTGAAAGGTACACGGTTTAACTCTGTGATTATAGTTGCAAGACATCATATGTTGATATGCTTTCAAATGATTAGTTTCTTGTTGTCTCTTTTCATCAAGAAGTTCCAATTCTTGCAGTCGGGAAACTTTGTATTCATCATCTGTTATGAGACCTTTCAGTGATACTCTAAGTGATGGGATCTCAACTTATAGTGGTAAAATGGCTTATGCTCCATAGACAAGAGCAAATGGTGTTGCTCCTGTTGGAGTTCAGATACTAGTTTGGTAGGACCATAATGCAGGATTAAGTTGAACATGCCAATCTTTCCCTGCATCATTCAGAGTCTTCTTCAAAATTTTCAATATTGTTTTATTTGAGGCCTCGACTTGGCCATTCCCTTGTGGATAATAAGGTGTTAAATATTTGTGTTGAATATGGAATCTCTCACAAAGTTCATCAACATCCTAATTCTTGAATGGCCGTCCATTATCTGTGATGATGGAGTTGGGAATGCCATACCGACAAATGAGATAGTTGAGTATGAATGATGATATTTGTTTTCCAGTGACCTTAGTGAGAGGGATTGCCTTAATCCACTTGGTAAAATACTTTGACGCTGTGATGATGAACTTGTGTCCATTTGAGGATGAAGGATGAATATTTCCAACTAAATCCAACCCCCATTGAGAGAATGGCCAGGTTGGTATGAATGATTGTAGTTCCTGTGCTGGTACATGAATGATATTTCCATGTATCTAGTATTTAGAGCACTTCATTACAAAAGAGAATGATTCTCTCTCCATTGTAGGCCAGTAGTAACCCATTCTAATCAATTTCTTAGATAAGGTTAGTCCACTTGAATGAGTACCACAAATGCCACCATGAACTTCTTGTAAAGCCTTGTCGAATTCATCATGTTCAAGACATCGAAGTAAAGTACCATCAAGACTACAACGATAGAGAGTGTCAGCGATAAGGGTATAGCGAGAGGATTGGCAAATAAAGTTGCACTTTTGGTTATGGGATAATTCAAGTGGTAATATGTCATCTTTTAGGTAGGTATAAATTTTTCCATACCAAGGTGAATTAGATCCTACTAAGTGGCAAATGATTTGGCTTTCAAGTGTGTCATAAGCAAGTGTCAATGATTGTTCCACCAGAAATTCATAGCGAGCCTGAGTTTCTAGGAGTTGTAACAATGAAGCCATTGCGGCCATAGCGTCAGTTGGCTTGTTATCAAGCCTTGGAATTTGTATGAATTTGATGTCTACAAAGTATTTCTTGAAATCATCAACCATTTTCTTATATGGCAACAATTGGTCATCGTTAGTCTAATAATCATCATTGATCTGGTTAATGACTAACTATGAGTCACCGTAGACTTGTAATTTTGTGATTCTCCATTCCAATGCTATTTTGAGTCTAGTGATTAAAGCCTCATATTTGGCTATGTTATTAGTGCATGCAAACATTAGTCGATATGAATGAGGAATGATATTTCCTTGAGGGGTGACAAAGAGTATGCCTGCCCCCGATCCATGTTCGGTAAATGAACCATCAAAATATAATGACCATGGTTGTTTTGATTCTATTGTGAAGATATCAACATATGTAAATTCAATGTGCATGGGATGCTCTCCTTGTAGGGGTGCTTCAGCTAGTTGGTCAACAATAACTTGTCCTTTGATTGCTTTGCAATCAATATAATGGATATCGAACTCACTTAAGATCATGACCCATTTTGTAACCTTCCTATCAATGTGGCCTTGATGAACATATATTTGAGTGGATCAATCTTTGCAACAAGATTGATTGTATGAGTTAACATGTAGTGTCGAAACTTTTGTGAAGCAAAGACCACTGCTAGACAAGCCTTCTCGATGAAAGTGTAGTTGAGTTCATGACCTGTTAATGTTCGGATGATATAATAGATTGCATGTTCTTTTCCTATAGAGTATTCTTGTGCTAACAACACCCCTAAAGATGTCTCTATTGCAACAATGTATAAGATGAGTGGTTTGTCTAGATTTGGTGGTACTAGAACTGGTGGGTTCATTAAGTACTGCTTGATTTGTTGAAAGGAAATTTCACACTTATCATCCCATTTTAAAGGAACATTCTTATGTAGTAGATGTGTGAAAGGTAAACATTTATCTACTAGTTGTGCAATGAATCTTTGTATAGATTAGAGTCATCCTTGGAGTGATCTCAACTGACTAATATTCCTTGGTGGAGGCATTCCATGATTTCTTGTACCTTGGCAGGATCTACTTCAATTCCTTTTGCTGAAACTATGTATCCCAAGAGTTTTCCAGATGTGACTCCAAAAACACATTTCTTAGGGTTGAGGCGAACTTTGAACTTTTCCAACCTTGCAAATATTTTGGATAATATCTCGAGATGTTCTTCTCTGGTGTATGATTTTTCTAGTATGTCATCGACATAATCTTCCATGAATGTGTGCATCATGTCATGAAAAAATGTAGTCATAGCTCTTTGATATGTAGCCCCAACATTCTTTAAACTAAATGGCATGACGTTCCAATAGTAAGTCCCACAGGGACATGTGAAATTTTTTTTGTCTTGGTCTTCGGGTGCAATCTTGATTTGGTTATAACCAGAAAAACCATCCATTAGTGAATACATGGAATGGCCACCTATCAAATCAACTATAGTATCAATGCTTGGAACAGGGAAGTCATCCTTAGGACATGTCTTATTAATATCTCTAAAATTTGTGCATACTCTAACACTTTTGTCAGGCTTGGATACAAGAACTATATTGGAGATCTGTTCTACATAGTCAATTGATCTTATAAATCCCACATCGAGGAATTTCTTAAGTTCTTCTTTAACCAGTAGTGCAATATGAGGATGCATCTTTCTAAGTTTTTGTTTCACAGGTTTAACTCCTAGTTTGATGGAAAAGTGATGCATTATAAGATCAGGATCAAGACCTGGCATGTCTGCATAAGACCAGGAAAAGTTGACTTGATTTTCTCTAAGAAATTCCATGAACTCAAGTACTTCTTTATCTATCATTGATGCAGGTAACTGTAGAATCCTTAGTTTCTCTGTAGTTTCAAGATTAACTACTTTTGTAGGCTCAATCAAGATAGGTGATCACTCATGATAGTGCTCTGGGAGAGTTTCAAGCATCCCATCATCTAGTGCCTTAAAAAGGTTTTCACCATCTAATATGCTCTTTGTTTTATCTTTTGTTTGATCTAACACTGCCAGATTCTGGTTTTCACCATTAGATCTTTCTTTTTTATTTTTATTTTTGCAGCTAGGAAACTTGACACTCTATTGACTAAGGATCTCATGCCAAAAATCTCCAATGGAACAATCCTTTACATCATCTACAGAAAGGAAGTTTACAATAGATTCGTCGGTTGGAAACATAGGTATATCAAGAGGTTCAGATAGATCCTAGTCAAATCGATCGAAATGTATTAGCAGTAGTGGGTCATTAGGTTGCATGAAATCGGCTATGGTTATGGTCATAACAGAGGTGTCTATAGGGTCTGAGGTATGAGGTAGATCAATGATGGTACTTTTCTCATGATAGTCTTGTTCGATTAAATCTGACTCGGTATCACTAGAATCATAGTTGTGTTGTAGTTCATATTCTTGTGGTTGGTTCCCTGGCCCTTCTCCTTTGATTAGAGTAGGCGTATACTTGTGTATCACATCAACCTATTTGTACCTCCAGAATTCATCATTATGGATGGTATCCCATTTTTATTCTCCAGAGTCTGTGTCAGAGTTATTACCGATGAAATTTTGAATTGTTGTCAAGCATGCTTCCCTTGGATCAGAAATTTCTTGCAATGTGAGTATAGTATCATTCAATTGTTTGGATGTTGTTTCTTTTGAGCTAGTATCATAGCCTAGTCCTATTTTATCTTTTGTAGTAAGTCCTAGAGGGTTAATAGGCTCAACTACTCCTACTTTTCTCTTTCTAATAGGACCATTACCATCATAGCCTATCTTTTGCATGATTGAATATACCTTACCATATTTATCAGTTGGTAACTTGATATTGAGAACTGTTTCATCATCTTTATAGAGCCAACTTAGAATATATCTATCCTCATGATCATTCATGGGGAATTTTTCTTTGATAAATTTTCCATTAAACTTTGTGATTGATTATGTCAGTGACTGTGTTGATATTAATGCTACAACTATCTGATGTTGTGTGATAGAAGGTTGTCCATGTGACTGAGGCAACATAGGAAGATTAGCCAGACAAAGAGAATATTCTCCTACTCCATTATCCTTGAACCATAGTTGTTTGTCAAAGCTTTTGGTTAGCTGAATTATTTTTGTATCAACTTTTGGAGAAGTACTAGTAGGCGCTTCTCGATTGTTGGGAACCAAAGTATCTTGACTAGCTTTGATGTTGGCACAAGTTTGACTATGAGAATTATTAGCTGGTATCGTGATCTCCTATATGTCATAAGGAAACTTAAGACATTGATGATATGTGGATAGGACAACTTGCATTTCATGGATCCAAGGATGACCCAACAAGATGTTGTATGCAAGATCACGATCCAATACTTGACAGAAAGTATTTTTGATAACAGGTCCCACTCTGATTGGTAACATGATTAAACCTTTGGATGCTCTTTCCTCATCATCATAGGCTCTAATAGTAATCTTTCTTCTGGGATCAATGGAATCCTCAGAAAATCCCAAAGCCTAAATTAATTTCATGGTACAAATGTTCAAACTAGCACCTCCATCTATTAGAACTCGTCTGACACGAAACTTGTGGACCATGAATTCTAAGTATAGTGATCAATTATGGGGATGTGTCATGGAAACATCATCTTTTTCAAAGAATGAAAGGCATGTGGGTGAGGAAAAATGTCCCACCATGGCTTGAAATCGATCCACATCCAAATTAGTGGATACAGTTGTTTCAATGAGGGCTTTGTCTAGAATTTCCTTATGTGGTGGAGAAATCTTCAGAAGTTCTAAAATAGAGATCTAAGCAGAAGTTTTCCCAAGTTGATTGATTAGATCATATTGATGTTAAGGTGGGGGCATAATGGATCTTGAAGGAGCACCTTTTAAGACAACTTTAGCTTGTGCCCTTGTTGTTACATTAACTTCTCTATATTTTATCTTCTCTTTGACTTTTATAACATTAACCCGCTCATCATCAATGTAGATATGATTGATTATATGATCATCGATATGATTCACATTTTTCCTGGAAGGCTCACCCTTTTGACAGTTGGGCAAAGGGTTTCAAAATGATTGGTGGTCTTCATTCAATTGTTGGTGTCCTTCTACCTTAATGGTGTCATTTTCTATCAAGTCTTGGATTACATTCTTCAAGGCTTGAATATTATTCATTTGATGGCCCTTACATTGATGATAATTACAATAGTATGTGTCATTCCATGATGGCAGCTTCACACTAGGTTCGAAGTTATGTTGAGGCGGTAGGGTAATTATGTTCTTCGCCATCAAGTCTTTAAGGGAAGATTCCAAAGATTTCCCTAACGAAGTGAAAGTTCTTCTATTGGAGAAAAATGATCATTGTGGATTCATGTTTGATATATTCCATAAGGCATTGTTATTGTTGTTTCCATGATACCCTTGATTGTTGGTATTACCTTGATTTGGAGAAAAAGTTGGATTTTGGTTATTCCTCGGAGGAGGAGGATTGTTTCCTTGATTTTTAACCAAGTTGATATTGTTATAGTTGTTGTTGCGAGGAACACTAAGAAAAACTGGCTTAGGTGAGACATGATGTGCATCTACAACACCATCGTTCACCACATTTTTTTGCAAGTCCAAAACTTAGATTTTTCATTGTGGTGATTTGAGGAGCTAGGAATGTCTCTATCAAGTTTGATTATTCCCCTCTAGACTAATGCACTTTCAATTGTGATTGCATTTTCAATCATTTTCTGAAAAGAGGGAGGACAATGAAGGTTTAGACGATAACTCATCTCTTGATCCAAGATGTTTATGAAGGTAGTGATCTTCTCCTTTTCAGGAACATGATGTGGATACCTAGCGAACAATCTTCTTCATCTCTAAAGAAATATGATGAATGGTTCACTAGGTTTTTGCTTAGCCTTGCATAGATCAATCATTGTTATTTGGTTTTGTATGTTATAGGAATATTGTGAGATGAACTCGTTGATCAATTCCTCAAATGTTTTGATAGGCGGTGTGATTTTTGATAACCATTCCATAGATTGGCCTCCAAGACTTCTAGGAAAAAAGTGCATTAAGTATGTATCCTCATGAGAAAACTCTAGAGTCATGTTTCAGAAGTCCCTAATATGGTCAATTGGATCCGATTTCTTGTTATAACGATCAAACTTTGGGATTTCACAATGTTTAGGAAATGGAATCATGTTGAGACGCCGGCCAAAGGGATATGGACAAATATCATCAAGAGCGTATGTATTTTTTGTGGCTCCCCCTTGTAGATCTTTACTTTGTCCTTGTAGTGTTTTAACTTGTTGAGTCAAGGTACTAAGATCAGATAAGGGTGTTTCATTAGGATTACTCTTTATGTTCTCAATATCAAAATCACGACGTAATTTAGCTCCATTGTTAGCCAGATATAGGAAATAATTTTGTTTGTCATGTTCTAAGATCTTTTCTACTGCTCTGAGAGATTTAGGATCTTGTTCGGCTTCTCTAAGGTGACGCTCTTCTTCTTATTCATCATCACTATGCTCAAGGGTTTTTCTCAAATCTTTGTCAGAAGTAAATGGATTCTTTTCTCCTTCGGCCATGTTGTCTTCAAAAAGGGGATTTCAACTCACACTATAAAGAGGATCACTATTTTCACCTTCTGCTTACGTTCTTGAGGTATGATCTTCTTGTTGAATATCTTCCTTCAATTTATTATATTGTGATCTTGTAAAAACATGCATATGATTTCAAGATGTTCTTCTAAACTTAGATCATACTTTGATGAGTGCAACCAATGGTGATGTTTTAATCTGATAAGATTGAAAATCTTATGATCTGACCAAAACTATGTTCCTAATTCGTGGTTGTGTCTTCCAATGATAAAGGATGTCAGAATCCTATTGGGAGAAGTTGAACCAAGAATTCAAAAGTTTGTGATGAAAGGTGCACTTGTAATATTTGATCCTTGTTTTCGAAGAATGATTGGTATATCAAATAGCCTATTTTAACTTACTGAATTATTTGAATAGGATGTGTCGAATATTCAATAGAAGGTTGTGGTATATAGTTGAAATCAAGAGGCTAATTGTGATTGTGTCATTGTGAGAGGGCCATTCTTTGAAAATAGGCTCATGAATCTAGAGGGTCTACAATGTATTCATCAGTAAATCCCCTGACAAAATCTTGGTATCTATGGAGAAATTTGCAATAATGGAGCAAGACGTTTTGACTCTTGTATAAAAACTTCCTTTGTTGTAAGGTTTTCTTGTAACCTAGAGGTTTCTTGGGTCTCTTGATTCTATTGGAAATTGACTTCTTGACAAACTTGGTAGATTTCCACTCCCTAAGCATGAGAGGAAATGTTGGTATGTTACTAGACCAAGAATGCTATAAACTCATATCTATCAAAAACAATGATTCGGGAAAAGTGACAGATGCACTATTTTGTCCCCTATATGTGCTTCAAAAATAGGGATATGCACCAAAAAAATGGTCAAATGCGGTACAATATGTCCCAGATGCGCTACTCTGTATCCTATATGCACTGCAAGAAAAATGTTGTGACAGTGACCGAAAAGTTTGTTTTTAGAATAGCCAGTGTATGCACCAAAAGACTCAATGCACTAAAACAGACCCTAAAAGGGCTGAATTAACCAGTGAATTCCCTAGAACAGACCTCATAAGCACTAGAATATACCCCATATGCGCTAAAATAGTTTTTCCAAGGTAACTTTTCAAACTGTTTGTGAGCAGTTTCAACTAAAATTTGACTGTTCATTTCAGATGATCTTTTATCTGAATTAGTGTGATTGAAAACACAACAAACACTCTAAAAACAATTTTTTTTAAGTCCTATACTAAACATCAAGTGTATGTTTCAAAAATGTTTTCAAAAAGTGTTTTCACAGCTTTTACATATGACAGACAGTTCAAGCATACTCACTCTTAGTACTTAGGTAGGTCATCATAATAATCAACAACCCACATCTTAGAACTGCATCGACTCACATAGTCGTGTCACCCCCGAAGAGGCACTCATGTTTTTGTCTTTTCCAGGTGTGTACTCAGAGTGACAGAAGTGGATACCAAACCCCCTGAGCAAATAGTCCTTGGAAGTTATATGGTGAGTATCTTGGGGGCAGATTCTTCCCTCCCCTTGCACTGTGATTATTATGATGTTCGGAAACTAACTTCAGCTGGATACTACACTAGGTTCATAGTAAGGGTTTCCGTTCGGTGCGAAAATAATAAACTCCCTCAGGAGACCTCCCAAGCTTTAGAACAAAGGCTTTGGGGATGGTTATCTTGCACACTACTAGAAGAAGAGGATTTCCCCTGATTTGCTTTAAATTTTATAGTGGGGCACAATAGCCTAGCTTTGGCTTGAACCCACTTGAGTTGTTCCTCTTGGGTGAGTACTTTTTCCCACAAGAGCAAGCCCTCTACAAGATGTAATAAAACAGTAAAATTGCATGAATGTAAAAGGAAATTCTGGTATTTTGGTTGTCCAGTTAAGGGGAGAGCATAGACCTATTGCCACAAACCCAGTAGACACTGTTCTTTTTAAAATCCAAATCACAATGATCTAAACTATGTGAAGATGTTGCTTCACAAAAAGCATGGGATTCATTTTAACCGCAAAATCAATGTGTGGTGACTATCCTAGATTCCTTAATTTTAAATCCATGTCTATCCTAGGGTTGCTTCTTTTTAAAACCAGCTGTGACTATCCTAGATTGGTTCTTTTTAAGCCAGAAAAAGGTTTTGTCTACGGAAGGCATCAGACTCATAAACCTATTTAGTTACAACTTGTATGCACTAAAAGATCACCTATATGTGCAACAATAACAAGTTAATGCACTAAAACAAATCCTAAATGGGCTACAAAAAGTCCCAAATGCGACAAAAAAACTCCTAAATGCGCTAAAACAAAATGCAACTATTTTTTTTTTTTTTCAAAAATATTTAATAAGCTGAACTGGGTATATGCGCCATTCTATCCCGTAGATTCGTCGGTCTGTTCCTTAAATGTGCTGAAATAGTTCTTGGATGCGTCCAAGTACCTGCAAGAGCTCTAAAATAAATCATGGATGCACTTTAGAAAGTTGTGTATGAACTTCAGAAATCCTCATATGTGCTAAAACAAAAAAAAATTGCAAAAATCCAAATTCCAGAAATCAAAATCCTATCAAAAAACCTGTAGATAAATGTTAAAAATAGGGCAAGGGCCCCACGGTGGGTGCCAGAAATGTAGATAAAGAAAAATCAGTAAGTTTAATGTGTTGAAAACAATAAACTAATTAAATCCTATCAAGCACCATGAAGCACAAACTAGAATGAAAATGTAAATAAATGAAAGACATGCAAACCAATTTTCAAACTAGAGTTGATTGATCTCCATGGCTCTTCTCCACCTGCATAAGAATGCAATATTTTGAAGGTTGATTGTTGGAAAAATGTTGGTTGCTCAATTTTGCAGCATAACAATATGATGAAGGTGATAAATGAAGATGGATGGAAGATTGAAGACTGATTTTGACAGAGTGAGGATGCTAGAAGAACTTGATGCAAATGGCCTGTGAAAGGTTATATTTATAGAGTTTTTGAAGACAAAAGCTTAGTTGGAAAAGATCAATGGTTCATATTTAGTCTAGTAAGATGAATGATAAGAGATGGAGAAGTTGGAGAGAAAGATGGAAGCTAGAGAAAAAGAAGGAAGATGTTTCATTCCCACAAAACCTTTCACTCAAAAATGAAGGCAACTTGCCATTTGTCAAGTTTAGTTATGAGTTGGTTTTGTAGTTGAAGATAATTCATTAATTAAATAATAAAACTATTTAATTTCATGTGATATATGGTTTTGGAAGTTTCTAATTAAATATTGAAAAATATTTAATTATGTGTGAAATGTGGATAAAAAGTTTCTAATTAAATATTGAAAAAATATTTAATTGTGTGTGAGATGACTTTTTAGAAGATTTTAAAGATGATTTCATGATTTTGGAAAAAAGAAGAATATTTAGAAGATTTAAGGATGATTTTATGATTTTGGAAAAAAGAAGAATATTTACTTTATTTAAAATAAAGCAATGTGATTTTTTAGAAGATTTAAAGATGATTTCATGATTTTGGAAAAAGGAAGAATATTTACTTTATTCAAAATAAAGCAATGTTATAATTAAATTAAATAAATTGTAAAGCTTATTTAATTTAATTAAGAAGAATTCAAAAAGTGATTAAATTAAATAAGTAATTAAACTTATTTAATTAAGATAGAAGAATTAGAAAATGAACGATATAAATAAATAATTAAATTTATTTATATGTAGATTGAATTAGAGATTTAACTAAATATCTTGTATTTAATTAATTACCAAACTTATTATAATGTGACCATTTTTAGGTGTATACAATATCGATTATATATATATATATATATATATATATATATATACATATATATATTCCTCTATGTACACGTATACGTACATATACATATGTTGATATATCCATATGGACATTTTTCGTTTGTCAAACATACGTATGTATCGACACATGTATACATATGGATATGTGCATATATTTTTAATATATATTTATGTACACATTTGATTGCACAATCAAGCACATATACAATTACTATGTTATCAATAGGGAACAATTGTGTGATGTATATATACATATATACATACCTATTTCAATATTCCATTCATTTAGCAAACATATCAAAATCATGATTGCATTTACCATCCTATTTACCCATGAAGGTAAAAGTAAATTAGTAATAACAAGATGGGGTGTGACAAGACAAGGCAATGAACTGTTTCTATGTATGATTGCTTATCTATGGCATGCCACTGCGTTTTGGTAGACATATACCCACCTCACACTGTGTTTTCCAACTTGCAATCATACTATGCATGTATATGGTTGTTGGAAAAAATTGGGTGTTTAATGTCAAAGAATAATAGTAAATATGGATTATCATGGCATTGCAACACCATGGTGATTGGAATTCCATGACAAGCCATAGACTAGGAAATGAATTGTTTCTATTGCTTGTCTATGGCTTTTCATAGCATTCCAATACCATGGTGTTGGGATGCCATGATAATCCATATTTAATATCATGCTTTGATAGATTTTCTCAACAATTCATATTTACTATTTAGCCATGGTGTTGGAATGCCATGGCAATCCATATTTACTACTATGCTTTGATAGGCTTTTTGCAAGCATGCATGGCTTGTTCAAAAGAACCTGTTTTAGGATTTTAGCCATAACAACAAGGCAATGTGTTTGATAAAATGATTTGGTAGATATGTATGAAAAATATGGTAGCATAGACAAGGAAATGAATTGTTTGATAAAATGCCT
Source organism: Sequoia sempervirens (assembly GCA_007258455.2). Lineage (NCBI taxonomy): Eukaryota > Viridiplantae > Streptophyta > Pinopsida > Cupressales > Cupressaceae > Sequoia > Sequoia sempervirens. Next base: position 579,257,471 of record VDFB02000015.1, read on the forward strand.
CAAATAAATGTGGTATTGTGGTGATGGAATGCCATGACAATCCATATAGCAGCTTGCTACTATATGGATTGTCATGGCATTCCATCACCATGAGACCACATTTCTTTGAGGCATTTTATCAAACATGTAGCATAGACAAGGTAGTGGTCTCATGGTGATGGAATGCCATAACAATCCATATAGCAGGAAGCTGCTATATGGATTTTCATGGCGTTCCATCACCACAAGACCACATTTCTTTGAGGAATTTTATCAAACAGTTCACTGCCTTGTCTATGCTACCTGTTTGATAAAATGCCTCAAAGAAATGTGGTATCATGGTGATGGAATGCCATGACAATCCATATAGAAGCTTCCTTCTATATGGATTGTCATCACATTCCATCACCATGAGACCATTGCCTTGTCTATGCTACCTATTTGATAAAATGCCTCAAAGAAATGCGGTCTTGTGGTGATAGAATGCCATGACAATCCATATAGCAGAAAGTTTCTATATGGATTTTTTATCATGAGGGATTGCACCCGAATGCAAATCTATAAATCTCAACAATCCCATGTAACATGGAAACATTTTTGAGCCCATGGGTTGCTCATAATGAAAGTGAATCTCCAAATTATGGGCTGGTTACCCTTTTGATTTGCAATGAAACTAAAATACTTATACAAGAAAAGGGATAGAAGGCTAAATGGAATGAAAAACTAAACTTAAATGATGGTGATGTGCCTAACTATTGATGAACTTGCAATCTGATTCACAATGACCTTTCAATATTTTTGTTTGCACAACTAAATCTGAACAACTTAATCACATAAATATTTCATACAAATGCTTTGAAAAAATTATCCTTTTTGAAGGAAAACTTTGTTTTCACAACTAAAATGATAAAAGGGATCACATGCACAATGTATAACTTGTGAATTTAAACTTCACTACATACACACTTATGAGAGAGACAAAAAATTAGAGTTTTCCAGATTGAAACACAATAAATTCCTTATCAAATCAAACACAATGATGATGCCTAAAATATTGAAGGAAAAAACTTGACACTATCGAAAGGTGAAAGGAAAAAAATTGCAATTGACAAAATATGATAACCTATAAAAGCTTCTAAATATATTAAACTATAAAAAATGAGTTACAAGATAGTCTCTTTGCAGAATGCAAAGGAAAAAAACAAGAACTAAGGAAAAAGACTAAGTCTTTTCCAATATATACAATTTATGATAACTCCAATGCACCAAGAGGTGGAACTCAAAGAAAACTGGAAATGAAAATATCTCAAAATATCTCCTCATGAGCAAAGATGAAAAGCCTCAAAAAGAGGGCCCACAACTGAAGTAAACTGAACTCCAAATGTTGCAAACTCCTCCCCTCAACGTGCATGATCAAAAGACCCTCAAAACTAATGTGAAACTAAATATATGTCTCAAAAAACTCCATGAATAATGGCCATACTTCAAATGACTCCTGTTGACTTCAGTCTTGTTTCACTTGTATTCCTTGCATGAATTTTGGAAAAAGGTAACTATTTAATTAAATATTAAAGATAATTGATACGATTGTTTTAATATTTATCATGTTGTTGTTCTCCTTTTTACACATTGCATGTTAAATATTAAGGTAATATTACATTTAATATTTAATAACATTATTTATTTCTTGTTAAAAATTATGTAAAAAATACAAGTGAAAACTCCTCCCCTCAATGATAATTTTGAAATTTGACTTTACAAACTCACGGGCTTTTCAACTGATTATGTCGATTGTCTAAAATACAAGACCATGGCATAATTAAAATGAAATTATTTATTTTAAAGCATGGTAAAAAATACAATCATCGGATTAGGGCTTTGAGTAAAAAGCATTGAACCCTAATTTGTCTTTCATTTTGCGCTTTGCTTTTTTGATGCATCACCATACTTGAGTTCCATTGAAGCGTTCATGAAGTTTTGATGGATATTTTCTAGACTTGACTGCACCATACTTGAGTTATCGAGATTTTCTTGGAGAAACCTCTGTTGGAGATCATATAGTAAGGGTATTTTCTCTATATTGATGTGAGAGGAGTGATTTCTGCTTGTTTCTATACATAAAAGTTGAAAGAAGCTTTCAAAATTCTGATTATTCTCATAAAAAATTTCTTTGTTCAACATTTTTTCCTCATTTTCTAAAAATAAAAGACTAGAAAACCCTTCTTTATTCTAGTTTTCAAGCACTTTTCATGCCTTCTTAAGAGATCATGGTTGCGGCTTCATGAATCTTCATTATTTATTCCATTTTGGTTTACTGTTGAGGATTCCTCTTTTGTTGTAGGTTGTGGGTTTCATAGTTGTATTTCTTATATTTTCACTGAATAAAATGGACTATGGTTGATATTCTCTGGCCACAACCTCTCTTTTGAATCATCTAGGTTTTCCTCTTATTGAACACTGAGGATTTACCTTGGCTTTAGGGTTTCAAAATAAACACCTTTTACTCACAAAAATTATGCCAGTCCATGGCTCAATCTTAATGCATTTTCTAGTTTTGCATATATTCATAAGCATTTATTGACATGAAGAGAAAGCTCTCCATTTTTTTGCACTTGTCCCCTTATATACTCTCAGCAACAAATTAGAGCCTTGTTCTTTCTCTCATGGCTTAGGGTCCAGGCTTTGCATTTCTATTTGGTAATATGCAACTCCTCAATGATTGTATATCAAGTAAGTGGATCACTTCAATGTCATATTTTTACTTCATTTACCTTTACCATTGGAATTCCCCTTCTTTGAGTTTGCTGCACAAAAGATGCTCTGACATTTCCCTTGATTAATCCTTAAATCAACTCAAACAATGCCTCTATCTTACCTATTTTTGATATGCATGTATTACTCCTCATGACATTCTAAATGATAATTGTTGCCATTTGTTTGTTTCTATCATAGTCAAGATGCTCTATCACTTTGGGATAGTTGATCAATTTTTGGGGTGTCATTACATCTTTTTTTTTATATGAACATTTAGCTGAAGTTGAGAGAAAGTATTAGAAGTGTTTCTAAAGTTTGTAAATGATAAATATATGAAATGTTGAAGCTTATACAATCCATGATAATATTGTGTAATCTCATCTTTGCAATCTATAACTATCATTTTTTTTAGAATTCTTCCCTTCATTAATTGCATAAGGGAATTGATATAGTTTAACTTGAAAGACTCCAAATGGCTTGAAAAAGATCGCATGCTTTCCCTTTAATGAATAGGCTTGTTACATATCTTGGGCTGCTATATGCCATTTTTTGGTGGTATTGCCTTGTTAAGTTGTAGGGGTTGTCAACATCATTCACATTGACACATTGATATTTTTTGCTCACTTACCTTTAAATTTAGGGTTGTCCTCTAAAACTCTTGTATTGGACTATCTTATACATTGCTTGACTTTTTAAAACATTGTCACAAAGAACGTTGTTAATGATTTAAAGTGACTATACAACTGCTATGAGATTGTTGCCCCTTTTGTTATTATGGTGAATGCTTCTTGAAATGAAAGTAGATGACTATTATAACTTGCACTCACTCTCATTGATGAAAATACACCTTATCCCTCTTGAAAACCAAGTGGGAAGCATGTTGTGCTCAACCCTTGTGGGAGCCCATTTTCCTCCACATGCTGAAATGTTGAAATAGATGAATCATGAAATGAAAGACCTGTACCTGCACACTCAACAAACAAATTAGATAAAAAAAAGTGAAATTCAATGTTCTTCATTATGATTATATCCCATTCGATAATCTCTCTTGGATTTTTGGACATATCTGAAAACGGTTGAATTGAATTGATGCATCATAGTTGTAGGTTCTATATCTGTTGATAAAAACATATGATGAGTTTTTATATCCTGATCTCTAACAAAACTTTCAATCAGATGCAGGTGCTTCTAAAGACCGAGTTCGAGAGGAGCTAAAAATAAGAAAACCAAGTTGAAGATAGGAGGATCAACACCAACATTACCAGGCAATGACGAATATGAATTCTCCTTATGTGTTTTTTCCTTATTTCATCTTCGGATATATAGCTTACTCTTTGTTTTGTATCAATTTAATTTAGTCATTCCCACAACTTGTGTGGGACCTTTGAGCACCTTTTTGATATTCAATAAACAAGACAACAACATTGTATACATTTGCATCTCAAAATGAATTAAATACAACATATTATCATGCAAATTTTGTAATCTCCTTATGTTGTAAAATATTGCATAATAAGAATTGAACTTCAATCTAAAAACTTCATATGTGAATGATAATAATTAGCAGAATTTTATGTAGTACCTTTCACCTTAAAAGTAGTCAGTTGTTCTAGCTCTACCAAAATGAGTTGAGGTGAATTTTTTGGTAATAGGATTGTCATGGCATTCCATCACCATGAGACCTATATGGATTTTCATGGCATTCCATCACCACAAGACCACATTTCTTTGAGGCATTTTATCAAACAATTCACTGCCTTGTCTATGCTACCACATTTTTCATACATTTCTACCAAAGCATTTTATCAAATAATTCACTACCTTGCTGCTATGGCTAAAAGCCTAAAACATGTTCTTTTGGACAAGCTACACATGCTTGCAAAAAAATTATCAAAGCATAATTGTAAGCAACAACATACACAAGGTAGTGAACTGTTTGATAAAATGTCTGAAAGAAATGTGATCACATGGTGATGGAATGCCATGACAATCCATATTGTTTCCTTGCTACTATATATGTATTTTCATGGCATTCCATCACAATGAGACCACATTTCTTTGAGGCATTTTATCAAACAATTCACTTCCTTGTCTATGTTACCATATTTTTCATACATGTCTACCAAATCATTTTATCAAATAGTTCACTACCTTGCTGCTATGGCTAAAAGCCTAGAACAGGTTCTTTTGAACAAGCTACACAGGCTTGCCAAAAATCTATCAAAGGATAATAGTAAAATATTGAACATACTGATCCTATTAATGATAGTCCAAAAATCCAATCACATAAACTCAATCAAGTACCCCTTACAAGGAAATTTAATGACACTCAAACATAGAGTATTCATCATGATAATGGGCAATTGCTGAAGCTTTGAAGATTAAAGTGAAGAAGGAGAAGCCTATATTACTAATATTGAGACTATTGGACAAGCATATGAAGATACACAAACTAAAAACCAAATATTGCTTCAATAGGTTACAAAGAGATGGTTATAACAACAATCTAGTATATGACAAGGGGCATGAATCAGTCATGGGCAGTGATAAATTCATGAAGCAAAAAAGACCTATGGTCAAGTAGAAGGTAGAGTAGACCTATGACAATGGTATGTAATGAATAGTCATAATAAGGACAAAAATGAAAAAGTTATAAAAGGAAACCTTTGACAATATATGACAGTCCCTTATGATGACAACCATGAAAAGAGGACATTCCTTGCTTCCTAGGGTAGTCCTATCAATAAAATTCATTATGGAAGTCAAAAGCACAAAATTTTATTAGACAATAAAGTCAAGGATAGTATTATCTTGAAGGTGAACATAATGAAAAGAAATGCTTGATGGAGTAACAACCTTAAGGGCAGTCATGAGAAGCACTCTTCATCATCAAAGGTGTATGGTCAATGATATGAAAAGAGTAGATGACTATGCAATATCAAAGTATGAAAATGGAAATTCAGAACTATGATAATGGTGTCATATGACTATAGAAAAGGTAGTTTTATTATAATAACAATAGGAGCAGTCAAATAATGATGTTGATAGTCCCTACAAAGGAAGCTAGGGCAAAGTTTGAGAAGGTGCATTTGGTGAGATTTTCAAAGAAAAATTAAGAGAAAAAAATCATAATGGTTGGATCTCAAAATCAACACGAAATTCACCATTCTCAAGGACAAAAAAGGAGAAAATTAAATGTAAGCATGGGACATTCATTCCAAAAGGATTACCACCATGATCAATGATAATCATTCAACTATCAAAGATAACATGTCATGGGAAGTGTTGAAATCCAAATAGGAAGAAATGCAAAGGCATGATATGATACAATGGTATGAATGACTAGGTATGCCAATGCTCAAGAGTGAAATGATAGAGTATAAAGAAGGAAGGAGATAGAGGAATACTGCAACACAAAGATAAAACAATGGTTTTGAGAAGGTCAATTTCATGAAGCATATAGAGAGATTTTTTATATGATAGAAAACCTTAGGGAAAATGAAATAGGGATAAGCATTCATAAGACAAAGACATATGACAATAAAAGTGGCATGAACATCCATCAAATCATTATATAAAATTGAATTTTATCAAAGGTTTCATTTACAAGTGCCCCGATAGACTATTGGAGTACAGGACCACTAAGAGGGGGGGTGAATAAGTGGTATAACATAAGTAGTAGGGCCAATATAACTTAAGTTATTGACTTACTAAGCTGATTAATCCAAGGATTAGGGATGATTATTGATGAGTTTAAAACCCTCAAGACACAACTAAAGTTCCTTTCCACCGGTTACAGTAAGTCACCAACCAAATATAACAAAAATTAAACCTATTATAAACTTTGCATAATGAACCTCATTTAAGGTTTTAGAACAAATTTTCAAGCAATGAAAGAACCCAAAACAACTCCAAACAAACTCAATGGGCTTGAAAACATGTAATTGATCTGTAACCTTTAATTATGACCATATACCTTTGATGCAAAATATTATTATTTTGACATTGGATTAGATCCTTGTAGAAGCATGAAGATCTCATCAACAAACACCAATCATGTCTTTATGCCAAAAACCTATCCACTGAATACGTTTGAGTCACAACACCAAAATGTATTAGCCATCAACAATAAAATTTGAATGATGAATGTGTAATGAGTACTTGTTCAATACCTTTGAATTTGTCATGAAACAACTCTATCAAAATTTTGCACCAGCACCATGTGAACAAGTAATGAATGCAAAACAAGGACTTTGACATAAATATCAACAACCACTTTGGTTTTAGATCACAAAATGAATGGAAAACCTCTTTGAAACCAATCCACGACAAAACAATGAAGCAACTCACTCTACATGTAGTTGGCATCAAACATTTTTTGCATTACCAACTCCATTTACCTTTGACATCAATGAGAAACAACATCAACATAGACATGTATGAAATTTTTTGAAGTATACATAAGGCATGTGGTTTGTTTGATGTAATTCCACAAAGGGTTATAGTCATGCCTCAAATTTGAAGATGGTTCAAGGAAATACCCAAATACAGTAGAATCTGAAAGTTAATGACCAATAAGTTGTGAAGGTGTTAATCATCTCAACAATACAATTTCTAACCTTCTAATAGACAAGGTATATAGTCATTTTTGGTGGCAATTAAGGTGTCTTGAAAATGAGAAGAGATGACTTATATGTCAGCCCTAAAACCTTGAACAAGGGATGAGAATTTTTAAAAGTGTTCTATAGACCTAATCACAGTCAATAGATCTTCTAAGAAGGTTAGGGTAGAAACCTATAGCTAAAAAATGAATAATGATCATAAATATAAGGATTTCTCTATGCCATATGGAAGAGAAAGATAGGAAACATGCTCCATTATCATGTGCCAACAATTTTTAAAAATAATGATCAATTAAGAGCATCTAGAAAGCATGTAGGAGTGGATTATGGTACAGTCAAGGAATTTTAGTAGTAGTTGGCACATTAATGAGTAGTTTGAGCTTTCTAAGGGAAATTTACAAGCATCTAGGGGCAATTCAACTTCTTCCATAAATCTAGAAGCCTCATCACCAACTAGAGCACATTTCAAGGAGCCGAAGAGACTAATTCAAACAAGGAAGCTTCTTTGGCATGCAAAGGAGGTTGGCCTAATTTTCAGCCTTCTAACTTAGTCAAAAATACTTTGTATATGCTCTCCTATGGTTGGGATTAGATATAGGACCCCCAAGCTAGTATTTTAACTTAGATCTTTCATATTTTTTAGTTGCTACAAGTAGAAAACATCATTGTAACTCATACTTTTGTCAGTGACAACAATTGAGAACACTTTTGTAACACTTTTTAAGCAAAAAGAGACATATTTCAGACTTATGTGTGAACATGTTAACACTTGAGATCTGTAAACACCAATTGTAAACCTCAATTGTGTCTAAGAGCTAGAAGATAATGCATGCATGAAATGAAACAAACTCACCTTGAACATGGACTCTTGATATGGTTGTTTCCCTCAGACTTTGATTGCATAACCTTGATATTGCCTTGATCTTGATCTTGATATGATATGGTGTCAATCTTGATATGATAGATGAAGGTATGTTTGAGTTGTAGATAGATAATGATATGCAAGATTTGGAAATATGAATGACCTAGGTGGATGCAAAGAAGAAAGTAATTTGACACATTGATTAGATGCAAGCAAATCATATAAATAGCTTATGAAATGTATTCAATATTGAAGAAAAGGATATGAAAGGCTATAAATAGAAATGAATGGAATGGAAAGGCTATGAAGTGATCATTTTGAGCTATAGAGAGAAAATGATATGCAAGATTTAGAAATATGAATGAACTAGGTGGATGAAAAGAAGAAAGGAATGCAATGCATTGATTAGATGAAAAAAAGCATATAAATGGCTAATGAAATGTATTCGATATGGGAGGAAAGGATACGAAAGGTTGGATATGAAAATGAATGGAATGGAAAGGCTATGAAGTGATCATTTGTTTCATCATAGAGTGGAACAAATCCCTCTTTGTTATTGGTTATGATTTTTGTAATCATCATCAGATGGACTAACTAGATACACACACACAAGAAAGACTCACGCCCCACTCATCACTCTCCTTTGTACACAACAAGGTGTAGAGATCCTCAAGCTTCCTTAGAACGTGACAAGAAAAGAAAAGATATAAAAAGATAATGATATTGATGAAGACAAGAGACAAGACTTAAGATAAAGCACAAGTTGTCATGCATGCAATATGATAATGATAAATATGCAAGATCATGATAATGAAAAATGAAAATGCTAATGCACATGATAAGGACCAATGCACAAAATAGTTACAAGATGGAAAAGACAGTGGGTTGTGACTCACTAAAGCCCAATGTTTTAGAACATTAAATAGTTTATGGTTTGTTTAAATGTGTTGCTCATTTAACAATGATAACACAATGATAAAGAAAAAGCAAAAAATTCTTGCAAGTTGGAAAACATAGCGGGTTGTGACTGACTCCTCAATTCCTATTCTATGACTGTAACAAAACAATGTATTGAAGTTCACCTTCATATTTTATAAAAACTCTTGGTTTGAGTAAACATTGCATTTGAATATCTCCATATGTTGGGAATAGAAAATGCACATAATTGTTGTAGGTTGGAAAACACAATGGGTTGTGACTTAGTTCTCAATTCTTGTTGAATGCTTAAGGGTGTAGAGTTTGAGGTGGAGTTACAGTATGGGGGATACATAAAAGTAACCAGATGGAGGTGAGGACTAACTAACTAATTGGTTTGTTGCATGTAGAGGGTTATGAAAGAGTATGCAGGTTGTAGGTTGTATAGCACACAATGTTTTCCAACATCCAATTATATGTAGACAGTATGGTTGTAATGGAACTCTTGTGTTTTTTAGACATTAAGAATTTAATGATGGCCACCTACAAAATTTATAACAACTCTTGGGTGGACTAAATTTTGGGTTTCAATTTTGTCATATGATGGTAAAAAAATGCACTAAATAATTGCAAGTTGGAAAACACAGTGTGGGATGTTAGTAGATGCTTTTATGAAACCTGTACATATTCCAAACATCTCCTCATTTATTCAATACGATGGAAGTTGAAAGACTTCTCCCTTCTCCCTGTACAAGGGCCATGGTAGAAAATCCCAACTATCACTCTCTTATTCTTATGTAAAGCATTACGTTTCATAGGTTAATTCCAAAATTTTGAAAATATTAATATTTAAAATGAAATTGTAATCTTGCATTGCCTTTTGAAGGGCAACAAGTTGAGGAACAAGTGTACTATGATGTTCATATTTTGTTAACACTTCAAGCTTCCACATATGTAGCATTTTTTCCAATCTAGCAACCAATTCAATCAATATATGGTGGTCATATTTGTGATGTATATTTTCAAAAAGAGAAAGATCATAGGAATTTAGGTGTAGGAGAGATTTCAAATGTGAAAGCTTCTTTTCCAATGGAAACCATGTTGCAATTTATGCTTCAATTCTTGATAGCATGTTTTGATGAATAACACACTGAGATTTTCCTGAGACAATGCATGAAGGTGCCTTAACAATTCACCTCCTCGCCTATGAATTCCACCACTAAGAAGACCACTTGGTTGAAAAATGTCCCCTTTGTAGCATCTAAATTGCTGTAAACTCATGCACTACGAAATACAAACTGCATGGTTGCTTCAATTTCATCTTCATATGCAACAAGAGATAGTGGAAGCCTTGCATTTCCATTGCTCACCAATTTGGCTAGTGATTTTTGAGTTGTTGAGGAAATGGTATGGACTTGGATTTTGTTTAAAGGGATAATTGTTACTCTTGTATGTAGATGTATTATTTGAAGTGGGAGCTTTTTTGTCTATTTTGTATCCACTACCGCATTACACAAATTCCCTCCTCCACCAACCTCCAATGCAACTATAGTTGTGGCATCTTAAAATTTTATAAGTTGTGCAACAACACCTTTGACTTTTGACCTATCAAAATTCTTCACAGGACCATTATAGGTAAATTGAACATTTCCTAATAGAGCCTCGAGGAGCCTGATATCATCCTTCAACTTGGGAACTACATCAAATTATTGGAAATGCTCATTTTCTCATGTCTCCATGCACCATTCTTTGTGGGCAACAACTTCCATTGTTGTCTTTATTTTATCAAAATCCAGTGTTTTAGATTGTAGCTCTCTCCGAACAGCGTTAAGCTCCTCTTCTTTTGACCATGACAACTTCTTCTTGTGTTTTAATTCCTTTTCTAATTGGTTAATTTTAGTCTTCGATTGTTTTTCTCCACTTTCAACACTTCCAACTATTGCTTTTCCATCTACAAATTGATCATCAGTATGTTTTTCCTCATCACCTCTTCTCTTACCTCTTAACACCCCCTGCTATTCCTTTTCATGATCTTCTAACTTCTTTTTCATATCTTTTGCTTCAAGCTTTAGATAAGCTCCTCCCTCATCAGCCCTTAGGACAACAACATCCCTTTCTTGGATAGAGTTTGGAATTTCTTTAATACTTTTATGTGCCTTTTCAACTAATTTTAGGTGATTTTTTGCAGTGTCTTTGTCATTAGAGTATGCAGATGTTTCTTTTGGAAAGATCATTACTAAAATTGTCTACCTTTTCAAATAAGACTTTCATGCCTCCACCCAATAGATTCACTTTTTCTGCACTTAGATCTAGTTTTTCCTTTTCCTTATCATCCATTTCCAATTGTATTTGTTCCATGGAATTGCTAACTTCAAGAATGCTTGGCTTCATTTGTTCAACTCAACTTATAGTATCATCTCTCTTTCTTTTCTTTCGCAAATTCATATGCAATACAAAACCTTTCAAGCTAATTCACTTTTGCATTACCATTTCCCCCTTGCACATACTGCACATGCTCCTTCCTCAACTTCTCATGAGGAGGAACAACCTCTTCAGTCAATACATTATCTTTCTCATTCACTTTGGCCTACTTCTTCCCAAGTGTTTTTAAAGAAGATTCCTTTTTCATTACATACTTTCTAGTACATCCTCTTATTTTTTATTACTAGCATCTCATAGAATTCTCATAACAAATATTTTTTGGGATTTTGCTGATTTGTTGCAGGCAAAGGGAAAGAGTTTGGAATTTATTGAATACTTTTATGTACCTTTGCAGCTATTTTTTTCCCAACCTTGAGAGTGTATTAATGATTACATAATTCATATGTTTTTTTAACAAGTTATTTGCAACAAGTGTATTTATGATTACATAATTCATATATTTCAGATAATACTTTCATGTCTCCACCCAACTGATTCTCTTTTTCTACACTTAGATCTAGTTTTACAACAGTGAGTGGGTCGCAGTTTGTATGACACCCAATGTTTGCCAATCTGTAGTTTTAGAAAATAGTATTCATGTAACTAAGACCTTTTGTTTTCATAAATGTATTGTGATATTTATTTATTTTCTCAAGTATTTGATGAAATATTAATTGCAATTAAATTTTGTTTTCTTCTACATGCCCACAATGCTATCTATTATTGACACGTTTTCCTTTTTTGATAGTACAACTAAAGATGTTGAACTCAGGGATTCACATCCACCAACTTTCCAACAACTCAGGAAAACAATGACAGTCCTTTCATAATAGAGAGGTTGCATTCTACTTTTAAATTCAATTGTGAGATTGTGGAGAACACAATTCTCAAGATCGGCAGATTTTCGATGCCCATGGAACCTGCACTCCCCTATTCTAAGGATAACATCCTATGTGGCTTCCTCTTTAACTCCATGGACCTACTCATAAGTCGAACTATGCTCCACATTTTGTGTGTGAAGTATCTATGGAATTCATTGGTAGAAACAACATAGCTAGATGAAGCATTGGAAAAATATGAAGTTCATGAGGGTGTATACCCCATCGGTTGCATCTTTTCACGTTCCTTGCTTCAATCATCCTCGAATATGAGGTGTGTAAGAGAAAATTTTAGCTGCAGCATACAACATGATGATCCTAGTTTTTTTGACTAAGCAATGCAATTACATGGTCATGTAGTGGAGCCACATGTCGAAGAAGATATACAGGAGATGTTTCATGCCCTCTACACACTAATAGACCACCCTATGCCAATGCCAATAAGAGATAAAAATGTTATTCAAAATCTTGGATTAGGATGCACTTGTTGTTTGGATCAAGCCACAAATGAAAATATTGAATTTGATTAGGATCTGTAAGGACTAATGTTAAATGCAAGATGGAAGCTGCAAATTTTATTTTGTATTACTATTTGGAAACACTACTGTTCAATGAAAGATAACAACTTCAAAATGTATTTTGTATTACTAATTTTTTACTTGAAACTACTGCTTCATCCACTACTTGAGAAAATATATAAATATTGCAATGTATTTATGGAAACAAAAGGTCTTAGTTACATGAATATTATTTTCTAAAACTACAGATTGGGAAACACTAGGAGATATAAAAATTGCAACCCACTCACTGTTGTAAAACCAAATCTGACTGTAGAAAAAGAGAATCAGTTGGGTGGATGTTGTGTCATCTCACAACATGCCCCATTTTTCCCCTTGGAAAAATGTGCACCCCCTTTTTTTTCCTTTTTTTCTTCCCTCTTTTTGCTTTCGTTCGATTTGGCATTGTTTTGTTGCTCGGTTGGTTACTTACTCCCTCTTTCATTTTCACTTGGCCTCTTTGTTGTTATATCCTTTTGCTTCCCAAATTCAATATTTCGGTATGCTCTTAATGTTTAGTCTGTTACCAGAAATTGAAGTCTCAGAGTCCTGTGTTTGAGCCAAGAGAATTTGTATCTTCATATGATCCTAGCTCCACTTGGTATTTCATTGAATAAAGTTGTTAATCCCGGTAATTTCCTTTTTTACCAAAGTTCGGTATTTTATTTTTTCCTTTTTTTTCTAAAATTAAAGAACCAGAGAGTCTACTTTAAAATTTTGTTAAATCTATCCTTTCGACTTGGTTTCTGATCTTTCCTTTCATTCCGGTTTTCTCTTTCCTTAGAGGGTATTTCTTGGATCCTGGTGTTTGTTTGTTTTTTCAAAAGCGATATCGAAAAGCTTTAATCCTGGTGATCACAAATCGACCACATATCTTTAATGACATATACCTTACAAATAATCAGCGTGACATCTAATTTCCACGTATAATTACTCCGCCATCTACTTTCTCAAATAGCGAGCCAGCATAGAAATCTAGGTGTTCGTGATTTGAACCATCATCTGTAATGATTTCACCTTTATTCTAGGAATTAATGCAAAATAACAGGTAATTAATGAAGTTGGAAAACTACCTATGTACTTGGCACCACCTCTAGCATGCAATTGCTTTTACAACACTCCACTTCATGTCATATTGCAAATTTTCCAAGGACATTGAATTAACGAAACGACATTGGTACACAAAGAGAGGTAAATTTAGAGAAACTAAGACACAACTACCAAGGGTTTTGAAGTTGCATTCTGAAGAATCACCATTATTAGCTAGAACCAGGTATGTTCAAATAATTGATACTTTGTTAAGTGTTTCTCAAACTAAAAAATCTTGATAATGGTATTTCCCATTCTAAAATTGAAATGTTAATCATTCTCTAAGTTGTTAAATTTAATCACAAATGAATTAAAAAAATTCTGACACGTAATTTTTGGTTATTAATCCTAACTCGCACACAAGACACATATTCTTAAAATTGCATAGCACCTTATATACAAAATGAGCACTTCTAAAGCAAGGGCAGAAGAGGAATTCAAGTATTGCAATTCAAAAGTCACACCCATCAACGTAGTGGTTACAAACACTCATATAGGATGGTCTTCTGACATTGAAATCCATTCACAGCTATTACAAGAGAATGCTTCTCAATGTACCAAGAATGTTGTGGCAAATGGGTTACTTCTTGCTGGAGGGTTTCTGCCAGCAATGGAAACTCCTGAATTAGTTATGCAATGTATGAATCATTACAACCTAGGCAAGAGAATTGTTGAGAAAGAAGGGAGAATTTATGCAGACTTGCAACAAAAAGGAATCATATACACATTTGGTCTCTCCATTTACACATAGATGTTCAATGTCAACCTAAAGGCCAAAACCAAGACATATCAGAGCATTCAAGAGCGTAATAGAGAAATTAAGAGCACTCAATGGTGCCAAAAACCAATTACACAATAGACCAAGGTAATTTAGAGGTCTATGTTTAAACAAGAAATGCAAGACATTATAACTTTGTAGAGCATAGTAGTTGGTTTAAGAGATGCAAGCAAATTTGAACCCTGGATGTTCATGATAATATCCTACATGATAAAAGGTCCTATGGAATTTCATTAGGGCAAATTGATAAGTAACAGACTACATGAATAGATTACTACATTCCCCAAAACCAAATGATTCTACAAGTCATCATATGTTATTTACTCTTGTACTATGAGACCCAATAAACAAGGGTTGAAACGAATTGGTACTTTGGGCAAAAAGGTTTGCAACAACTTGATATATGCACATCTACCCTAGATCATCGTCCATGGGTATAAATATGATTACAGGAAATTTAATGATTTGTTCTCCATGAAATTGGTGAGAACAATGGAAGGTAATAAAGCTAAAAGATTATCCCTGAAAGCACAAAGTACCATTCGGCCTATGGGAGGCTAGTACATACAGTTCCCAACTTACTCCTATAATAGAGTGGAGGGATTTGATGGACACCCATTCATGTTTCCCAGGTATCCTACAAATAAAATTATTTTATTGGAATTAGTGAGACAATTGAAACCATCTCAGGCTCTTTATAGCCATGCTCACAAAAAGGCCTCTTTTAAATTTCCCATTACAATAGGAAATTATAAGTGTAGTGCAATTAGAGTAACTAATTTGTGTGAAGAAGAGCTGAGGACCTACCATTTTGAAGAGTTCCCACTCTAGAGAGTGTATTATGATATTGAAGGAAATATTGCTAAAAATATAGCTGATTTTTGTGTTCATGTGCCTCATTTACAAGATTATTGGCTTAATTGTGAAGATGAGCAAGTGGTAAGAAGAAGAAAATATGAAAGAATGAATTTAAGATTTGCTTGGATGCTCAAGATTTATGCCATCCTAGACCAATTGGAAGAAGATGATGGTCAGGTGTTTAACCAATTTTACAATGACAAAAGGGTATATGATGAACCCATTGTAGACCCAAGTGTTGATGATGAATATATGACATCAATCGATGAATTCACTAGACCAGTCTTAAGGTATACTCAAAACTAGATTGATGACTTTTGCAAAGGTTTGAGAGAAAGAGGAATTGAACCTATCTTCTCAGAAGATAAAAGAAGGAAACAAATAGATGAAACTACTTTTGAAAGTGGAGAGCCTACCAAGAAGTAAAGAAAGACTAATAAGGTGACTCCAGGTATTAGAATTGAAGAAAGAACCCCTGAAACTACAAGACAAGAAGTTCCCATAAAACCATCTAATAAACAAAAAGATGCGGAGACAATAAAAGATAAATCAAAACTGAGACCTAAAGGTGCATCTTCCTGTACAACTAAACCAAGAACAAGAGTAATTATTGATGAAGGAACAAGAGCAACAAAAAATTTTGGTGCACAAACCAGGTCTGTATCTCAAAGGGTTGCAGCACTATTTACCTCTCCCCCTTCTGTTAATAGGGCTAGTATGAAACAAGCACTGGGAGGGACTCCTATAGCTTTAGAAGAAATTTCTAAAGAAGATGAAGCTAGAATTAAAGAACAGGTGGACAAATGGGGTGCTATGTGGGAGAAAGTGAAAGAAAATAAGTCTAAAGACAAACCCATGGTACACCCGGTGATAGAAGAAATTCAAGATACAAGTTCTAACCCCATAAATGTTGAAGAAGAAGAGTTTATTCAAGGAACGCTTGCCTCATAAGTAGGAAACCCTAGCGTACTTGTAATGGAAATAGGGGAGACTGCAGAGCAGGATCCTTTTGATGAAATAATTGTGGAAGATACTTTTGATTCCTAGCCTTCACTTGGGAATGTGCAAAATTTTAATGAATACTTGCATGTCTTTGAAAAATTTGAGAAAGGACATGCTGAAATTGAAATTGAAACTGAAATTGCAAAAGAAGAAGCTACACAGTTTGTAGGAGATGGAATTAAAAATAAATAGAATCTTGGTGTAGTAGTAAATAAAGAAGATAATGTTCAGAGAGATGAAATAGAAAATCTAGATAGACAGGAAAATCTAAGTCTCCAAATAGAGGAGGCGGTGTCAAACCCTACCAAACCCGAATCTATGCCAAACATTATTAAAGAAATCCCAATTTTAGAAAATGTGGCAAGTCAAAGAGAAGAAGTCCCTAAAACAAATGGTAAACAGTGACAAAGAAATGATACAAAGGTACAGCAAGAGGATGATACACTTTATTGGTTAATCAAGGAATTAGCTTGTCCAATGGAAGTGGAAGTACTACCTCTGAATCTTAATAATTTTATACAAGAAGTAGGTAGTCCTAAACCCAGGCGTGGAGCAAAGACAAAGCATGTCATATAGAGAAATACAGATGGAAATAGAACTATTCAGATAGCCACTCCAACAACTGAAAGGATAGACATGAAATAATGCCTAAGGAGTATAAGATAACAAGTATTAACCTTGGACACTCATCGTGGTAGCAAGAATTAGAGGAAATAAAAGTAAATTTAATTGCTACTATTGCAAAAGTACAAAAATATAAACAAAAGAAAAGAGAATTGAAAGAACGGGTTGCTACCTTGGAAAATTTCATTAATTCATTAACTTTATCTAATTGAGAACAAGCTGAACTGCCCCAACATCCGGTGTTGATGTCACAAGAACAAGTAGATACAATTGTTGTAGTTTGTCATAAAATGAACATGTTTAAAGAATGGATTGAATAATGGGTAAAGCAGGGAGAATAATTTATTACATATGCAATAAGAAAGTAAAAGGAAGCATACCGTCATTCAGAGAAATTGAAAATATTTTAAGATGAATGTAGATTTCGGCAGGAGCAGGTCATCGAAGAAATGTGAAACATTGAAATTCTCATACACTCAAATATCCAAGAGTTAATACAAAATAATGTGATATTTGGACATGAACTTTCATTTCCAGGAAAATGGAAGAAAGAGTTGAAATGGGAAGGTGACATGTTAATACAATGTATTGAAGGATTTGAAAAAGTCACCGTCGAGTGCAGGAGATTGATTAGTGAAAATCAAGAATTTATTGAAATACTAGCATGTCAAGGTTTTGATCCCCAAACACTAGGACATGAAGGAAAGATGCTAAAGCCTTCAAGGAATGGATAGAAAGAATAAATAGAGATCCTGTTCAATTACTGACGTGGGAGGTTATTGATGAGATAATACAATGTAGAAATGTTATAGCCAAGTATGAAGCAGACAAAGCACAGAAAAATGATATCATACTTCAAATAACTGAAGAATATATTAGGCTTAAGCTCACTTGGAGAGAAATACAAAGGATTTCAAAAGAACGCATGCATCAAGTATTAAGTGCTTTCTGAGAGTATTAGTTGAAGAAAGAAAGAAGAATCCCAAAGCCCGGGTCCTAAGTGAAAAGAGAAAGAACCGGACACCGAAAATTAGAAATATGATGAAGTTTATTTTGTTTCAATTTTGAATTTGCAAGTTGATCCCGTTCCCAGTAGGTGTTCTTCATTCTGGTGTTGTGGAAGGAAGCTGGTGGCCTCAATTAATGCAAAGTGTTCATGTTGAAGTATCAAGAAAAAAAAAATTGCAGACGAAGTCATAGCCTTGACTTATTCTAGAATGTTCTTAATGACAGTTGGCAAATGCCATGTGCTATATTTTAATTTTGTTGTTTCTGATTCTCAACTGGATAGACTTTTAAGTTGAACTTCTAGGGCCTTGTTTCTATAAAAGGCCATGTCCTCCCTCATTTTTATTTTAAGTTCAGAATTTGTGGATGTCAGAGGAGCATAAACTTTTTTAAGTTTTTTTCTTTTTTCCTATTTTTTGAACCATTTCGGTGTAAAACTTTGTATGCGCGTAGACATTAATTTATATGAGAGCTTATTAGATAGCTACCTATCTCAGTATCTTTTGTAGCTAGTTTTTTAAGTTCGACCGAACAAGACTGTATGTTGTGTTGTTTAAGGGTGCATACAAAACCTACTCAATGTCCATAAACAAAACCCTCTCTTTAAAATCTTGCACCATTTTATATGTAGCTATGAAGCAATCTAGTGAAGTATAAAGTAGTTTGCTCTATTTTAATTAATTCTTTGGGGCATCCATAGAGAATAACTGGGAGGAACTTTTATTTTATAGTATTTTTTTAAATTTTTTTAGAATAGATGTTTAAATATTTGAAAATGTTCCAAAATTTAAATGAATGGAAGGAATTTTGTTGAAAATATTTTGTTTTCCATAAAGTTGTTGAATGCTTAATTCTAAATCTACTTAAGTGATAAAAAAGAATTTTTGATATTCATGAAATATTATGTTGAATCTTTTGATTTCATGATGTTATTCTATGAATGAAGTGAAATTTTATGTGAAATATTTATAATTCTTAGCAAAGCTAGAAATAACTATAGTCCCTTTGAGATTAACAACAATATCACATCTTTACCCAAGAGCAACCCTAGTGCAACCATGACCTGGTTATCGGAGACTTGGGATTGAACGAAAGTCAATCTTTGTCCTGTGAATGCAAAATTTCCCATTAGGTTGTCTTTGTTCCATATCTTTCAAGAAGGATAGGCTCTGCACAGTCTTGTCTGTGGAGATTTTATTTGACCTATTTTTTGCAAGTGAAATCATTGTCAATAGTGGAGACATGAAACTAATATCTGAAACATATGAATTATGTAATCATAAATACAATTGTTGCAAACAACTTGTTAAAAGAAACATATGACTTATGTAATCATAAATACACTTGTTTCAAATAACTTTTTAAAAGAAACATATGGATTATGTAATCATAAATAGACTCTCAAAGTTGGGGAAAAAGCAGCTACAAAGGTACATAAAAGTATTCAATAAATTCAAAACTCTATACCGTTTCCTGAAACAAATCAAACAAAATCCCAAAAATATTTGTTATGAGAATTCTATGAGATGATAATAATAAAAAATAAGAGAACATACTAGAAAGTATGTAATGAAAAAGGAATCTACTCTAAAAACACTTGGGAAGAATCAAACCAAAGTGAATGAAATAGATAATGTATTGATTGAAGAGGTTGTTCCTACTCACTAGAAGTTGAGGAAGGAGAATGTGTAGAATGTGCAAGGGGGAAATGGCAATGCAGAAATGGATTAACTCAAAAGATTTTTTATTGCATATAAATTTGTGCAAGCAAAGAAAGAGATAGATGATTCTATAAGTGGAGTTGAACAAATGAATCCAAGAATTCTTGAAATTAGCAATTCCATGGAAGAAATACAATTGGAAATGAATGATAAGGAAAAGGAAAAACAAGATCTAAGTGCAGAAAAAGAGAATCAGTTGAGTGGAGGCATGAAAGTCTTATCTAAAAAGGTAGACAAGTTCAGTAACGAGCTTTCCAAAGGAAACATCTACATAATCTAATGATAAAGACACTGCAAAAAAAAACCTAAAAGTAGCTGCAAAGGCACATAAAAGTATTAAAGAAATTCCAAACTTTATCCAAGAAAAGGATGCTTTTGTCCTAAGGGTTGATGAGGGAGCAGCTTATCTAAATCTTGAAGAAAACTATGTGAAAAAGAAGTTAGAAGATCATGAAAAGGAATAGCAGGGGGTGTTAGAGGTAAGAGAAGAGGTGACAAGGAAAAACATACCGATGATCAATTTGTAGATGGAAAAGCAATAGTTGGAAGTGTTGAAAGTGGAGCAAAACAACAAAAGAAGAGGATTTTAACGCCATTCAAAGAGAGCTCCAATATAAAAGAAAGGAATTTGATAAAACAAAGACAGTAATGGAAGGTGTTACCCACAAAGAAGGGCAAATGAAGACATTAGAAAATGAGTGTTTTCAAGAACCTAAGGCAAGTCCCAAGTTGAAGAATGATATCAGGCTCCTCGAGGCTCGATTAGGAAATGTTCAATTTACCTGTAATGGTCCTATAAATCATTTTGATAGGTCAAAATTCAAAGGTGTTGTTGCATAACTTATAAAAGTTTAAGATGCCACAACAATAGTTGCATTGGATGTTGTTGGAGGGAATTTGTGCAATGCAGTAGTGGATACATAATAGATAGGAAAGCTCCCACTTCAAATAAGACATCTACGTACAGGACTAATGATTTATCCCTTTAAACAAAATCCAAGCCCATACCATTTCCTCAACAACTCAACAATCACCATCCAAATTGGTGAGAAATGAAAACACAAGGCTACCACTATCTCTTGTTGCATATGAAGATGAAATTCAAGTAGCCATGCAATTTGTATTTTGTAGTGCATGAGTTTGCAACAATTCAGATGTTGCAAAGGGAACGTTTTTCATCCAAGTGGTCTTCTTAGTGGTGGAAGTTATAGATGAGGAGGTTAATTTTAAGGAACCTTCACCCATTGTCTTAGGCAGAGTCTTAGTGTGTTATTCGTGAAAACATGCTACCAAGAATTGAAGCAAAAATTGCAACATGGTCTCCATTGGAAAAGAGGCTTTCACATTTGAAATCTCGCCTACACTTGAAGTCCTCTGATCTTTATCTTTTTGAAAATAGACATCAAAAAAATGACCCCCATATATTGAATGAATTGGTTGCTAGAGTGGAAAAAAGGCTACAAATGTGCAAGCTCAAAGCGTTAACAAAAGATGAACATCACAATACACTTTTTCCTCAACTTGTTGCCCTTCAAAAGGAAATGCAAGATGACGGTTTCATTTTAAATATTAATATTTGCAAAATGTTGGAATTAACATATGAAAGGTAATGCTTTACATAAGAATAAGAGAGTAGTAGCTAGGATTTTCTACCATACCCCTTGTTCTTGGAGAAGGGAGAAGTTTTTCAACTTACATCACATTAAATAAATGAGGAGATATTTGGAATCTATGCAGGTTTCATAAAAGAATCTACTAACATCCCACACTATGTTTTCCAACCTGCAATTATTCATTGCATTTTCTTTACCTTCATATGTTTAAAACTCCACCCGAACTCTACACCCTTGAGCATTCAACAAGAATTGAGAAGTGAGTCACAACCCTATTTTTTTTCCATCCTGAAACTATTTTGTGCATTTTTTGTTCCAAATGTATGATGATATTGAAATGAAATGTTTGTTGAAAGTAAGGGTTGTTATAAAATATGAAGGTGAACTTCAATACATTGTTTTGTTGCACTCTGTATAACAGAAAGTGCTCATTGAACAAGAATTGAGAAGTGAGTCACAACCCTGTGTGTTTTCCATCCTGCAACTATTTTGTGCATTTTCTATTCCAAACGTATGACAATATTGAAATAGAATGTTTGTTGAAACTAAGGGTTGTTATAAAATATGAAGGTGAACTTCAATACATTGTTTTGTTACACTCTGTATAGCAAAAAGTGTTGATTGAACAAGAAGTGAGAAGCGAGTCACAACCCTATGTGTTTTCCATCTTGCAACTGTTTTGTGCACTTTTTGTTCCAAATGTATGACAATATTGAAATGGAATGTTTGTTGAAACTAAGGGTTGTTATAAAATATGAAGGTGAAATTCAATACATTATTTTGTTACACTCTACACAACAGAAAGTGCTCATTGAACAAGAATTGAGAAGTGAGTCACAACCCTGTGTGTTTTCCATCCTACAACTATTTTGTGCATTTGTTGTTGCAAACATATGACAATATTGAAATGGAATGTTTGTTGAAAGTAAAGGTTGTTATATAATATGAAGGTGAACTTCAATACATTGTTTTGTTACACTTTGCATAAGAGAAAGTGCTCATTGAAAAAGAATTGAGAAGTGAGTCACAACCCTGTGTTTTTTCCATCCTACAACTATTTTGTGCATTTTTTGTTCCAAACATATGACGATATTGAAATGGAATGTTTGCTAAAACTAAGGGTTGTTATAAAATATGAAGGTGAACTTCAATACATTGTTTTGTTACACTCAACATAATAAAAAGTGCTCATTGAACAAGAATTGAAAAGTGAGTCACAACCTTGTGTGTTTTCCATCTTGCAACTATTTTGTGCATTTTCTATTCCAAACATATGACAATATTGAAATGGAATGTTTGTTTGAACTAAGGGTTGTTATAAAATATGAAGGTGAACTTCAATACATTGTTTTGTTACACTCTGCATAACATAAAGTGTTCATTGAACAAGAATTGAGAAGTGAGTCACAACCCTATGTGTTTTCCATCCTACGAGTATTTTGTGCATTTTTTGTTCCAAACGTATGACAATATTGAAATGGAATGTTTGCTAAAAGTAAGAGTTGTTATAAAATATGAAGTGAACTTCAATACATTTTTTTGTTACACTCTGCATAACAGAAAGTGATCATTGAACGAGAATTGAGAAGTGAGTCACAACCATGTCAGTTTTCCATCCTTCAACTATTTTGTGCATTTTATGTTCCAAACGTATGACAATATTGAAATGGAATGTTTGTTGAAACTAAGGGTTGTTATAAAATATGAAGTTGAACTTCAATACATTGTTTTGTTACTATCTACATAACAGGAAGTGCTCATTGCATGTGGTTACATTTGTAAGTAAGTTGACATAGATAATAAGACTTGAGGTGGAATTTCCTACCATTATTTGATGGCATTTCACATTATTTATAATGAAATTTTACATGGCAACAAAAAGTGTCATATGAAATCTACAAGAACATAGTCTTATATTTTTTAATTAAGAGGGGTAAATGCTTTTGACTCGACGTTGTGAAGTGGTGAGGTCACAAATGAGGGACCTCATCCCCAATATAAATTGTCTAAAAATACACCCCAAAGGAATTTGAGCCTTGATGGAAAGATAAAAATACAACTTAACCATCACACCATGCCACTATTGGTAGAAGACCGTAGTCTTCAAACATACCAAAATAATGTAATTCCACACTATAATTGTTTAATAATTACATGATCAAAGATCATGTTGAAACTATCAAAATCTGATGATTATTTTTCATATCCTCATTTCGCCTGAGTCTCTATGTGATATTTACTTAAGCCAAATTTCCACTATTTTCATGGTGCTTTATCCACATTCTGCCTCTTCTGCCCCATAGATTTCATCCACATTTGCATTTTTTACACTTTGGAATGTATTGACATCATGTCCTGGCAATTTCAATTTGTTTTACCGACCGGTAGTGGATGAAGCGGCTCGGTGGGAGATATGGCTATCATTGTAAGGTCTTGGCGAGTGACCTTCGGTCTCACCGACCTTACACATAGTTTCTCTTTTAATATACT
This sequence comes from Sequoia sempervirens, assembly GCA_007258455.2. Classification (NCBI taxonomy): domain Eukaryota; kingdom Viridiplantae; phylum Streptophyta; class Pinopsida; order Cupressales; family Cupressaceae; genus Sequoia; species Sequoia sempervirens. The sequence continues at coordinate 579,281,642 of VDFB02000015.1, forward strand.
TTCGGCAGAACTTTATATCTGTCTCGGTGACATAGGACATCGGCAAGGGCATGAGTTTGTGGCAGAAGGTCATGGCAAAAGGCTTGGGTCTTGGCGAGCACGTTGGGTGTCCTTTCGGTGAGAGAATCTTGCAGTCTTGGCGAAGTTGAATGGAGTCAGGAGTGGCTCGTTGTGACTTATGTGTTTCGGTATTTGGTCTCCTTGAGAGCAATGGGCTATGGCAATACTTCTTGTGTTTGGCATAACGATGGTCTGGTCACAATGACATGAAGTTGGATGTAGGCTCTCAGTGAAACTTAAAATGATCTATGTGACCTCTTACCAACCCGGATGAGCTACAACAACAATAAATAGAACAAGGGGAGTTCGTCGGTGTGAACTTTACTCATGTCTCAGCAACTTAATGTAAGTGAAGATCTTCAGCAAAACAAGTTCCAATCAATATGAGGTCTCTTTGAAGTCGTGTGGTCACGGCGATAGTGGACAAAACATGTATGCTTTTCGGTATGACCCTTCCTATGTCTTGGCGACTGTGAAGATAGTATGGGCTCTCAGTGAAACTTAATATATTCTGTGTGAGGTCTCTGTGATACCTATGAGTTATAGCGAAGCAGAGTGCAAAAAAAGGAAGATTATTTGATCTCAATATGAATAACGGGTAGCTACGGAAAATGTGATTAAAACAAGGATGCAAGTAGAGCGATAAGCGAATGAATTTCCTTTGCCAAGACAATATGGATGTCTCACCGATTGCTCACTGGTGAAAATAGAATTTCAGAATGCTAAGGCCGACATGTTGAATGCTTGGAGACTGTTGCCTGCCAACTCGATTGGAGTCTGAATCTTGTGGAGGGCCAACATAATATTTTATGTTGATATCTTTCTCATGTTGGTGTATAAATAAGCATGTTGTAGGTGTTAATAAGGACCGAACATGAGATTTTTTATTAACTACAAGATAGATACAGTAGAATAAAATTATCAAACCAGAGGCTATTGTTGCATGATTTTCACAATGGAGGTATTTATGAGATTCAGTTGATGTTGCTATATTTTCTCTAGTGTCAATTATCTATTGAGTTGAAATGAAAAATACTGCTAAGTTGTCTCCATGAATGATTTTTCTAGTTGTTTAAATTAACATAGCAAGTTTATGTTTGATTTATCAATACACATTTGTTATATTTGTGTGATCAATCAACTGGTTCTTTCAAGCAAAGATTAAATCCTTTTATTGATCACAGTAATCAGAGAAACTCATTTTGGATTATTGAAGTAGAACTTAGTAGTCACATGGTTTCATGTTTATACAAGTTGTAAACAAAGCATATGCTAGGTAATTTGTGTCTTCTTTAGAAAGTGTTTCTTATCTTGATCTCATTTGACTCCGCATACCCAAGAAGGCACTAGTCTCTGCACCTCATCATTATAAACTCATTTTGTTACTTTTAATTGAGTATTTAGGACTTAGAGCAGAATATTGTCACTATTTTCAAATTGAATTTCATCTGTTCACTCCCATGTGCCATTGTGAACAAGTGTTGTAAGTGGATTGATTGCAAGTTAAGTCTGCATTATTCAAAGAGGTACACCCACCTTGGTCTTGCAGCACCTAAAGAGTAGAAGGTTTGATTGTTTCAAACCTTGTTCTGTTACCTGAAAAGTCATGAAAGCTTGGCAACCTTTTGTGGTTAAAACCTACATTTTTGAGAGCTAACAAATTGGTGACTCTACTAGGGAACAATCAGAATCAAGGCCTTAATCACAGAGTCATAAATCTAACACAGACTCCAATGGGAACTAAAAATATCAGATATTTTTCTCACTTTTTGATAAAAGTGAGTGGTGACTATAACAGAAAATTTTGCAGCTATTCATCATGAATGGAAGATCTCAGTACAAGGGAGGTCATACTAGAGCTCCTATTGGTGGCAGTAAGTGGACACATAAAGATGACATAGCTGATAAGGGAAAAGAAAAAGGTGAGGACATGTGCATAACAAACAAAGGTAAAGCACCAAGAGCACATTGTGAAACATATAATGGCTATGATACATGGAGAGATGATTCAAGTGCAGAGCTTTGTACCCCTGAAGATCAAAGAAATCCTTTCTCTTCTCTTGATTCTCAGCAGACGGCTAAGTTTGAAGCTCAGAAATGGGCTGAGTTTAGAGCTAAACAAGGGGCTGAATATATTAGAATTCAGCATGAATACAATTAGAGGATGGAAGGTAATCACAAAACTCCTAAAGGAAACCATGAGCTCTCAATTTCTGATGAAGCAAAAGCACTATTGAAAGTGAAAGAGAAGAAAATAAAGGAACTAAAGGATAAATTACAGAAAGCCCAAATTGCTAATCAGACAACTGGTGGCCAGAAGTATATTCCACCTCACAAGTAGGGTGATCATTGTGTAGGGCCTTCCAATCAACAAAATGCTCCTCACAATCAAATAGGAAACCACCACAAGCAGCCAAGTCGTCCACCTCACATTCCTACACAACATACAGGTATGTATCTGCCTCCTGGTCAAAATTATATTCCACATTATAATGTACAGTACAATAATCACATGCCTCAGTATCAGCATCCACCTATCCCCCCCCCTCACCAGCAAGCAACCATGATCAGACAGTTTGATTTAGCTAGTTTTCAATTGTATCCTTACCCTATGGATGGTAGTTGGAGGAATATAGTGCCCAAATTTACAGGGAGTAATGCAATCACAGCTGAAGAACATTTAAGGAGTTTTAATATTTTCATTCAGGACATAGATATGCCTTATGAAGATTTACACATGAAATTGTTCATGATGTCACTTCTTGAAGATGTCAGGGATTGGTTCAACAGCCTGCCAACATTCTCAATTAATTCTCTCCAAGCATTTCAGGACAAACTCTTAGAGCAATATGGGAATGAAAATGCTCTAGATGTAGCTCTTCATGAATTAATGAGAATTCAAAAAAATCATAATGATTCAATTTATGATTTCAACAAAATATTCAACAAGTTGCATACTAAAGTTCCTCCTAGATCAAGGTTGCCAGATTTTGTTGCATTGAGTATCTATTTAAATGCATTTGATCCTAAGATAGGGTATGAACTGAGATGTAGATCTCCAAGAGATTTGGCTGAAGCACAAAAAATTGCATGGACAATTAAAAATAATAGGAAGGTTGCTGGTATAACTAATAAAAGAGACAACCCAAGGCCTCCTCAGCAAAATAATTATCAATACAAACAAGAGAATACATATAGAAATGAAAGGGTGAGGCTGCATGATATGCCCTACAATACAGATTGGAAAGATCGGAAACCTATGGCAGCTAGGCCCAGAAATAAAGAAACTCCAAATCCATTGAGCAAAAAAGGGACTTACATGGTGAGTAATAATTACTTTTGTGAAGTTTGTAACCAACCACATTCTCCAGACTATTGTATTGTAGCTCAAAGGATGCATGAAGAGGGAATGTTGATGGCGAATGATGGAGAAGATCATAAGGTGTATCTGACTTCAAATGTTTTTCACCATGTTGAGGAAAGAAATTCATCTTCAGAGGATGAGGGTTATGAATATGATGTCTCCAATCAGAAGTATAATGTCCATATGGCTAAGCAATAGATTTTTTATGATTCTGATGAAGATTACACAGAGCCACATCTTGTTGCAATGCCTGCTCAATGCAATGTGAGGAGACTTACTAAGGATGAAATAGAAAGGATCACTGTTGTTGCAGTTGAGAAAGACAAAAGTCAATACTAGTTCAGAAACAGAAAAATAAATGAGCAAGATGGGGTTCCTGGGGGAATCTTTATAAAAGATCAAAAGGCAACACAGGAAATTGTAAAGAAGCCAGAGAACAAGCAGCATGATAAAACTGAACAGAAACCAGGCCAAAAGGAGGAAGTAAAGGAATTAAATAAATAAATACAGATGCCTGACCAGTCTAGTAAAAGAGAAAAAGAAGAAAAAAAGAGAGAAGTGCCAGAATTAAAGAATATTTCCAAGGTGGAGAGTTCCTCTTTTGATTTCACTCAGGCATTGTCCCAGGTAAAAATGTCTATTCCACTTCTTGAGATGATGAAAATTAAAGAGTATAGGGATACTGTTGTTCAATTGATAACGAATGGAGAACATGTGAATGCTGAAAATAAAATAACTATTAAAGCAATCAATAGGCAGGAGAAGATGAATAATTCTGAAGTCTGCTTAAGTGATATATTATCAACTCCTCCTCAAGTTGATCCCTTTTTTACTATGTTGCTTGTCAATAACAAATTGTTAAGAAACTGCATGATAGATTCTGGTGCTGCTATAAACATAATGCTTGTTGGAGTTATGAAACAACTTGGTATGTGGGTTGATATCACTGGAGGCAAGTGTTATGCAATGGATAACAGACCTGTTCTTGTGGTTGGTATTATGAAAGATGTTGAAGTCAAACTGGCTACTTATCCACAGGTGGCTTATAATATAGATATCACAATTATTGACACTCCTCCGTAGTTTGGCATGCTTTTGTCAAGACAGTGGACTGCAGCTATAGGTGGAAATGTTCAATTTGATTTATCTTATGCTACAATACCAGTGAATGGCTAGGAAGTCAAATTATATAGGGAGCCAAGAATGAGCCAACTTGTTGAATGTGTACCACAGGATCAAATTAATTGTTTTTGTGATATTGATCTGGGGAGTTTTAAAATAGAACCAGCTTAGCCATTTTTAATTAATAGTGATCCAATTGAAAAACATGTTACGAAAAATTGCAATGATATCTGGAAGATGTATTTTGATGGAGCCTGCAGCCAAGAAGGTAATGGCACTAGGATTGTTTTTGTTTCCCCTGAAGGTACTACTTTTAAATATTCATTCTTGTTGTCATTTGAATGTAACAACAATGTGGCAGAGTATGAAGCTTTATTGATAGGTTTGAACATAGCTGTGAAACACAAGATTAAATTGCTAACTATTTTTGGTGATTCTGAGTTGGTTGTTTCACAAATTAAATCCAAGTATGCAACAAAGCACAAAAGATTAAAGCAATACAGGAATGTTGCATGGGACACCATTGAATTATTTGATGCATTCTCAATTGAGTGGATTGACAGGTCGAAGAATATAATGGCTGAATTTTTAGCAAATGTGGCGCTAACAAGAGATGATATCACATTGGATGGGGTATCATAGATTGAGTTCAAGACAAGGCCTGTTGTTCCTGATAATGTTTATAGTTGGCAGGTCTTCAATGATGATACTGATCTTTTGAAATTCCTCAATTGTATTGATCAATATGAAGCTTAGGAAATTGATTTCAATGATTTTGTTGAGGAAGTAGATGGGAAACAAACTTTGCTTGGCAAGGAGAACTTACAGCTCAAAACAAATAAATTGCCCAAGGGTCTAGTGGCATTGGAAAGGGTGTATGATGGAAATGATAGATCTCTAATGAAGCAAACACCAGTCAGAAAGGAAGATGTTGAAGAGATTAACTTGGGGACTGAAATAGCACCAAGAAAGGTATACATTGGAAAGAGGATCAGCCCTACAATTAGAAGAATGCTGAGAAAGTACAAACATGTTTTTGCTTGGTCATATGAAGATCTAAAAGCATACAGGGAAGATTTATTTCAACATGAAATACCACTGAAGCCAGACACCAAGCCTTTTAGGCAGAAGCAAAGACCTATAAATCCAATACTGGAGCCTAAGATGCAGGAAGAATTGACAAAGCTTAGAGATGAAGGAATTATCAAACCAATCAGACATTCAACGTGGGTTTCTAATTTGGTTCCTATAAGAAAGAGGAATGGAGATATCAAATTATGTGTAGACTTTAGAAATCTGAACATGGTATCTCTCAAGGATAATTATCCTCTACCCAACATGGAAGCAATATTGCATAAGGCGACAAGCTGTGAGCTGTTATCTATGATGGATGGGTTTTCTGGATACAATCAAGTCAAAGTCAAGGAATCTGAGCAATACAAGATAGCATTCACTACTCCTTGGGGAACATATGTGTACATAAGAATGCTATTCGGTCTCACCAATGCTAGAGTGACTTTCCAAAGAGCCATGGATGTTGCATTTGCTGGTTTGATTAACATTATCATGGTGGTGTATCAAGATGACTTGACTACTTACTCGAAGAAGGCTGAAGATCATGTGCAACATCCTGAAAAGGTATTTATCAAAGCTCTTGAATATGGTATTAGTTTAAATCCAAAGACGTGTCATTTTGCAATCACAGAAGGTAAGCTCTTGGGGCATATTGTTTCAAAGGAGGGAATTAGAATAGATCCTGAAAGAGTTGAAGCTATTGATAAAATTCCTATTCCCAAAACTGTCAAGGCTATACAGTCATTATTTGGAAAAATTAATTTTGTTAGAAGATTTGTTTCTAATTTTGTTGAGATCATCAAGCCCATATCAAAAATGTTAAGGAAATGACGGAAAATGGATTGGATTGTTGAAGCTTTGGATTCTTTTATGTCTATCATAAGGGCTATCAAAGAGGCTTTTGTTCTTAAATCCCCAGATTTTACAAAGCCTTTTCATATTTTTTCATTTGCTTCAATGCATACTATTGTTGTTGTCATGTTACAAAAGAATAATGATGGTTATGAATAGCTTGTATCTTTCTTTAGTAAATCATTACAAGGGTTTGAATTAAAATATGACATAATGGAGAAAAAAGCATTTGCATTGGTAAAGGCTGTAAAAGCATTCAAACCATATCTTGTTGGAGCAAAAATAGTTGCTTTTGGCCCTCATGCTGTTGTCAAATACATTTTAACACAATCTAAAGTTATAGGGAAAATATGCAGATGGATCAACAAGATTCAAGAATTTGACATGAAGATACAAATTACTAAGTTGGTACGAGGCCAAGGCTTGGCTAAGCTGATGGAAAAAACTAATATTGAGGCAAATTAGATCTGCAATGTTGAAGAAGGGACTGCAGTTGCGAGCATTGAACACACTCCCTGGTATACTAATGTTATGCATTATCTTAAATATATGAAGTGTCCAGATGGATTGAGTGACAACCAAAGGAGAACTTTGAAGTTGCAGGCATCCAAATATGTTTTTATGGATGGTGATCTGTTTTGGAAAAATAGAGATGGTATATTGTTGTTATGTTTGGATGAGTCATAGGCTAAGCATGTTTTGAAGGAAATGCATGAAGGAGTTTGTGGAGGTCATTATTCAACAAAGAAAACTGCACACAAAATTCTCAGGGTTGGGTATTTTTGGCAAAAGGTTTTTAATGATTCCTTTACACATGTGAGAAAATGTGAGGCTTGCCAAAAAATTTCTAGAAAATTGAAGTATCAGGGTGCTTTTCCACTTCAACCTCTACAGGCTGATGCCCCTTTTCATCAATGGGGAATTGATTTCATTGGAGAGATACAAGAGAAGTCAAGTGGAGGACATAGGTGGATACTATTTGCCACTAATTATTTTACAAAATGGGTGGAGGCAATCCCAACCAAGCAGGCAACAAGTAAAGTCATAACAAATTTCTTGATGGACAACGTTATACCCAGATTTGGTACACCATTGAGGATAATCACTGATAATGGGATGTGCTTTAGGTCAAATGAATTCAAAAGTTTTTGTGATAAGTATGGCATTACTATTTCTTATGCAGCTCCTTATCATCTGCAAGCCAATGGTCAAACAGAGTCCAGCAATAAGAGTCTCTTGAAGATTATAAAGAGGATGCTGGGACAAAACAAGAGGGCTTGGGATTCAAAGTTAAAATTGGTTGTGTGGGCTGATAGGATCACTATGAAAAAGGCAATTGGAAAATCTCCATTTGAATTGGTATATGGAGCACAGGCTAGGATGCCTCTACAGAATTTGTTACCAATCTATAGGTTCATCTTACAGGAAGATTTGGAAGTTCTTGAACCCATGGAAGACAAAATGGAGCAACTTGCTGAACTTGATGAAGTAAGGAGGGAGGCCCAGAATCAAAACATGAAGTTACAGGCACAGATGAAGTATCTATTTGACAAGAAGGAAAAGAATAGAAAATTTGAAGAAAATGATTTGGTGTTGACGTGGAATGCAAGGTGCCAGGAGAAGGGCAAGTATCGTAAATTCGAAACATTGTGGTTGGGACCTTTTGTTGTTATTGGAAAAAGGGGTGAAGACTCATATTATCTAGAGAACATGGCTGGTGAAGATTAGGAATTTCCTATTTATGGGTAATTCTTGAAGCTTTTCTTCTCTTGAGCAACATAGAGGATTAAGGTTTGCCAGTGCATGGACAACTCTTGTGTATCCTCTTGAAAATTATTTTCTATGCACAGTAGTTTTAGGTTTGCATCCACCTCTGTTCCACTCTCATTTTCCATTCACTTCCATCTTGCATTCACTTTGTATTCACTCCCACTTCGCATTCAATTCCATTACCATTCATTCCATTACTGCTCATTGGTTCTTTCTCTGTCTAGCCTGCTCTCCCAAGGATTTTGGATCCTTACAATGATCTAACTATCATTCATCCCCAGATGGAGCCACTATTGAAACTATTAAAATTTGATGATTATTTTTCATATCCTCATTTCCCCTGAGTCTCTATGTGATATTTACTTAAGCCACATTTCCACTATTTTTATGGTGCTTTATCCACATTCTCCCCCTTTTGCCCCATAGATTTCATCCACATTTGCATTTTTTACACTTTAGAATGTATCGGCATCATGTCCTGACGATTTCATTTTGTTTTACTGACCGGCAGTGGATGGAGCGGCTCGGTGGGAGATATGGCTATCGTTGTAAGGTCTTGGTGAGTGACCTTCGGTCTAGCCAACCTTACACATAGTTTCTCTTTGAATATACTTTTGGCAGAGCTTTATATCTGTCTCGACGACATAGGACATCGGCAAGGGCATGAGTTTGCAGTAGGAGGTCATGGCAAAAGGCTTGGGTCATGGAAAAAGGCTTGGGTCTTGGCGAGCACGTTGGGTGTCCTTTCAATGAGTGAATCTTGCGGTCTTGGCGAAGTTGAATGGAGTCTAGAGTGGCTCGTTGTGACTTATTTGTTTTGGTTTTGGTCTCCCTGAGAGAAATGGGCTATGGCAATACTTCTTGTGTTCAGCGTAACGATGGTCTGGTCACGGCGACATGAAATTGGATGTAGGCTCTCGGTAAAACTTAAAATGATCTATGTGACCTCTTACTGACCCGGATGAGCTACAGCGACAGTAAATAGAACAAGGGGAGTTTTTCGGTGTGAACTTTTATCATGTTTTGGCGACTTAATGTAAGTGAAGATCTTTGGAAAAACAAGTTCCAATCTATATGAGGTCTCTCTAAAGTCGTGTGGTCATGGCGATAGTGGACAAAACATGTATGCTTTTTGGTATGACTCTCCCTGTGTCTTGGCGACTGTGAAGACAGTATGGGCTCTCAGTGAAACTTAATACATTCTGTGTGAGGTCTCCGCGATACCTATGAGTTATAGCAAAGCAGAGTACAAACAAAGGAACATTATTTGATCTCGATATGACTAACGGGTAGCTACGGCAAATGCGATTAAAATAGGGATGCAAGCAGAGCGATAAGCGAATGAATTGCCTTTGGCAGGATGATATGGATGTCTCGTCGATTGCTCACTAGTGAAAACAGAATTTCAAAATGCTAAGGCCGACATGTTGAATGCTTGGAGACCATTGCCTGCCAGCTTGATTGGAGCCCGAATCTTGTGGAGGGCTGACATAATATTTTATTTTGATATCTTTCTCATGCTGGTGTATAAATAAGCATGTTGTAGTTGTTAATAAGGAACGAACATGATATTTTTTATTAACTACAAAATAGATACAGTAGAATAAAATTATCAAACCAGAGGCTATTGTTGCATGATTTTCACAATAGAGGTATTTATGAGATTCAGTTGATGTTGCTGCATTTTCTCTTATGTCAATTATCTTTTGAGTTGAAATGAAAAATACTGCTAAGTTGTCTCCATGAATGATTTTTCTATTTATTTAAATTAACATAGCAAGTTTATGTTTGATTTATCGATACACATTTGTTTTATTTGTGTGATCAATCAACTGGTTCTTTCAAGCAAAGATTAAATCCTCTTATTAATCACAGTAATCAAAGAAACTCATTTTGGATTATTGAAGTAGAACTTAGTAGTTACATGGTTGCATGTTTATACAAGTTGTAAACAAAACATATGCCAGATAATTTGTGTCTTCTTCAAAAAGTGTTGCTTATCTTGATCTCATTTGACTCTACATACCCAACAAGGCACTAGTCTCTGCACCTCATCATTATAAACTCATTTTGTTACTTTTAATTGAGTATTTAGGACTTAGAGAAAAATATTGTAACTTTTTTCAAATTGAATTTCATCTATTCACTCCCATGTGCCATTGTGAACAAGTGTTGTAAGTGGATTGATTGCAAGTTAAGTATACATTATTCAGAGAGGTACACCTGCCTTGGTCTTGCAGCACCTAAAGAGTAGAAGGTTTGATTGTTTCAAACCTTGTTCTGTTACCCTGAAACATCATGAAAGCTTGGCAACCTTTTGTGGTTCAAATCTGCATTTTTGAGAGCTAACAGATCAAATGAAAAATGACTATTCTCAACCTCTCTCATCCTATCCTATACTACCTTTTATGTGCAATTGAGGAGACACTCAAATAAAATCTTATAGGCTTCTTTGGGTCCTTGGCGTTAACGACAGGTTGATTCCACTTGCACGGATCCTCACTGTTGTACGTGTAACAAGAGGGTTCAGGGAAGCCTCTACTTCGACCATTTCATTTTCAACACCTTCAACCTGTAACAAACCCATCAATATAAATTGTTGGAAAACATGCCTCAATCTTACTGGCATGAAATTCTCAAAAGAACAAAGTCGGTGAGACCCTCTAAATGTCTTATCGACTAGAAGTTGTGTTCTATTCATTTGAAATGCTCAGGTCGCTGAGACATTGTTTCTGTCTTGCCGACAGGAGTCATCGGCAAGACATTTTGATTGCTGTGAGTTTTTATATCTCTCTCCACCCAGGGAGAACTCTTGCTGACAGTTTGGTTTCTATTGGACATCAGGGAGACTCTTGGCGAGGAGTGGCATCGGGGAGAGATGTGAACTTTTGAAATGACTCATTCCAAGAAGATATGTCTTGCCGATGGTTATTCACAAGGTTTTCATCGAGGATATTCTTGGCCAAAAGGTTTGCACTCGGTGTGATCTCATGTCGATAATTGTGGTCTCGTCGATGGGTATATTACTTCAGTATGAACTCTTGGTGATGGTGTTTGTCTCACCAACAGGCTGGTGCATTCGATATGACCTCTTGGAAATAGCAGTGGTCTCTCTGACTATTTTGTACTCGGTGTGATGTTTCGCTGATAGCGATGGTCTTGTCGATAGAGCTACATGAGTTGAATGTCGGTGTGACCTCTTAGTGATAAGGTTTCTCTTGCTGACAGGCAGGTTCTTTCAATGAGAACTCTTGTTGATAGCACTTGTCTCGTCGATAGATCTACATAGGATGAATTTGTGTTTGGTATGATCTCTCACCGATAGCGATGGTCTGGTCGATGCTTCTGCAGTGGATATCAATATGATGTCTTAGTGATGGTGGTGACTCTAAGCGATAACAACAATCAGGTGTTGTGGCATCGTGGAGACACGGCCTAGTGTCTCACCGACATGCGACATAGTTTGAATGCCTTGACCGAATGACTATCCTACGTGGTTTTTCTTTGACTAATCAAAGAAGTAGAATGGGAACCGCTAACAATTGGAATGTTGTGGTCATTCCTATGAGGAAGATCAACAGACCATGATTGACATGGATATACTCAGTAATAAAAAATGATGATCAGTTTGATGAACAGTTCGGTGTGTGATCAGTGTGTATGAATTAAATTCAGAGAGCTTTGTAACTGGGATTTTTTGTACAAGATTGATCAAGAAATTATGCTGTTGTAATTTTACATCAGAGAGTGAAGCATGTACTCTGTACGTAATTTTTTTACTTTAATACAAAGAGGTTTTTCTTGTTGTGGTGGGTTTTTTTCTCCCATAAGGGTTTTCCCACATAAATCTGGTGTTCATCTGTGTATGTTAATTTCTCTATTTCTATTATTTCTTTCATGAGTATCTTAATTGAAATGAAATTGTAAAATTTAAATTCACCTATTCATTCTTCCCTGAGGTTTTGACGTTAGGAGAGTTTGTTATGCACCTAAGCTTTCCTTACAAGTGGTATCAGAGCTTGGCCAATTGTGTTATCCTTGTGGGTACATTGGTTTTTTTTGTGTCAATTTTGTTCAATGGGAGTCTTGTAGAAGTTTTGTAATTCGAATTATAGATTAAGATTGCAAGAACGTCAAGAAAGATTGAAATTGAGAAATTCAATGGCAATAATTTTGAGTTGTGGAAACTCAAAATGGAAGATCTATTGGTTGATCATGATCTTTGGCTTGCTGTGTCTGGAACGAAGCCTACAAGCATGAAGCAAGAGGATTGGGACCTTGTAGATAGAAAATAAAAGGGGCTGATAAGGCTCTATTTAGCAGACTTTGTACTTCTAAATGTTCATGAAGAAAAGACTGCATCTTCTTTGTGGAAAACACTGGGAGCTATTTATCAAGGCAAGTCCTTAGTGAATAAATTGTTCTTGAGAAAGAAGTTGTACTATTTGAAAATGCAGGAAGGAGAGCCTATTGGTGATCACTTGAATGCTTTCAACATGTTGATTACTCAGTTAGCATCTGTGGGTGTGAAAATTGATGAAGAAGATCGATGTATGTTGTTATTATGTTCTTTTCCAAATTCTTGGGATCACTTGGTGATGGCTATTGGGAGTACGACATCCACTTTTAAGATGGAAGATGTTGCTTCTTTGTTATCAAAAGAAATGAGAAGAAAATATTCTCAAATGGTGAAGGAGGCTCTTGCTATTAAAGGCAAATTAAAAGAAAAAGGCAAGAAGAAGGACAAGAAGTCCAAATTGAAATTAGAGGGGAGATCAAAGTCTCTAGGTAAGAATTCCAAGGTAAAGTGTTGGAATTGTGGACAACATGGTCATGTCCAAAAGGATTGTAAAGAGGAGAAAAAGAAGAAGAAGAAGTATTCTTCTGACAATGATTCTTTTCAAAGTGATGCAGACACCTTCATTGCAGCCTTGGCTACACAGGCATCAGATGATGTCTGGATAATTGATTCTAGAGCATCTTTCCACATGACATCTCATAGAGACTGGTTCACTAAGTATGAACAATACGATGGTGGAAGGGCGTATTTGGCAAGTGATTCATCTTTGGAGATAGTTGGTCATGGAAGAGTCAGAATTCAATTCCTTGATGGAAGAGTGAAGGGAATCAATGATGTAATGCATATACCAGGTCTGGCTCAAAATCTACTTTTTGTTAGTAAGTTGAATGATATTGGAGTGCAAGTCACGTTCTCTAGAAATGGCTACAAGATGACTAGAGGTTTAATGGTGCTAGCAAGGGGTGCTCAAATTGGTACCTTGTATAAGTTGGATGCACATGATGTTCAATGCAATAGTGTCTCTACAAAGTCACAGAAAGCTACTCATGGAGAAAAAGAGGAAAAAGTTCTTGATAGTGCAAACTCTATGGAAGTTAAACTTCCAGCAGAAAAGACTATGCTCTAGCATCATAGGCTGGGCCACATTGGTGAAAAAGGTTTAAAAACCTTGAAAAATAAAAACCTGGTCGAGGGGCTTGATGATTGTAACCTCGAATTTGAGTTTTGTGAAAATTGTATATATGGTAAACAACGTCGTGTTTCATTTTACTCCAGTCCTCACAAATCTTCTAATTTACTTGATTACATTCATTCTGATGTTTTTGGTCAAGTAAATGTTCCTTCTCTATCTAAATCAAGATATTATGTATCATTCATTGATGATTATTCAAGAAGGGCATTTGTTTATTTTTTGAAAAGTAAAATAGAAGTATTCAGTCATTTTAAGGAATGTAAAAACCTTGTGGAAAATTAGATTGGAAGGAAAATAAAATGTTTAAGGACTGAAAATGGCGATGAGTTTTGTTCTAATGATTTCGAGAGGTATTGTAAATATCATGGGATTAAAAGACATAAAACTACACCTTACACTCTGCGACAAAATGGAGTTGCAGAAAGGTTCAACAGGATAGTGATGGAAAGAGCATGAAGTATGCTAAGCAGTGTTGGCTTGGAGGAGAAGTTCTGGGCTGAGGCAGTTGCAACAACATGTTACTTGATAAACCATTCTCCTAATTCTGCTCTTGTTGAGAAAACACCTTTGGAAGCATGGTCTGGAAAGAAGCCCTCTCTGAGACACATTCGATTCTTTGGTTGTGAGGCATATGCACATGTGTCGAATGAGAAAAGATCTAAATTGGAAAATAAGGTTGTCAAATGTATTTTTATTGGTTATAGTGCTGGCATAAAAGAATACAAGCTTTGGAATCCTGATATGGAGAAGGTTCTATACAATAGAAGTGTTATCTTTCGTGAGTTGAAGCCTTCTACCTTGGATCTGCAGTCAAAGACAAAATCAAAAAACAAAAAGGATGTAGTTAAAATTCCTCTGACACCAAATAAAGAGGAATTGAAAATTCAAAATGTACCTAAAACTAAGGAGAGCTCAAGTAGTTCTGAGAGTTCTGAAGAAGAAGAACAACCTCAACCTCAGCAAGTGAGGAGGTCAACACATGAAAGAAAGTGACCTAATAGGTATGGGTTTTCTTTGATAGATTCTACTTGTGCCTATGCTTTAATTTCTAGCACTGATGAGCCTAAGACTGTGAAAGAGACATTTAGAATGTCTGATTCAAACTCTTGGTTGGAATCCATGAATGAAGAAATGGCATCATTAGAAAAGAATGATACTTGGAGTTTGGTGCCCTTACCTGAAGGCAGAAAAGTTGTTGGTTGCAAATGGGTATTTAAAAAGAAAATAGGTCTAAATGGTAGTGTGGAAAATTATAAGGAGAGGTTGGTTGCGAAGGGTTATTCCCAAGTAGAGGGAATTGATTATGGGGAAATATTTTCTCTTGTAGCTAAGCTAACATCTATCAGATTTCTTTTGTCACTTGTAGCAGCGTATGAATTAGAGGTTGAACAGATGGATGTGAAGAAAACATTTCTTCATAGTGATCTTGAAGAAGAGATTTATATGTCCCAGCCTAAGCACTTTGTGGAAAAAGGTAAAGAGAGTTTGGTTTGCAAGTTGAAAAAATATTTGTATGGATTAAAATAGTCTCCTAGGATGTGGTACTAGAAATTTAACATTTTTATTTTTTCATTGGGATTTGTAAGATCAAAATATGATCATTGTGTGTACTACAAAGTTGAAAATGATCGTGTTCTTATTATTTCTCTCTATGTTGATGATATGTTGTTCATAGGAAATAGTAAGTTAATGATTTTTTATCTTAAGTCTTAATTGTCTACAAAGTTCGAAATGAAAGATCTTGGTGTAGCCAGGTATATTCTGGGAATGGAAATAACCAGGGATAGGAAGAGTAGAAAACTTTGGCTCAGACAAAGTAAGTATATTAATTTTGTTCTGGAGAGATTTTGTATGAATGATTGCAAGCAACTAGTTGTTCTAGTTTTGCAAGGAATGAAGCTATATGTTGAAGACTATCCAAAATCTCCTACTGAGATAGAGGACATAACTAGAGTGCATTATGATAGTGCAGTTGGCAACTTAATGTATGCAATGGTCTATACAAGGCCAAACTTTTCCCAAGCAGTGGGAGTTCTTAGTCGCTATATGGAAAATCTTGGAAGGACACATTGGGATGCTGTGAAAAGGGTGTTTAGATATCTGAAGGGCACTTCATAATATGCTTTATATTATCATGGGAATTTGGTTGAATCACAGAGGACTCTCAGCATTCGAGGCTATGTGGATTATGATTGGGCAGGGGACATTGATAGCATAAGATCCACTAGTGGATATATTTTCATGTTGAATGGTGGTGGAGTTAGTTGGATGAGTAAGTGGCAAGTTGTAGTTGCTTTGTCCACTACAGAGGAAGAATACATGGCAACAACACACGCCTATAAAGAAGCGATTTGGTTAAAACGTTTGTGTTCTAACCTTGGTTTTGATGCAGGAAAAATAACAATTTAATGTGATAGTCAGAGTGCTATTTGTTTGGCACAAAATCCTACATTCCATGCTAGGACGAAACATATAGATGTGCAGTATCATTTTGTATGAGATATGGTGGAGGATGGAAAGGTCTCTTTAGAAAAAGTGGATACTCTAGAGAATGTTGCAGATGCATAGACGAAGCCAGTGAGCACAGACAAGTTCAGGTGGTGTGCCAGTTCGATGGGCCTTTGTTCCCATGAATTTTAGTAGCTATGTTGTTGCTCTAGAGGTGTCAGTAAGATCTTTGTCAAGTGGGAGATTGTTGGAAAATGTGCCTCAATCTTACTAGCATGAAACTCCTGAAAGAGAAAATTTGGTGAGACCTTCTAAATGTATTACCAACTAGGAGCTGTGTTCTATTCATTTGAAATGCTTAGGTTGCCAAGATGTTTTTTTTGTCTTGCCAATGGGAGTCATCAGCAAGACATTTCGATCACTATGAGTTTTTCTATCTCTCTCCACCCAGGGAGAATTCTTGCCGATGATTTGGTTTCTATTGGACATTGCGGAGAGATGTGAACTTTCAAAATGACTCATTCTGACAAGATATGTCTCACCGACAGTTATTCATAAGGTTTTCATCGGGGAGACTCTTGGCCAAAAGGTTTGCACTCGATGTGATCTCCTGCTGATGGTTGTGGTCTCGCCGATGGGTATATTACTTCGGTATAAAATTTTGGCAATGGTGTTTGTCTCGCTGACAAGCTGGTGCATTCAATATGACCTCTTGGTGATAGCGGTGGTCTCTCTGACTATTCTATGCTTGGTGTGATGTCTCACCAATAGTGATGGTCTTGTTGATAGAGCTACATGAGTTGAACGTCGGTGTGACCTCTTAGCGATAAGGTTTCTCTCACCAATAGGAAGGTGCTTTTGGTGAGAACTCTTGCTGATAGAACTTGTCTCATCAATAGATCTACATAGGATGAATTTTTGTTTAGTATGATCTCTCCTTGATAGCAATGGTCTGGTCGATGCTTCTACAATGGATATCGATATGATGTCTTAGTGATGGTGGTGACTCTAAGCGATAACGACAATCAGGTGTTGTGGCATCGGGGAGACATAGCCTAGTGTCTCACCGACATGTGACACAATTTGAATGCCTTTACTGAATGACTATCCTACGTGGTTTGTCTTCGACCAATCAGAGAAGCAGAATGGGAACCGCTAGCAGTTGGAATGTTGCAGTCATTCCTGTGAGGAAGATCAATAGACCATGAACGACATGGATATACTCAATAATCAAAAATGATGATCGGTTTGATGAAAATTTCGATGTGTGATCAGTGCGTATGAATTAAATTCAGAGAGCTTTGTAACTGGGATTTTTTGTACAAGATTGATTAGGAAATTATGTTTTTGTAATTTGACATCAAAGAGTGAAGCCTGTACTCTGTATGTAATTTGTTTACTGTAATACAAAGGGGTTATTCATGGTGTGGTGGGGTTTTTCTCCTATAAGGGTTTTCCCATGTAACTCTGGTGCTCATTTGTGTATGTTAATTTCTCTGTTTCTATTATTTCTTTCATGAGTATCTTAATTGAACTGAAATTGTAAAATTTAAAGTCAACTATGCATTCTTCCCTGAGGTTTTGACGTTAGGAGAGTTTGTTCTACACCTAAGCTTTCCTTACATAAATGACTATGTTCAACAATTAGCATATGGATATAAGGAAAAAGCAACATCAGATCTAAGCATAGAGAAAGAGAATCAGTTGGGGGGAGAGATGAAAGTCTTATTTGAAAACATAGACAATTTTCATAACACATTTATATTTACAGAATGAAATCATTTATATGTACCTATCGAGGACAAATACAATTGAAAATAGATGAGAAGGAAAAGGAAAAATTAGATGGGCCAAGAAATATCACCAATAAGGTCAAGGCTCGATTTTATCGCTTCTTTACTAGAAATTGAAGGAAATTGAGCAGGCTAGTGTCAAGAATCAATAAAATTAGGCCTTGATCTTATTGGCTAGCCTGCTCACACCCACAAATTCCTTGTTCATCCTTGCCCTATAATGTCAAGAATGTTAACATCACATCAAATTCAAATGCATGCAATCAATTGATTCAAAATGTGAAAATACACGTTCAAAAGAAAAATTCAAAATTAGCCTTTCTTCCACTTTCTTCCTCTAAAGGAACCAAGGACAGTTTGTTTTACAACATACTATCAAAATAAGCATATTCGTAATAGAAATGAAATTTTCTAAATGAAATTACAAAGACACTCTAAAATCTGAGCAAAAAGCGACTACAATGACACATAAAAGTATTCAAGATATTGAAAACTCTATCCAAGAAACGTTGCCAATAAGGTCAAGGCCCAATTTTCCACTTCCTTTCCAAAAATTAAGAAATTGGAATACTGTTGTCCTATTACATCAATGTAGCAAGATAACGAGATTCCTATTTCTAAAAAACATTTCCCATGAAAACGATCTCCTCCCCAGGAACCCTTTCTTCTTTGCTTCCCTGTCAAGGCGCATTTTCCTGTCCCAAATGGACACTCACTTGCTCATGCCCACCACTTCCTTGTCCATCCCTTCCCTATAATGGTAGGAATGTAAACATCACATCAAATTCAAATGCATCCAATTCATTCAAAATATCAAAATACATGTTAAAAAATAGATTTCAAAATTACCCCTTCTTCCACTTTCTCCCACTTTCCCTTTTAAAGTACGCATCTATGGTTGGTTGTAATATGTAAAAAAATTGTAAGTATTATGGATAGTTAAAGCTGCAAAATTTATTGCACCATTTGTTGTAAGCATATATTTTTTCAATCATAAGAAACAAAATTTTAAGGTTGACTTCCTTACATTCTTGGTACATTGGAAACAAAAACTTTTCACAAGCAAATAAATAACAGGGGACATTGTGTTTTCTAGCACTACAAATAATGTGAGCATCTTTTTTTTTGCAATCAAATGAAGATAGTGAAATGCCATTTTTACTATTACAAATAGCATTTAATACCATTATTCATTTGAAAGTGTCCATGATGAGATAAATAGTTGCCCACATATATACATACAAAATATTTACTACAATACTCTATTGAATACCATTGACATCTATATTAAAAATTGTCAAGCTCAAACGATTTAAATGTCAACCTTTTTCTTTCAATTATAAGCAAGTTACCATAAACAATAAGACTTTAGGTGGCATTTCCTACCAGTATATTTCATATTAACATAAATAGAATGCACATTATAAGCATACAACCAAATGATGCATCTGTGGTTGACTGTAACATGTAAAAAAGTTGCAAGTGTTACGGACAATTAAAGTTACAAATATTTTTGCATCATTTGCTCTAAGAAAGCATATATTTTTTCAATCATAAGAGGAATTTCAAACACAAATTTTAGTCTACTTAACACTTGTGATAAATTTTGAATGTGCCTTTCATTACATTCTTTTTGTTTAAATAAAATAAAATTTTGAATACATTCATACTGTCAATATAATTGCCAATGGGGGATACATAAAAGTATCCAAAATCAACTGAGGTGTGACCAACCAATTGGATTCTTACTGTGTAGGTAACCAAAACATTTTCATTACATTCATACTGTCTATGTGTAATTGCAGGTTCGAAAACACTGGGTTTTATGAAACCTATAACCCAAATACTATTTTCAAACCCTTTGCAAGTAACAACCCAAATAGTTACTCACCCCTCAGGTGAATTTGGATAGTCTTATATATCCCTAACTTGCAACTCCACCCTGTGCTCTCAAATCTTCAACTTTCAACATGCAGAATGAAAGAACTCAAAACACAAAATGTTTTCCAATAACAATACTTGTTACAAAATTTTAAAATGCATGTCTTAGTCACGTCAACCTTCCCGCTTGCAGTGCACAAATAGTTTCTCAAGCAGGGAAAAAAATGTTGGCATAATTTGAAGAAATGGGAAAAATGAGGGATTTTATTTGGCTTCATTGTGTAAAGGGTTTTACAACATTGTGTGGTTTGGAGGTTTCATAAATCATGCACTCACCTCCCAATGTTTTTTTCCAACCTGCAACCATACAGACTATTAATGTTTGTTGGAAAACACTAGGTGCTTACAAAATAGTGCCTTTAATTACATTCCTATTGTCTAATTAACAAAAGCTTTTGAAGACATTCATACTGTTTTGTAAAATTCTAGGTTGCAAAGCACTGGTTTTACGAAATCTACAACCCACATAATGATTTAAAACCCTTTACAAGTAACAACCTAATTGGTTACTCACCCCTCACCTCAATTTGGAATTTTTTCTGATTGCCTTGAGAACCTTTTATGAATTAGATAGTAAGAATGTAATGCAATTGGAAAACACTAGATGTTAAGAAACCTGCAACCTAAAGAATGTTGTAAAACCCTCTAGACATAACAATCCAATTGGTTAATTGGGAAAAATGAGTTGAACCACTGTTATCTCCTTGCTTCCCTCGATGTGACATTTCCTCCTATCTACCAGTTTCGTCACTTTTATCATCCGTCTTGGCAAGCCCCGCACTATGTTGTCCCCTCTATGGACATAACTACTCTCTGACAAAACACACCATTGGATAAAACACATTGCTACATTGTCCCATCATGTTATGTATGTTTTTATGCATTTTTTTATGTGCATAGGTGTGTTTTGTTGGGAGATTAGCTAAATCCATAGAGGGTTTTACAACATTGTGTGGGTTGAAGGTTTCATTTAAATCATGCACTCACATCCCACTATGTTTCCCAACCTGCAATCATACAAAGTGCTAATGGTTATTTGAAAACACTGGGTGTTTAAAAAATGTTGCCTTTCATTGCATTCCTACAATCTAAATAAAAAAATATTTTCAAGACATTCATATTGTTGTGTAAAATTCTAGGTTGCAAAACACTAGTTTTTTGAAAACTGCAACCCACACAATGTTTTAAAACCCTTTAGAAGTGACAACCGAATAGGTTACAAACCCCTCACCTCAATTCCATTTTTTTTTCTCTACCCCACTTGCAACTCTACCCCCTACTCTCCAACTTTTCACTTTCAACCTGCAAAATGATAAAACTCACAACATAGAGTGTTCTCCAATAATAGTACTTGTTACAATTTAAAACACGTGTCTTAATCACATCAAATCCCCTTCCTACCAATGATGAATGGATAGCTTTTCATACAAGGAAAAGAACACCAGCATCATTCAAGGCGACAGGAAAACTAACCTAACAACACTATTAGGGGAGAAGTTAAAGTATAGAGAAAACACACCTATGTATGTAACATTATATCATAACCCCCATCCCCCATCCCACACACTGGACAAAATGCACCAATGGAAAGACTTGACGAAGCGCAATGATAGACGGTTAGGCATGTGTCGTCACATGTCCCGTTGCATGAAAAGGACTGTGCGGCTGACGCTTATTTCAAAATTGAAAAAGCAATAGACAAAAATCCCAAAACATTGCCATTTTTGACATTTGCATTTTGGACGTTGTTGCGAAGTGCATGAGGGAGTTGTAGGCATTTGAAGGCCAAATGAGAACGGAGACTCACCCTACCAAAATGCATTCAACAAGTGTGAGCAGCTAGCTATTAGGTATGTTTATCTGCCAAAAATATGTCATTTTTCCATTCTGCCAAGGAACTGCGAAGGACTGAATGACTATTCATTGTGAAAATGGGTTTTCATTGACGAGAAAATAAAGGGTTTAAAGGGTTTTCATTTGAAATGCAGAGTTGTTTATGTGTTTTTTTGTAAAGGGATAATTAAAAGGATGCAGTATCATTGTTCACTACTATTTTGAGCATTTCCCATGTAACACTCACACTTCAAGGATGAAACATCCTTCATGTAAAATTTTGGGATATAATAGGCACACAATAATGTAACATTTACTTTTTAAAAAATTAAACTGGAAATTTTTCACATTCACCACAGTAAGCACCTCATCTATAAATAAATCATAACTTCTAAATACAAAATAAATTTTGGAAATTTAACTGACCATTACTCTTGCAATTCAAGCTATGACAACTAGAATAACCTATATTTAGTGCAGAAGCTTCATGTCTCCTAAAGCATCCTTCTCAATCCACCTACCCTTGTTTTATTCAATTTTGTTTTCACAAATATATCAACCACCTAGAAGGAAGACAAGTGTTAGCGATAGATTAATTTGGCAAATTAAAGACATTTGGTGCTACAAAGAATTATTTTTATTCCAAATTTCACCAATATAGGATTATATATTATGGTGACTACAAAATGCCAGCTTGTACAAACAATAAACAAACATATTAAACTGTAGAATGGGAATTTAATTTCCAATTTAACCTATCGCTAACAGGGCATGTGCAGGATCATGGTATGCCAAAAAGTGGCAATGGAGGAAAAAATACGTGTTTCTACGACTCAAAAATGCGAAAATTGTGAGTTGACTTTTTGGAGCTGGGGTGACTACCGAGGCAGAGTTCCAACTTAGTTTTAGGAATCGGATATCCGATTTTGTTCAGTATATATAAATAAATCTCATTCCGACCCAAGCAAAAGGCAACTTGCTCTAGGAATCGGATATCCGATCCAAATCGGATATCCGATTTTGTTGAACTGTATATATAAAAAAAACCCGCGACCAAAACTCATTCATATTTATTTTCGGCTCATTGGCTGCGGGCGCATAGTGGAGAGTGAAATCCGATATCCGATTTGGAATCCACCTCTATCAGGTAAAATTTTTTATTTTTTATCAAATTTTCAATTAGATTTGTTTATTTTTAGTTGATTTTTTTCAAAATATTGTTTTTTGGTAGGAAAACTAGGGTTTTTTGGTAGATTTACAAAAAAACATAAAAAATTGAAGAAAAATAGTAAGAAACTACTTTTTTTAAAAATGTAATGGCATTTCCATAGCATACAAACATTGAGAGCAAATAAAATACAGAGTTCAATCCATGAATTATAGAAAATAGATTTTTGTTGGTTATATTCATATCGCTGATTACATCGCACAAAACATACTACAACTGCATAAATATCAAATGGTGATAGTTGTCGATGCTACCACATTTTTCATACATGTCTACCAAAGCATTTTATCAAA
>VDFB02000015.1:579305011-579319482 GCA_007258455.2 Sequoia sempervirens
TCCTAAATAGATTTTGTTTCTAAAAAATAAACCCTATTAGTTTAGAAACATTCAATTTCCCACAGATTCTATTCTTACATGTTTTTGAAATAATATAGATAACTTATTCAAATTTTTACGTCAAGTTGCCTAACTCTGATTTTTCTGAATTTTCATTGCCACTTAAGGGGCTGTTTGGCATACCATGATCCTGCACATACCCAACACTAGTAATATATATCAGCAATTATATCTTTCATTTTGCCATTTTGTAGGAACTATGAAGCACTGAACATTCATTCAGATATATAAAAAACTCATCTCTCCTGACATATGAAAGAGGCCATAACTTGCAATAATAAATAAGGGCATAGAAGACAGACAAGAAGGATAGCACGTACCACTATCATACTTATGTTTATATCTCGTGTCTCTCAATGCACACCTAAATGACGTATCGGTATCATAACCAATGTTCTATGATATTGTAAAGTGAACTATTACTTGTACAGACGACTAAAAAATTACATATTATTGCAAGAATAAAAGTTAACAAGTCAACAAAAACCTTGGTGATCACCTTGATTGACCAAAAAATAGCAGCTCATCTGCCAACAAAACGCATCTATGTAACTACAAAAACACATAAAAACATACACAAAAAAATACATAGAAACATATGTAACATGAAAACAAGGAAAAATGAGATGTCAGTGCATAAAAGAGAATTAGTTGGATGGAGACATGAGAGTCCTATGTGAAAAGGTAGACAAATTTTGTAAACAACTTATTAAAAACAAAACATTTGCATTCTCTAATCAAAAAGACACTCTCAAAGATAAGAACAGTATTTGGGTTGTAGGTTTCATAACACACTGTTTTCCAACATGCAATTATATATAGACAACATGTATCTAATGAAAACCTTAAAGTTCATTCACCTTCACAATTTATAGCAACTCTTACTTACACAAAAAAAAATTCAATTCAATTTCCTCATATGATTTAAAATAAATGCATAATATAATTTGCAGGTTAGAAAACACAATGTGGTTTGCCATTTATTTCAATTTGTACATTCAAAGTTATGTGGTGGAGAGCACGAGGAGGAATGTCTTGAAAAGATTTTGTTAATTAGCTAGTAGGAATGCAATGAAAGGCATTGTTTTATAAACACCCATTAGTTTCCAACAACCATTAAAACTTTGAATGATTGCAGGTTGGAAAACACGGTGCGAGGTGAGTGCATGATTTATGAAACCTCCAACCCACACAATGTTGTAAAACCCTCTACAGGCACAGCTAATCTCCCAAAAAGATACACCTATGTACATACAAAAATGCATAAAAACATTCATAACAACATACATAGAAACATACATAACATGATGAGACATCATAGTGCAAGGCCCGCCAAGACTGATGATAAAAGTGATGAAACTGGCATATGGGAGCAAACGTCACGGAGAGGGAAGAGAGGAGATAACATGGGTGTCACCTCGGTTTTCCTGACTTACCAATTGGGTTGTTACATCTAGAGGGTTTTGCAACACTTTGTGGGTTGCAAATTTCTTAAAACTCGGGGTTTTTCAATCTCATTACATTCTTACTATTTAATTCACAGAAGGTTGTCAAGGAAATCACAAAACATACCAAATTGAGGTGAGGGGTGAGTAAACAATTGGGTTATTACCTGTAAAGGGTTTTAAAACATTATGTGGGTTGCAAATTTCGTAAAACCAATGCTTTGCAACTTGGAATTTTACAAAACAGTATGAATGTCTTCAAAAGCTTTTGTTAATTAGATAGTAGGAATGTAATGAAAAGCAACATTTTATAAACACCTTGTGTTTTCCAACAAACATCAATAGTTTGTATGATTGCAGATTGAAAAACACAATGGGAGATGAGTGCATGATTTATGAAACCTCCAACCCACACAATGTTGTAAAACCCACTACACACTAAAGCCAAATGAAATCCCTTGTTTTCTTGTTGCTTCAAATTATTCCAACATTTTTTTCCTTGTGCGAGAAGCTATTCGTGCACCATAGGTGGGAAGGTTGACATGACTAAGACATATGTTTTAAATTGTAACAAGTATTGTTATTTTCCATCAGCTTGGTCCGTCAAGTCTTTCCATTGGTCATTTTGTTGAGAGAGTGGGATGGGGGATGGGGTGTTATGTTATAATGTTTATACACATGTGTGTTTTGTCGAGAGATTAGCTTCTCCCATTATTTAGCACTTATTACTAATTGTAACAAGTAATGTTATTGGAAAACACTTTGTGTTGTCAATTTTTTCATTCAGCAAAATGAAAACAAAAAGTTGGAGAGTAGGGGGCTGAGTTGCAAGTGGGGGAGATGACAAACCAACGGAATTGAGGTGAGGGGTTTGTAACCGATTGAGTTGTTACTACTAAACGATTTTAAAACATTATGTGGGTTGCAGATTTTGAAAAACCAGTGTTTTGCAACCTGGAATTTTACAAAATAGTATGAATGTAATTTAGACAGTACAAACAATATGAGTATGAGTTGTCATTTTCAGAGCTTTTTTCTAGCACAGGAATTGGAAGCAGATTGACATGTGTGTTTTTAGTTTGGAGAAAGAAGCAGGAAAACACTTTGTGTACACATTGAAAGCTGAAGGTTGGAGTGCACGTGGAGGAGTTGGAGGAGAAAACCGACCAAATCAAGGTGAGGGGTGCTAACCAATTGGGTTGTATAGGGTTTTACAACACTATATGGGTTGCTTGTTTCTTAACACCTATATTTTTCCAGCATGAATTTTTACAAAATAGAATGAATGTCTTGAAAATCTTTTGTGATTTAGACAGTGTGAATGTATTGAAAGCCCCCTTCAAAATTTATAAGGACTTTTAATTTGAGTAAAAATTGCATTTAAATTTTGCATGATTGAAAAAAAAAAGTGCACAAATTAATTATAATTTGGAAAACACAATGTGGGTTTTCAGTTATTTGAATCTCCTTGTTTAAATGTAAAGGGTTGTCTCATGGTAGGTTGCTTGCTTCTTAACACGTATGGTTTTGCAACATGGAATATTGCAAAACAGTATGAATGTCTTAAAAATCACACCTTCCATTATTGTGTTTATTTTTTCAACTTCGTGTCATTTGGATTGTAGTTGTCTATCAACAACATTAATTAAACTTGTGTTTCAATTTCTTAATATGATCCAAATATACATGCACAGTATGATTGCAAGTTGGAAAACACAATGGGAGGTGAGGTGACAACATGATTTTTGAAACCTCCAACCCACACAATGTTGTAAAACCCTCTGCACACTAAAGCCAAATACCTTACTGGGTGTTTACAAAATAGTGCCTATCATCACATTCCTACAATCTAAATAACACAAAGCTTTTCAAGACATACATACTAATTTGTAAAATTGTAGGATGCAAAACATTGTATTTTACAAAACCTACAACCCACCTAATGTTTCAAAACCATTTAGACACATCAACCTTCATAATGAGAATGTACAAAATGGCAATGTTTTAGGCTTTTTGTCCATTCCAAATTATGATTTTGAAAACCCGTTGGCACATAACCCACATTACGTTTCAAATGAAAACCCCTTTTTACAAGGAACAACCTTTATTTTTCTGTCAATGAAAACCCATCTTTGCAACGAACAACCCTCAAATCTTCACAATCAGAATATTCGAAAGGAAAAATTTAAAATCCATCAACACAAAAACACACAAAACAACTCTGCATTTCAAATGAAACCCCATTTTCGCAAGGAAACCCCTTTATTCTCCCATCAATGAAAACACATCTTCCCAACGAATAGCCATTCAATTCTTCGTAGTGAAATTTCAAAACCCTCAACACAAAAAAAAACATATACAGCTCTGCATTTGCAATGAAAACCCTACATGCAAACAAAACCCTTTATTTTCCCGTTAATGAAAACCCATTTTCTTTAATGAATAGTTATTCAATGCGTCACAGTTCCTACGGAAAATATCAAAATGGCATATATTTTTGGCAAATATACATGCTAGCTAGCGGCCCACGTCTATCGAATGTGTTTTGGTATGGAGAGTTTGGGGTCTCGTTCGGCCTCCAAATGCCTACAACTCTATTTCGCCCACACTTCCCAGCAACCTCCAAAATACAAATGAGTAAAATGGAAACGTTTTGGGATTTTTGTCCATTGCTTTTTGGATTTTGAAAAAGTCATTGGCCACGCGTCCTTTTCCAGCGACAGGACACGTACGACATGCGCCTAACCATTTGTCAATGAGCTCCATCGAGTCTTTCCATCAATGCATTTTGTCAAGCGCGTGGGATGGGGGTTATGATATAATGTTATATACATAGGTGTGTTTTGTCTACACTTTAACTTCTTCACTCTCATAATGTACCTTTAATGGTATTTATTAATTAATTGAAAATCATAATATTTTTTTATTTCTAATTAACTAATAAATACGATCAAAGTGTGTTCTCCGTCTAGTACCTTTATCCTCCGTCTAGTACCTTTATCCTCCGCTTTTACATTCAGAATACCATTGGCATCCGCCTCAAAATTAACTTCAACTTGAGAAACTCCCCTTGGAATTGTAGGAATATCAGTCAGCTCAATTCTCCCTTTGTCAAACTGCGTTCACTTTCAAAGACATGTATTGAGACGGTTGTTTGCTAACCCTGATAGGTTGTAAAGACTTGAGACTTCTTAGCAGGAATAGGAATAACAGTGTTTCTGGGAGTAAGTTTTGTCATCACTCCTCCAACAGCCTCAATATCAGGAGTCATGGGAGCCACATCCAGTAAAAGGATCTCTTTAGTTTCCTTTCCACCTTCTCCATTAAGAATACTTCCTTGAACAGCAGCCCTAAAGGCAACAGCCTCATCGAGATTTGACACCCTTGTTGGGCTCTTTGCCATCAAAGAAGTCCCTGAGAAGAAATTGGGCTTAGGGAATGCGAGTTCTACCACTAATAAGAACAATTTTACGAATCTGACTCTTGTCTAGACAACAATCATCCATGGCCTTTTTAATAGAAGTAGAACCCATTATTTTCTTGAAGTGGTCATTGTTTAATTCCTCAAAACGGGCCCCTCGCAAAGGCTTTGAGAAGTCTATACCATCTAAGTGAGATTCAATCTCCATTCGGACCTGACGTTGGTTACTCGATACTCTTTTGGCGCGTCACTCACCATTATGAAAGGCATCTACTAAACCAATGTAGTTCCAATTCTTTACATTGTATGGTCCATCGTGAATCTCAACCTCGATACTATATGCTCCACTATTAACCAGAAATATGATACTTTTCTGGCCATATCGAATCATGGTAGATATATCCTGGGGTTGTTACCTGAAAACTTCCATCACCGATATAGGCCATGACCCACTTGTCTGGAGTGGATTGAGCATATCCTAGGGCAGGGTTTAAATTTGACGGTCGACCTTGCCTGTCAACAAATTTTTTAATGACGGTTATCTATTCAAAGGTGCCCTTAAAACATTATGATATACCTTAGTGTAAGTAAAATTATATATAAATCAAATATATATATCATTATAATTCTATATAAATTTTGACAGTCTATCCAAAATCTCTCCTTTCATCTGATACAATCTTCTTAAAATTTTGATTGTATTTTACAGGAAAAATCTCTAAATACAGTCATACAACCATCAAATTTAAGCCTTGGGTAGCTCCAATTGACCCATACTGCATCTGGAACTCCTACATTTCTCTGAGAGTTTAAGCTTTTGACAGTTGAATCGTGAGTCACCAGTTTCGGTAATGACAGCTGTATTGTTTGATAGCATGTCCTAAATGTGTTTGAACAAACACATTGACTCAAGAGCCTCACTTGGAGCACCTTTCAAGGGAACACCATGAAGTTGCAAAGATACGCTGATAATTATCAAAGGTGGTTGTGCTTCAACTTCTTTGTGAGGCTTTTAAGAAGTCTCTCATTAGTACACAATCAAAAGTGGGTCTATTTGTGACCGCTATCTTGTTAAGTGTTAAATGTCTCAATCTTGTTTCCTTATATTTAATTATTAATTGGTAATTTGTACTTATTTTTTAGTTATCATAAAAGTTATTAAATGCAATTATGACAATTTGTAAAGTATTTTCTAGTTGTTAAATTAGAAAGAGCATGAAAAATAAGAAGTCAAATGTGAGCGTGGAGAAGATAAGGAAGATTTTTTAGTTTGTATGAACACATTACTAAAACGGATAAATTATAAGTTGGAAAAGGATGTTTCTTATTTTTGTGATTTATGTCTATATGGTTTTAGAAACCATTTGTGATTTGTGGTTTCTCTCATGCCTATAGTTTGAGTTGAAGGAGAAGCAAATTAATTTATGGATTGTTGAAGCAATGAAGCGTTGTAATGAGTCCGCAAAGGTTTCTCCATATAATTCTTGAATTATGATTTGCATTTATATTGTAATCTACTTTCATCTATGATTTATTACTATGAAATTATTTGAATGCATATTCACTGTAAAATTTTAGCCTGATCTTCAACATTAAGATGCACAATTATAGTTTCCCCTTATTTTTCATGCTTGGTATACCTTTCGATTGCATACCAAAACCCTCTGCTTTAATAATCTCAAGGGCTAGATATTCATGAGTACCAACAAATGACATTGACCAGGCACTAGTCGGCTCAGCCATTAGTTCTAGTAGATGATTTTTTGAAATGCCTATCTCATTCTTTGAATTTCTGTTTTTCTTGGAGCTTTGAGGTAAAAAGCATGGGACAAAACATGAAAGACTGTATGCAAGTAGGTGTCATACATGGTGACTCAATACAAGCTGGCTGATTATAGTATGCAGGGATCCTACATGGAAAGTCGAAGTCTGTTGATGTTGATTTAACTAGAGTAGGACTGACCTGGCACACCTCAATGATAGATCAACGTCTGAAAGCATAATATGGCCTTCTCCCTTCAATTTTAACAACCCTGTGATTCTGTTATATTGCTTCCATGAATCTTTTCTTGAATTTTTGCATTCTATGCAAGTATTCTGTGTAAATGAGATTCTTTATATAAATAACTGTCTTGTGCATTTCCATGGCTTCCTCCACGTAGCGAACGCATTCATCAGTTTTCCTATCCATTAGAGCTTGAAAAAACTTCCCGAATGCCGACTGAAACTACGCCCATAGCATTGGTTGACATATGAATTTATCTAAATAATCATAGGCCTGTAGGGTTAAATCCTTGCTCCTCTCAGAGAAGGAATCAATACAATTCTGCAGAAGAGTTACAAAAATAGAGTGCACCTCTTCTACTAAATTTACATCCTCAACAAGAAAATTATCAGTTGACTTATCAGTGGAAGCAAGTAGGTCAAGGGAATAGCATTTGAACATCCTGGTGAGACAAGTAATACAATTTATTTCTGTCTTGTCCTAGAAATTACCAATGTCTCTCTCTATAAGAAGCCTGTGTAATATATCCTTGATTGAATCCATCAATCTCATACGCTCAATTATTGCCTCAACAGAACCAGAGAAATTCCTATGCAATGCATTAAGCTCTACCTGCCTCTTAGAAAGTGTTGTGTCTATTTTTTTTCTCACAATTTCTGGCAGACATTTTTTATCCCCATGGCCTGGATCTGCATTGGTTTTTCTGCCAGCATAGGTATTCCCACCATGGTTTTATCAATCATTGAAGGATGTGGGTCTTTTCTTCCTCTTCAACTTAAGCAGACCCCTTCTTAGCCCTTCCACTGACAATACAAACTTGTTATTGCTTCCTTGACAATACTGTTAGCTTTTGCTGCTCTACACTTAACCTATTCATCAATATTGCCCTCACAGTCCTATCAAAAACTTGTAGCTATTTGTAGCATTTAACAAAGTTATCTCAACACTGTCTACAACCTTTGAACTCAAACTGCAGGAACTAGAAGAGTTATTTTTCATATATCAAACCATCTTTGATGAATCCTCCTGCCTGCATCCTCATAGCTTCCAGGGGTACAGACACTTGGTATATTTACTTTATAAGTTGGAGCACCTGCCAAGGTAAGCTGAAAACCTGACAATCGCCTTGACTCAAACAAAAACCCTAAACCTACATGGGACCTCAACAACTTAGACCCTTTCAAAATTTGACAGCTTCCCTCTCTTTTTGGTGTACATGGGCCTTTTGGAAAATTTAAGGTTATGTTGATTCAACACAATTTTACATTTCAGGGAAAACAAGGATACTTTTGAAATTTTAAATTAGACACCAAAGATTTATTAAAGAGCCTTACAAGACTATTTTACTCCAAACTAAAATAAGTCCAACATGTGAACATACAAGAGGGGAGGGGCGGGGAATTGGAAAGGATGATATTGAGATAAGAAATATGATTTAGGAAGAGATATGAAATAATATATTCTTGTAATTTGATTTAAATTGTAGTTTGATCATGAGTGTGATCTAATTTGTTTAAATCAACATTCTTTTTTAAATTTAAATTTGAAGGCATGTTCTATAGAATTATAGGATGCAATTTAGAACACCAACACATTTGTTTGCAAATGTGAGAAATAAATGAAAAATTCTAGAAACTAGCTTATTTGGATATGGATCTTCTTTACCATCCTATCCTTATAAATTTCTACCAAATAATTTTGAAAAAAGAATAATGATGTGACACATAAGAATGACTTTAGACTATCCACAAATAATTATTTTGCATCATTTATTGCTTCTAATATTATTTCTATCTAAACTAGAATTCACGAAATTGAATGATACTCTTGATATAGTGTATTGCAAACATTATTAGAAGAAAGCACGGTTATTTTTTTGCCAATTTATCCTACAAAAGAATAGCATGATGAACCATAAGATTTTTGACGATAAAACTTAATTGCAAAGTGTGTTGGTTTGAAGCATGAAATCCAAGTGTTGTGCTTTTAAAATTTAGTGCATCTATTTCCCCTCCAAAGCCTCATGTTATGTCCTTGCTAAAAGAGGGTATATGTAATCATGCTCCTTCCATGGAGTCATACTTATTCACATGGTTTGAGCCCTAATAAAATTTTATGTTAACTCTTGGTTTTGGGTGTAGTTTTGACATTATGTATCCCCATGCCAAACAGCATGTTGTTGTAGCATGATTTGATTATGTTTCTTTTCTAAACATCATTAATTATTTCAATGGTAAGATGATGACATGATTTTCTATTGGTGGTTTGTGTATTGGTAATATGAAATTTTTGTATTTATATGGTAGAAATTATTCTTAAACATCATTCATTTCAATTGTCAAATGTGAATTCTATTCAATAAAAAGATGACAAATATATACCATTTTTCCATATAGATAAAGTATAAAATTACAATTGACTTTTGACTATTGAACTAGATAACATATATAATACATGATGAACATAATAACTAATGTTTGGTTTGGCTTAAACAACACACTCTAAGCTTTGATTTGCTTAGGTGGCTCGTTTGAAATCACATTAATAAGTGGGTCTTATTGAAAAAGCTAAACTTCAGATAAGCCATCTAAATAAGTCAAAACTTAGGATGTGCTATTTAAACCTGATTCTATTATTCAAAATAAATTTTACATAAACCAAAACGAAACACGGTATGCTCACCAACTTTATTGGAATGCATCTACACCTTACCTTACACAATTCAGGTATTTGACATCTTTTAATGAATGAGCATGCTTAGCCGGTGAGGTGTTCACAGTGTGGATGTTGGTTGAGTGAAGACTGGTTCAATGTACTCCCATTGGTGTCCAAAGTATTTATTCCCACCTGCAGAGTTTGTTTTCTACGGGACCCGTGACAAATGCAAGGGTGG
The DNA here is from genome assembly GCA_007258455.2 of Sequoia sempervirens. Taxonomy (NCBI): domain Eukaryota; kingdom Viridiplantae; phylum Streptophyta; class Pinopsida; order Cupressales; family Cupressaceae; genus Sequoia; species Sequoia sempervirens. The sequence goes on from VDFB02000015.1 coordinate 579,314,836, forward strand.
TAGGAAAGTTGTAATCCATGTGGGCTGAGCCAAGGATGGTAACGTCTGTAATATGCTATCATTGAACTCCACTGCAAATTTACAATTGAATGGGCTGCGTGCTTATCATGGATAGCATGCGGATGGATCCTTCACTGGTAGTTTCCATCTCTCAAGATATTCATGTGAGATCTAAGCAATTTTTTCCTTTTGTTTTAAAGCAGACATTAAAGAATCCATATTAATGTTTCATTAAGATGGGGATAAAAAAGTGACAAAACATACAATTTAAAGAATAATTTGTATACACTTTTGAAAGTTTGTATGAGTTGTAATCTGATCACATTATAGTTCATATGTACCAGGTTTATATGTGCTTTTTTTTAGCACATATTCTAAACCGATTAAATCCCTTTACCAGACTAGACTAGAAACAATTTTGAATTTTTAAAACTTAGGGTTGGACTAACAATTTAGGCACCTAAAAGCATGTTTTATTTAAAAGAGTAATGCCAAACTTTCTTCTCATTGTGTTTACATGTTTTAGATCAAATTGTATGAAACTGCCACCAAAATGATAATTTACTTAGCTTTTTAGCTGTATAATTTTCCAAAGTGTTGAACAAATTAAAATATTTGTTTTGATTTATTTTTTAGCGATGTCTTCATATTCCTTAAATACATATGCATGTGTATATGTATATGTATATTTCATATTTTTATTTGTTTATCAAAATTTGAAAAACAAAGAATGTTCTAAGTTTCATTCTATAAACATGGAAAAATAACATTTTCAATTATTTGTGTAGATTTTATGTGACATACATGCTCAATGATATAGTTTTTAGGATGCATCCACTTCAAAAATGTAATGAATAAAAAATTCAATCTCAAAATTTCTTAAATTAACCAAAAAAAGTAACCCAATGCTAATGAGAATGTATAAGATCAACTTATTATATTTAGAAAATTTTATTCATAAGATATGATATAATTATATCAAATGACCACCTACAACAACTCAACTAGTCACAAATCCTTCATCTAACTATATATAAGGTCACAACTATAAACCATCAAATATCCATAATATACAAATATCGATATACAAAGGCAACATGCCCCAATCACCAGATAAACACAATGGTCTAATATTCAAAGATATTACAATATAATAATGTAAAATTCAAGATAAATGCTTGTCAACCATGAGCAACTCCCTTTAATCTCATGTTACCTTAAAGGGAAGGTTTTTGAACCCATACATCGAATGAATCCATTTCCTCCCAACCATCATATTTGTATAAAGTGATAAATTGATAATCTAATAACCATGAAGTAACCAAATAGTCTAACATATTTAACTTATTCATATTATTTTCATGTTTATGTCTAGATACATACATAAGGATAATTAATGTAAATCATCCACAACATAGAAAGCTCATATAAGACACAAGTAATCAAGTTAAAATAACTCCATACATTCTAGACCTTTTGTTACACTTTGAAATGATTATGACTCACATCCTATAATATGAGGGTACTCACCCTTTGACATCAAGTGTCTTATATAATAAAACTAGCTCAAGATAGAATAACATGTATCCCATAGTAAATGTATTCCTACAACCTTAGGACAATCTCTTATAAAACCAATTTACAATCAATATGAAATATAGGAACAAAACACAAATCAAATAATAATATACAACTTATTATAATCAAGATGAACACAACACAAGGTACATGCACATAAACGTTAAATAACAATCATGGACACAAGATCAATATAAAACGAAAAAAGTAACATAAAAAAGACAAGATCACAATTAACAATGACACTCATACAAATGATATATCAAAATATAAATTCACAATTACAACACACACTCAATGTTCATGGGATCCATTAAGATGTATCTCATAACTATGTTATGTACCTAAGTACCACCACCTTATATAAGATAAGAAGCTTAACTATATCAACCACGAATCAAACTACCATCTAGTAGAATAAAATGCATGCCAATATAGAATTCCACATGAATTAATCATTAGAGATCTCATATCTACTAATGATGGAAGGTTGTCAATAATATATAATATAGTTTGTGGAACTTCTACCAAAGAAATCACTACAGATTAATCTTGATGTGATTCATATAGTGAGCATAATAAACTTGAATTATTTGCTAACTTAAGGGGATGTTGTCTATAAATGTGTTGGGATCAAATTAGAGAAGATGATGTCAGGCCATATCCATCTGGGACAACGACATCTAGCCTCTCCTATACTCCTTTTTAGTAACATTATAACTTTTATTAATCCATTCAAACTATTATTTCAAATTGGAACCCTACGTTTTAATAAACACACTATGTTCTTATAGTCATTACATTTTTTAATGAAACCCTACATTTTGGTAGATACGTGTTATCTTTCAATAGTCATTTTTATTTTCCAATGGAACTCATACTCCTTCGAGTAGACTAATTATATTTCAATATATGTTCTATTATTTTAAATAGAATCCATGAGATATACCTCTCATGCACCCTATTCTTTTGGATAGAATCAAACTCTTTTGAGTGGAAGCATGGCCCAAAAGGTGTCACAAAATAAATAGTTTAACATACTTGTTAGCATATCTAAAGGGAAGAGAAGAGCATATCGGAAACATAGCAACAAAGTACCACAGTTTTTAGTTAAGGACAACAACCACAAAGAAGGAGACACATCCCTTCAAGGAAATGGATGTATATATGTTATATGTAATAGATAGGAGATATATAAGAAAAAGTCTCTATATTGTTTAAAACAGTCTCCTAGAATGTGGTACCGGAAGTTTGATACCTATGTGTTTTCATTGGAATTTCAGAGATCTAAATTTGACCATTGTGTGTATTATAAATCTGATAATGGTCGCATTCTTGTTATTGTTTTATACAAATATAATATGTTGTTTTTTGGGAATGGTAAAAGTATGATTTCATATTTCAAGTTTTAGTTGTCAACATAGCTTGAGATGAAAGACCTAGGTGTAGCTAGGTACATTATGGGGATGGAAATCATAAGAGACATAGCTAATAGAAAGCTTCAGTTAAGCTAGAGCAAGTACATGAACTCAGTGTTGGAGAGATTCAGCATGGTAGATTGTAGACTGTTTGTGGTTCTTGTGATGCAGGGGATGAAGCTTTCTATGAATGATTGTCCAAAATATTTTACTCAGATGGAGGACATGACCAAAGTGCCATATGTGAGTTTTTTTGGTAGTTTGATGTATGTTATGGTGTGTACAATGCCAAACATTGCCCAAGCAGTGGGAGTCCTTAGTCATTTTATGGCTAATTCTGGATAGATACATTAGGATGTAGTTAAGAGAGTGTTCAGAAATTTATGGGGTACTTTCGAGTGTATAGGAGTGAATTTCCACCCCTTGTGAAAATTCCCCTTTTGCATACCCTCACCTTAGAAAATCAAACCCAAAGGTGAAATTCCACATCGCCTACCTACCTTCCACCCACTTGGTGTTTTTCCTCTATGTCGATGGGAGAATATTTGTCAAGGTCGTGAGCGTGGCACACAACACACTGCTGTCCTTGATGGATTCTTGCATTTGAAGTTGGCAGATATGTTACACTCCTCATTGGGGATGAATTGTAACTTCCCTTTGTTGACCAACCGACCCAAAAATGGCTTATTCCTTCTCATCCCACCTTCAAAAGCATTCACTTCACACATCACTTCACTTCTTCACATTCTCAAGCATATTTAACTTCATCTTTTCATACTTCCAACAATCTACACTAGTTTATTTGAGCATTGCAACAACTAGAAACTCCATCAACTTCACTTTTGCACGTGCCACTCTACCACAAAATTTGTGACCTTGGAGTCTTGCAAGACCTCCCTTCATCACCGTTGCGGTTGTGGTGACTTTTCCAAGTTTTTTGCTTGCATTCTCCCTTCATTGGCCTTGAGAGCCTTCAAGAGGTGGTACCATTTCACATTCCTCCTTTGTGATTTGATATAGTAACTTTATCTTTTGTGGTGTTCAGTGTACTTCTTTCAATCTCCTTTATCATATTTTCTACTCTATTTCTTTCTAGCTGCCCGTGGAGGTGGAAACACCAAAGTAGGGGTATGACTGAGGCAGGCCCCTATACAGCCTCAAAAAATTTCCCCTTCTTGTTTGTGTGTAGGTAAACATGTGTGTGGAGCTCACTAGTGAACTAGTGCTTTAGTGAGATAATATTCATCACCCTAGCTTTCATTTACTTGCTTTACCATCTATGTATTTACTTCTCATACCTTAAAAATCAACTAGCTAAGCTATTAGTAGGTTTTTGGTAGTTTTCTTATTGTACTTTGTGTTTTTTGTTCATATGGACGCCAATGCACCAAAGAGATGCTAGCGCACCATGTTGTCATCCTAGACCCACGATACTGTCCTCAGACAAAGAGCTATATGAGGTGCAGTTTGGACTCCAAAAACTAACTCGTCTAGCCCAAAATATAATTTTGGATCTGTAGAGTGACAAAAGTACTTTATAGTGCTCCTAATTCTCGATCCTCACCCCAAAACACCCTTTAGAGTGAGGTAAGTTAGGGAAGCCCTCCACTCTCAGCTCTCCATGACCTAGGGCCTTGACATGGTTGGTCCC